>CM034155.1:343269050-343707929 GCA_019776745.2 Taxus chinensis | reverse complement strand
CTGGTGGTGGTCCAGCTGGTCCAGCCCCTCCTGCTCCTCCTGGTTGGGCCATGGCTCCAAATGTCCTCTTCTGGGTCCTCCACCAATCAACTACTGCCTCCTCCTCACTCGGGCCCGCTAACAACTCACTCCTTCAGTCAAATAACGCCACCTCACGCAAAAAATGCTCCAATCTCCATTCTCCACGTCAGACAATTCAAATTGGCTTCCAAATTGCAAAAGTAACAATGACAGGCCGTATTTTTCTTTTTATAGGTTTTTCACATCGAACCGATACCGGTCAAATCGTGCCTTAAGGAACCGCCATCGGTTACCTAACCGGTACCGGTCATAGATAACCGATATCGGTTTTGTCCTTTTTTTTTTACCCGACTTTTTTGCCTTATTCACTACGTTCCCTTTCCCACCACATTGCCTCTTTACCACATCGCCTATATGCTCCATTGCTCTTTAGCCATTTTTGACTTCACCGGCCCGACCCAAGGCCGCAACCAACCACTCCGGCCCGACCTAAGGCCGCAACCAACCATTTGGCCCGACCCAAGGCCTCGCCCTAACCATTTGGCCTGACCCAAGGCCTCGCCCTACCCATTTGGCCCGACCCAAGGCCTCACCCTAACCATTTGGCCCGACCCAAGGCCGCAACCCAACAACTTGGCCCGACCCAAGGCCTCAACCTACCTATCCGGCCTGACCCAAGGCCTCACCCTAACCACTTGGCCCGACCCAAGGCCGCAACCCAACAACTTGGCCCGACCCAAGGCCTCAACCTACCTATCCGGCCTGACCCAAGGCCTCACCCTAACCACTTGGCTCGACCCAAGGCCTCACCCTAACCATTTGGCCCGACCCAAGGCCGCAACCCAACAACTTGGCCCGACCCAAGGCCTCACCCTACCCATCCGGCCCGACCCAAGGCTGTAACCCAACAACTTGGCCCGACCCACGGCTGTACCACTTCGATACCTCGCCCAACATCAACAACGTACACTTTTATCCACCCATCATGTAGCTTTTTGTTCCATCGAGCTCACTTGTTCGTGTTTTAGCATGATTAGGGTTCTTGACTTGATCTGTCGACCAACTTTGCCTAGACCTAGACCGTGACGTTTATCTCAACCAAACCAACCATTTGGTACTGCCGAACATGCCTAAACGTTCCTGTACCTTACCTGTTATATACCCTGGAGCTACTTCCTATGCCTTGGATACTAGGATTATATCACCCTTGTTTGGATAAACTATCGACCTTTGCCTATACATTGCTGGTTTGCTCGTCAAATCATGTACCCTAGTCACACTATTGCATTTCAACATACGTCTGCTTCCTTGGACCTACCCCACCACCTTACCATCCTCTCTACAACATTTACCCTTTATCAACCCTATCCCTGATTTCCCGTTCACTCAATCTGTGCTAGCTTTGAGGGGGATTACCTATATCCTTAACAGGAGAAACCACTTCATATTATTGTCCGCGCAGCTTTACAAAAAAAGCTACACGACAATAAGGGGCTAATGTAGACACCAAATTTGTGTCTTACGACCCCTTGTGACCCGCATCTCATCTCACAACCTAACCTCATCACCTAAACCTTACACAATTATTTATTAATTACCTTGTAATTGATAAATCCACATCATCTCACCTGCCACCTCATTTTTCCACTTCATCATGACCTAGCCCTAACCCTAAACTAACCTAATTAAAACCTATAACTTGGTCTACACCTACACCCATGACTAAGGACCCCTTTCTCGCACCCAAAACTGACATTTTAGTCACTTGACCAAGCCCGCAACTAATCCCTCAGGAGAAAAGCAGGGAAGGTGGGCTATTTTACTAAAAATAGCCTACTTTTTCCTTACCGATGCCGGTTCCTACTCGACCGTCGTCGGTTACGTAACCGCCATCGGTTCCCTGTAAATGGGTTCCCCAAACCAAAAACAAAAGATCGGAATTTCATTTGGGATCAGGGACGAAGGATTTTTGAATCAAGGGAGATCATTGGAAGCGATCAAGAGCATTCGAATCTTCACTTGGCCAAGCAGAGACGAGTGAAGAGACAAGAAGAGTTGCAGCAAAAGGAGATCAAGCCCAAAACTGCAACAGAACAACTAGAGTTCTCAGATACTCAGCTGATCATCGGGAGGGAGATATTTCATCTTCTGTTTGTCCAGCCATCCTACCTAGAGTTCTGCCTTTGTCATCAGAGTTCTTGGACCTGCATCTTCGTCAATAACCAGTAAGTTACATCTTGCATGTCCTCTTTAATAACATTTCTTAAACTTTTTGAAGCACAATCCTCACAAATCCATTCCCAGATCCACTACCCAGCATGCTATTGCATCTAACTATCATTCATCTACCTCTCATCACCTTATTTCCTAATATCACCTATATACAGCCTTACCAACAACAGCGTTACCCTACGACACAACCACCCCATAAAATGACCAACCCACAGATCCTAGACCTTACCGATATCGGTCATCAGTAACCGTCATCGGTTATCAGTAACCGGCATCGGTTATTGTGGCTCAAAAACCAGAAAACCAGCCTTTCCCCTACCCAGTTCAACGAAGAAATTTAATTGATATCTTACAGTATTTTGTGTTAATTCATATTAGCAGGGAAACTGACCACCTTCGAAAGGAAGTTTTATATTTCCTAGGCCCAAGGCAGTTTCCTCATTTATTTTCTAATCAAAATCTTGTGGTCTTGTGTTCTTATTTGCAGGTAGTCCTTCCAAGACAAAAAGGAGTTCTTCGCAGTCAGCCTGATCTTTCTCTACGGTACGCGCACACCATCTCGACATTCTATAGGTATTCCTCCTAGCCCCAACCCTTATCTGTTTCTAAAAGGAATGAAACATTCCGAGTGAAACAAATTCTGATGTTTCTATTGGTATTTGAGCACTTACAAGTTCATCCTTATTTGCAACTAGTGCATAACAGAAACTGGTTGCCTTTGCCTCCTTCACAAATTCCTTTGCAGAAAGCATATTTTCAGCCTTCCCCTCTTCTTTAAGAGGTATCAAAACTATTTTTGTGCCATCCTTCCAGAAAGTATAAGTATTGTTTCCCCCATCATGAATAACTTTTCTATCAAATTACCATGGTCTTCCTAGCAGCATGTGACATGCATCCATAGGAATAACATCACACCAAATCTCATCCTTATAACTGTTCCCAATAGAAAAGCTTATTAAACATATCTTATCAACAATAACTTCATTACCCTTCTTAAACCATGCAATATGATAAGGGTTAGGATTCTTCTCACAATGCAGACCCAATTTATCGACCATCTCATTTGAAACCATGTTCTCACAACTACCACCATCAATAATAACATTACATACCTTTCCTCCTGAAGTGCATCTTGTTCTGAAAATATTTGTACGTAGCCATGCATCCCCCTTGAGCTCCTTTCTTGGAGCAATCATTTTCCTCTTGATCATCAGAGTTTCTCCAACATCTGGTGGAATTTCGAGGTCCTGTTCATCTTCTACTTGCTCAGCTTCAACAAGGTTTACTCTTGGAGCATCTCCTTGCATTTTTTCATGTGTATAATTATGTGGGCATTCAAAATCCCGATGACCTTCTTCACCACATTTGTAACAAAAAAATGGTCTTCGTGGAGCCTCCCATCCTCTATCGCCAGCATATCCTCTACCCCTAGAAAATCCTCTGCCTCTTTGTTGATTCTAGAAATCTTGTCTCGTATCCTCTTGCTTTTCCCATCCACGAGATGATTCTCCCCTACCTTGGCTGAAACCATCTCGTCCCCGAAAGGAAGATGAGGCCCCCCTATTCATTCCAGGTGATCGCCTAAAACTTTGACGATTTTGTTTTTCCTCAGCCTTTAAGGCTAATTGATAGGCATCCTCCATGCTTTTAATCCTATGCATACTTATCTCATCTTGAATAGAAAATTTTAATCCATTAACATACCTTGTAGCCATTTTTTCCTCAGTTTCTTCATGCTCTACACGAATGGACAACTTGTAGAACTCATCTGTGTATTCTTGCACTGTTTGTAAGTTCTGTCTGAGATTTTGAAACCTCCTGTAAAGGGTTTGTGCATAATCCACAGGTAGAAATTTATCTTTTAGCTTCTTCTCCATCTTACTCCACATCCTAATCCTTTCTTTCCCCTTTCTTGCCCACTCTTTCTGTAGGTGATCCCACCATAACATAGCATGACCTTTCAATTTCGTGCATGCAAATTTTACCTTCTTTTCTTCTGACATAGCCTTCCACTCAAAAAAAATTCCCATGCTATTCAACCAGTCCATCATCTCCTCTGGTTTTAGACTGCCACCATACTCTGAAACATCAACTCTTATCCCATCATTCTTTCCTTCTAATGCTCAAATAATCCTTTCTTCAAAATCTAATGGTGGTGCTTGCATTTCCTCCTCTTCACAAACTTCTTCTTCATCTGTGTCATCTCCACCTTGATTTCCTCTTTGGGTTATCATTGCAGAAAGCACAATAACTTGTCTCTGCAGATCTTGCATATTTCTATTCATCTGGGCAATACCGCCTCCTCTTCCTCTTCCTCTTCCTGCCATTTTAAAACAAAATACTTCGAACCTGCTCTGATACCAGATAATGTAGCCAAATTTAGAACAACCAGATAAAATACAATAAAATGAACTCCCAAAAGAAAATCAATCTCCTTCTTCATTACCAAATAATAAATTACAATGTTTCCTAAATAGGAAAATAACTCCCAACTCGAGCTTCCAAAAAAACTCTAGCTAACTCTGACTAAATCTACTCTAGGTGGCGGAAATTACTATTTTTAGCAGTTTACTAGAACCTGCTATTCTTAGTAAGTTCGCATGCTTATTCCTACGGGAAAAAAAATTGCCACACATCTTCTACATCCCTAAATTAGAGGAATTACCAACTTTCTAACTCACAATGCAATTAATAGACTAAAATTAACTAATGCTCAAAAATAGGAAAAAACCAACTATAACTTAAATCCTAATTTTTGGCCTCAAGATGGCAGATTTAGGGCCCGAAAACGTGTCAAAACCTTGCCCCAACTGGTAGGACGGGTTTCCGCTGCGTTCGTCTCATCGAAACACGTGGTTTCAAAAAAAACAAAGGACTCAAACGGACACCCGGAGCTCAAGTTATGACCTTGTCAAGTTCCTGCTAATTCCTGCTAATTCGGGCGCATCAGAAATTAATTAAATTAAATACAAAGACAACTAGAAAATGTTTATTATAGGGATTAAACTTATTGAATTTAATTATGGGAGAGTAAGTTTAGACTTTAGCCCTAAAGTATTAAATAAATAAATAATTTTAAACCTATAAGGATGGATTAAATAATTTGTAATAGGGGTAGCTTAACTAATGACTCATAAGGATTAATAAATGACATTTAATTCTAGAAGGGGATTTAAACTGAAATGATAAAATTAAAATAATAATAATTAATTCTTAATTAAATTGAAGGATTTCTTAATTGAGAAATAATTAAATCTAGTGGAAGGTTATCTTGTTGCAACCTGTTTAAGCAAAAAAAATTATTTTGTAAATTTTCCTAACTAATTATTGGGTTTTATCTTGGGTCTTGTGCAGGAAAAAAGTTGGACATCACACTTGGTATCAAAGTTTTGGGCTCAACATTGGAACCCTTGGGAACACCTGGAAACACAAATAGTTAACTTGGTACACCCGACAACTAGATCACACAACATTGCATGACATTTTAAAAACGTAGAAAACCTAGAAAACTGAAACAAAACCTAGATTATGATAAAGTAACTCCTGTATTGGTTTTTACAGGAGGCGTGAACCAAACGAGGGGATATTTCACATCGTGTTAGATCTACAACCTCTAAAGCATTTATATTTTAATTATACTACCACAAATACTACAGACATTACAGGATGTCAAATGCAATTATAGGAGGTGGAGCAATAGGGGCACGACCTAGCCAGCATGATAGGGAGGCACCACACGAGGCTTAATACCCTTCGAGGCATAGCAATGAGCATAGGGAAGAGAAATACCATGTGGAGTCAGCTAGAGCATATTTACCTTAGAGGGGACATGGAGGTAGTATTTCATGACACAAAGATAGATCTAGGAGCCCTAGGCTGAGGATGAGCATGGAGAGAGACCTAAGGGTCAACATTCGTCAGATGCAAATCATATCAGGGAGATACTAAAGCTACGCCCATCTCATTATCATGGGGATACAAGAGGTTTTCAAGAAGAGGCTTGGTTAGTGAGCTTAAGTGGATGATTTAAGCTTTGCCCATGTACTAACAACACGAAGGCTCTTTTTGCGATTCATCTTCTGATGGATGAGAATGTGTTTGGTGGAGGATTGAGGATTAGAAGATTCATGTATACTTATAGACAGTTACTTGGGATCTCTTCGAGGAGCGGTTCAGGAGCATATACATATCCAAGAGGTTTATCTAGCATAGCATAGATGTGTTTCATGACCTACGCGAGGCATCCATGATAGTAACGGAGTATGAGAGTTAGTTTATTGACATGCTTCAATATGTTGACTACATGTAAGATGAGTGGGTTAGAATTCATAGCTTCATCAGGGGCCTGAACTTGGATTTGGGAGGTGCAATATGCATTCATTGTCCACAGACCATACCTGAGGCCACTAAGAAGGCCTATATTGTGGAGGAGACCAGTGGGAAGATGCAAAAGGATAGAGATAGAGTGACGAGATAAATTTAAGAGATGTAGCATAGTAGATTGAGGGGGTCAGCTCCTCCTCATGGTAGACTTAGTTTATCACAATCTTCATTTAGGCCACAACAATAACCACTTCAGTAGCAACAGAATCATCCACCATTTAGACCTTAATAGAGATTTGATACTTAGAGGGGACAGAGTATGGGGCCTCCTCCTAGAGGACCCATTAGGATAAAAGGAGCACATATAGCTCATCCATTAGGGGCATGTTAGCAGTAACCTGAAGTGGCAATAACCACATGTGGAAATAACCTGAAGAGATATCTTGCCTCAAGACTCCGTCGCCAAGAACATAAATCTGACCTCTATGCCTGAGAATTCCATATGCCTCTAATTATAAACCATCAAACTTCCCCTCAATGGGTCTCTAGGACTCAATCTAGGCTCTAGCTACAATGTAGAAAATGTCAAGAGGAAGCTGCTGTAGAATCCTACTCCGCAAATATGTGCCCACTTAAGTGGCAATAACCACATGTCTCCATCTACTGAGAACATCTACAACCACATTCTCCTCCCCTTCACATGCTCTATCTCCATATCATACTCACCAAGAAACTCCATCCAATTTCGCTGATAAGTGTTGAGATTGGGTTGCATGAAGAGGTGGCAAAGACTCAAGTGATCAATCCTAAGTGTGAATCTCCTACCAAGAATAAAGTATCTCCATCAAACCTAGGTGTGAAACACTTCTGCAAGCTCAAGATCATGAGTCGGATAATTGAGCTCATAATATTTACTTTTTTGAGACTCAAAGGACACCACTCTACCCTCCTGCATCAATACACCTTCAAGTCTTGCCAAAGAAGCATCTGTGCATACAAAAAACTCACCCTATGGATTTGGCACTGCAAGAATGGGTGATTTTGTGAGGCACTCCTTCACTACCCTAAAGGCCTGCTCACATCTAGTTGAACAAACAAACTTTTTCCCTTTCAGTTGAAGAGAAGTGATGGGGTGCGCAATCTGAGAGAATTCCTGAACAAATCTCCTATAATAACCTATTAATCCCATGAAGTTGTGCACCTTTGTCACACTAGTGGGTGTTGGCCAATCCATAATAGCTCGAATCTTAGAAGGATCAACTATGATACCTTCCCCAAAAATGATGTGACATGAAATTAAAACCTAGTACAAAATTTAATGTCTCTAATACCAAGTTTAATGCCACCCAATGTCTCCCACTTGAGACCCAAGAACAACCTAGGTTTAGTTAGGAAAAGTTAAGGAATAATTTTTTTTTTAAGTATTCCCAACAAAAATTATAGAGTCCATTAAAAAAGTTATCAAATCATCCTACAAAACAATAAGAGAGTGAAAGTAATCCCTAACACAAATATAATATCTTCTTGCAAGGTGCGGGAAGAAATTTCCCCAGGCACGGAAAGCGGGCACGGGAAGAAACTTTTCTCCTGGGCGTGGAACGACTGACACGGAAGAAACTCTTTTTTTTGGGCACAGAAGAGACTCTTTTCTTTTTTGGGCATGCAAGATAGGCATAGAAGAAGCTTTTTTCTCCCAAGTGCTCAAGATAGGCGCGGAAGAAGATTTTTTTCTACCGGGAGCGCAAGACGGGCGTGAAAGAAGGTTTTTTATTTCTCTCATGTGCACAAGACGAGCGCAAAAGAAGATTTTTCTCTTCTTCAAACTGTAGGAGGCCATAACATTTGATAGGGAACTCATTTTTTGGAAAACGAGGACTTTTCATAAATATCTCAATGTTCTCTTTATACAGCAACCTTAAGAATTTAATTTTTATTAATTTTAAAGGGTCAATTTTGAGAAAGCACTTTGCAGGCTTATAAAATGAAAACTGATAACATTTTACTTGTAAATTAGCATTCAATTCGGCCTCCCTCCTTTCTCAACATGCCAAACAAACATGGATGGTTTCTCTTAGAGGAATTTAGGATGGATTGTAAGGTATAATTTTTTTTATTGATCTACAATTCAAAAATTGCAACCTTTGATAGCTAAACGACTGCAATTCTACCTTTGCTTGAATTGAAAGGTTGTTTAAAAATTTATTAAGTGTTTTAGTTTGTTCGGGGTTATTTTGATCTTGTTAAGTTTAATATAATGTTTCATTTTATTGTTCATTGTTGCAAGGGTCATTATATATATTTTAAATAAAATATTTGCGAGTTTGAAAAAATTCTCTAACATAGCTCTACAACTTCAAATTCAAATTGATCCATTTGCATTTACCAAACTTAAAAATATGAATTCATTCTAATCCAGCACTACAAAGTTATATTTCATTCAATCAAAAAGGTAGAAACTAAAAGTAATCCTTTCCCGCACCTCTCTTCTCCAGCCCTTCTTCGAACCTTCTCCGGCCCCCTGTGCACGCCTTACCCGCGCCTCTACGTGTGCCTCTTCCCGCGCCTCTGTGCGAGCCTCTACCCGCGCCTCTGTCCGCAATGGTTTCTACATGCGCCCACCTGAAATCCGTGCGCTCCGACAGACCCCACACGAACCCTAAATGGGGAATGGCCTAAGCTTATCATGGCGGCGGCAAACTACAGATCACTGAAAATTCCTTGGATCCACGCATAGCTGCGTGCCCGCCATGCAAGGATCAGACAGTTGAAAGGGATGAAGGAGGTGCGATGTCGTGGATCGATCTAGCCTTCACAAATGTGGGGGGGCCCGAGGACGGTGGCACAAACCATTTTCAAACTCCAATTGGGGATGCTCTTGTGCATATGTCGGGCAATGGCCCTCTCAAACCCTTGCTGAAAGGCTCTTCTTGTGGGGGGCTGGAACAGGGTACTTTTCCTGTTATTCCACCATTAGCTAGAGAGAATAAACGCAGATCCTCGTTCAAAGACATTCTAAAGGGAAAGGAATCCTCCATGAAACCTGCAAACATTACCCCATGTATTTCATTTGGGGAAGATGTTATTTCATCTGAGATCTACTACAAAGAGCATGCTTTGATTTGTAGATTCAGGGGACTGTGGCCTAGCCTTCCTGCTCTTCACACATGGATCTCTCAACATTGGACTCCAACTTTAACTGGTAATATAGACTTACATCTGTGTGCTAAGGGAATTTTCATTGTGACTTTCTCTTCAATAGCTGATAAAGAAAACATTACTTCCAAACTCTGGACTTGTCAATCTAAATATTTGGTCATGAAACCTTGGTTCCCATCCTTTAACCTGCACATGGAATCTTTCTCATGGAAACCTGTTTGGATCAGGCTGCCCCACTTACCTATCCAATTCTGGAGTCATGACTGTCTGACAACCATTGGCAACACCTTGGGAATTACACTCTTTATAGATTCTCAAACCACTAATTACACCCATACTACCTATGCTCAGATCCTTGTGGAACTAGACACTGATAAAAATATTCCTGCTACTATAGATCTTAGAGGGAAAAATAGAACTTGGTCACAAACTCTTGATTATGAAGGTCTACCTTTCCGCTGTAGAAGATTTTTTGGCTTAGGACACACCTCTTCTGCTTGTGAGATGGAAAAACGTCAAAATGAAAAGAGAAATTGGTGGAAAGATGCACTCCCAGAGCACCTAAATTTTGATGCTAAAAGGGATCTCGAATCAAAAGTAGAAACAGTGACTGAATCCTGCGTTCGCCTCATCAAAACACGTGGTTTCAAAAAAAAAAGGACTCAAACGGACACCCGGAGCTCAAGTTATGACCTTGTCAAGTTCCTGCTAATTCCTGCTAATTCGGGCGCATCAGAAATTAATTAAATTAAATACAGAGACAACTAGAAAAATTTTATTATAGGGATTAAACTTATTGAAGTTAATTATGGGAGAGTAAGTTTAGACTTTAGCCCTAAAGTATTAAATAAATAAATAATTTTAAACCTATAAGGATGGATTAAATAATTTTTAATAGGGGTAGCTTAACTAATGACTCATAAGGATTAATAAATGACATTTAATAGGAACACTAGAACGGGATTTAAACTAAAATGATAAAATTAAAATAATAATAATTAATTCTTAATTAAATTGAAGGATTTCTTAATTGAGAAATAATTAAATCTAGTGGAAGGTTATCTCGTTGCAACCTATTTAAGCAAAAAAAATTATTTTGTAAATTTTCCTAACTAATTATTAGGTTTTATCTTGGGTTTTGTGCAGGAAAAAATTTGGACATCACACTTGGTATCAAAGTTCTGGGCTCAACATTGGAACCCTTGGGAACACCTGGAAACACAAATAGTTAACTTGGTACACTCGACAACTAGATCACACAACATTGCATGACATTTTAAAAACGTAGAAAACCTAGAAAACTAAAACAAAACCTAGATTTTGATAAAGTAACTCATGTATTGGTTTTTACAGGAGGCGTGAACCAAACGAGGGGATATTTCACATCGTGTTAGATATACAACCTCTAAAGCATATATTTTTAATTATACTACCACAAATACTACAGACATTACAGGATGTCAATGCAATTATAGGAGGTGGAGCAGTAGGGGCACGACCTAGCCAGCATGATAGGGAGGCACCACACAAGGCTTAATACCCTTCGAGGCATAGCAATGAGCATAGGGAAGATAAATCCCATGTGGAGTCAGCTAGAGCATATTTACCTTAGAGGGGACATGGAGGTAGTATTTCATGACACAAAGATAGATCTAGGAGCCCTAGGCTGAGGATGAGCATGGAGAGAGACCTAAGGGTCAACATTCGTCAGATGCAAATCATATCAGGGAGATCCTTAAGCTACGCCCATCTCATTATGATGGGGATACAAGAGGTTTTCAAGAAGAGGCTTGGTTAGTGAGCTTAAGTGGATGATTTAAGCTTTGCCCATGTACTAACAACACGAAGGCTCTTGTTGCGATTCATCTTCTGATGGATGAGAATGTGTTTGGTGGAGGATTGAGGATTAGAAGATTCATGTATACTTATAGACAGTTACTTGGGATCTCTTCGAGGAGCGGTTCAGGAGCAGATACATATCCAAGAGGTTTATCTAGCATAGCATAGATGTGTTTCATGACCTACGCGAGGCATCCATGATAGTAACGGAGTATGAGAGTTAGTTTATTGACATGCTTCAATATGTTGACTACATGTAAGATGAGTGGGTTAGAATTCATAGCTTCATCAGGGGCCTGAACTTGGATTTGGGAGGTGCAATATGCATTCATTGTCCATAGACCATACCTGAGGCCACTAAGAAGGCCTATATTGTGGAGAAGACCAGTGGGAAGATGCAAAAGGATAGAGATAGAGTGACGAGATAGATTTAAGAGATGTAGCATAGTAGATTGAGGGGGTCAGCTCCTCCTCATGGTAGACTTAGTTTAGCACACTCTTCATTTAGGCCACAACAATAACCACTTCAGTAGCAACAGAATCATCCACCATTTAGACCTTAATAGAGATTTGATACTTAGAGGGGACAGAGTATGGGGCCTCCTCCTAGAGGACCCATTAGGATAAAAGGAGCACCTATAGCTCAGCCATTAGGGGCATGTTAGTAGTAACCACAATAGTCCATGGCATGATCATCATGATCTATGACATAGACCACCAGAGTACATGCTTGAGCCAATAGTTGTTATGGATGTATTTTACTTTGACACCTTTGGAGACAGTGCCCACAGAACCCTAATTACAAGGGTAAGGAACCTATTTCAGAGCCTATAGTTGGCAACATGGGACATAACCATCATATTTATGCAACGGTCGAGAACCATCAGAAAGAGAATCAAGGCACAATGATAGAGACTATGGGTAGTGTTGGCGGTATCCCTACCTCTATTTTATTTTATTCTGGCTCTTCTGATTCTTTTATTTCTCCATCATTAGTAGAGTGATGTAGGCTTGTGGAAGTTAGTAACAACCTTAGTTGGGATGTTAAGATGGCTTCTGGATCCAAGCTCCTAAAAGAATCCTTAGGCTTATGGAAGTTAGGAAGGCCCTTAGTTGGGATGTTTTACTATGGTCCTACATTTGTTTAATGAGATATTAAAAAGTAACATTGCATCTAACCCAACCCATAACATAATCCTGCTCATATTTTTTGAAAAATCCATTTAATAAGGTTCAACTTGATCATGAACGCAGAGATACATAAATCATCGAGGCTTCTTACATCATTCAGAGGTTAGGATCTCCTCTTTGAATAAACTCTCACCAAAAAATATCCACGCAACCCATAAGAAAGGAACACAAAATCAGGAACTAACCATGTAAAAATATTAAAACACCTTCCTCGACCACACCACAAGCAATAACAAAAGGAAACACAGAGGCATGACTGATAGAAAAAAACAATGGAAAATAGAACTATGCCATACTTATAAGCCAAGTTCTTGCATAAAATTACACTCTTTTGTGTCCGCAATACGTACAACCAAGGAAAACCACTTATCTCTAAACCTTTCCTCAAATAATAAATTACATGACCCTCCAAACATAGCATCTGATCTTGCAAGTCAATGCATGTCACGTAAGAGCTTGCAAAACATAGAAAATATACCATTTTGGGAAAAAGACATGTTTATTTTACATGTATGAAAAGGATGCCCCATGAACTATAGTAATGCATCTCTGAGCGTTCCCTCGAACATGTAACTAAATAACCTACAAATAAACCATCTGTTCCTACCCATCAAGACATGCTACATAAAAATGCAAAAAACCTACACAAAGATCACTTTGGAGAAAAGAAAGATAGGTTTTTTTCTCATCCTACCTTGTATCTTGAAACAATTCCAAGGTTTTAGACACAACAACTCCATGATGGAGCCATAAAATATGAGCAAGGAACCCTTTTAACAAATCTTTGAGAAAATAATTTCAGTTACTAACCATAATGAGAGAAAAAGACAACAAACGGAAGCCCTAGACGCCTGCATAAAATTAACTCTACTCTAAGCACTACATATTATGGTTTAATAATGAGTGTTGAAATTTAAGAAAGAGTTAACATGTCATAATGGACCCTAAAATCCGCCACGCACCCCAACAGGCCTCAACACGTGGACGTCATGATAGGCATCATACTTCAACATCTCCTTCTCTCAATTGGTGGACATCTAATGCCCTGTAGCATGTTAGGGAAAGGGAGACTTTGTCTCATTTTAGGTATGGATTTCGGCATAATAAATAACAATAACATATTTTTAAGACAATCCAATTAATTTTATTTTATATTTTTCTTATATAGTAATTGTTGATGCATAATCAAAACACCCCTGATTATTGCAACTCGAATGAGTGAAAAGTTTAGTGTGATTGCATAACATAGAGCTTTTCCAAAAGTGTGGGACTTTATAATCAAGACAGATCTCTAGATGAAGATTGGTTCCTATTCCTCCAATTTGATACTCACATCCAAATTGTAGAGGAGCGTATTTTAAACCTTACTCTAACTTGTCAACGATAGAGGGTTAAAAGGATTGTAAGAAATTAAACCTAATCTACATGATGGTGATCCACCAAGAATTAATGTTGAACACCTACTTTACATGGAGATAAAAACCAATATTTTTGAAGGGGATGAATACACATCACAAGTTAACCAATTTCTATGAATTCATTCACCATCAAACACATACCATTAAATATGCAACACAATTTAACATGCACATTCAACCAAAATTGTAATGAGAAATTAGGAGAATGTTGTAATGCCACAAAAATTCTCCCACTTGAGACCTAAGAATAACCTACGTTTAGTTAGGAAAAGTTAAGGAATAAATTATTTTTTAAGTGTTCCGAAAGAAAATTCCAGAGTCAATTACAATAGTTATCAAATCATCCTACAAAACACTAAGAGAGTGAAATTCATCCCTAGCAAAGATAGATTATTTTATTATGGGTCATGGGAGTAAATTTCTCTAGGTGAGGAAAGTGAGCATGGGAAGAAACTTTTCTCTCAGGGGTGGAAGAAACTCTTTTTTTACCTGGCACAAAAGACGGGCGCGGAAGAGACTCTTTTTTTTTTTGGGCGTGCAAAATGGGCGTGGAAGAAGCTCATTTTCTCTCAAGCATGAAAGATGGGAATAGAAGACTATTTCTTTATCCCAAGAACACAAGAAGGGCATGGAAGAATCTTTTTTTTTCCCTCGGGCACCAAAACAGGCGTGGAAGAAGTTTTTTCTCTTTTTCAAACTTTAGGAGGCCATAAATTTTGATAGGGAACTCGTTGATAGGGAACTCGGTTTTTAGAAAACAAGGACTTTACGGAAATATCTTGACGTCTTCTTTGCACATAAACATTAATAATTTAATTTTGATAAATTTTAAAGGGTTGATTTTTAGAAAGCACTCTGCAGGCTTATAAAATGAAAACTAGTAACATTTGACTTATAAATTTTTGTTCAATTCAACCTCCCTCCTTTCTCAACATGCCAAAAAAACATGGAGGGTTTCTCTTAGAGGAATTTAGGATGGACTACAATTTATAAAAAAAATTATTGATCTACAATTCAAAAATTACAACCTTTGACATCAAAACGACTGCAATTTTGCCTTTGCTTCAATTGAAAGGTTGTTTAAAAATTTCTTTATTGTTTTTGTTAGTTTGGAGTTGTTTTGATCTTGTTAAGTTCAATTTAATGTTTCATTTTATTTTTCATTGTTGCAAGGGTCATTATGTATATTTTAAATAAAATATTTGTCATTTGGAATAATTTCTCTAACAGAACTCTACAACTTCAAATTCGAATTGATCCATTTGCATTTACCAAACATAAAAATATGAATTCATTCTAATCCAACACTAAAATTTTATATTTCCTTCAATCAAAAAGGTAGAAAAATAAATGCAATTTCTATTTCCTTCAAAAACGTGCTTTTCAAACACAAAGGGTGCAATAATTCTGATTACACTTTCCAATAGAGATTTCATACTATTATTTAAACACTGGTTTCGAATGAACACCAAATTAATTGGACAAGGTGAAAAACTTCCATTAATTCAAAAAATAATTTCTTTACAACTTTCTTCTTTCATTCCTCAATTTCAATATATAGAATACAATTTCCTTCTCATTCATTCAAAAACAAAAAATATAGTACATCTCTTTAACATTTCAAATTGTAACTTTCATACCCAATGTAAGACGTCTTTCCATCATAAATGATATACAAGGTCATCCACTTCAAAGTGCGAAAGGGTTACAATTAGAAAATCTCACAAGGGACTGTCAAAACTATCTTTTTCCTCTGCTCTAGAACAACAACATGCAGATCCATCATTTTCAATTTGATCACAAAAAGACAGGGGAAAAGACAATGCTCTCCACCCAACCAAGACATCCAATGAAAATGAGAAGCCATCCTTCATTGGCCCCCAATTCCCAACCACATTACAATAAGAAATATGACTCAACTCATGGCAACAACAGGCTTCCATAGCACAAGGAGATCTTTCACATGCAATTTTCACATTTGAAACACAGTCCAAAAAAAACATTATTTTTAGAAACCACAAGATAAAAACACAAACAATAGTTAGGCTTCATCAAGCAAGCCAAAGGAGCAAGAAACCATGGGGGGTGCTACTTATGCCTCCCAAAGGGGAAATGGGTATCACCACTTGAGAACAAACCAACAAAATATAACATTTCAAATCCTTGACATGCCCTTATGCCTCCCCTAAGTAACCCTTATTCCTCACATTTCCTTATGCCTCCCCAACCTCGTATGGCACCCAATAATGAGTAAAGAAATGAAAACTATTTCTTTATAAGGTGGAACCCAAATCCCAACTCCCTCCACACTTATACCTACCCAAAAGTACTTATTCCTCCTACAAGAATACCCCATATTCTCCTCCTACACCATTCCTAAGCCATCTACCCAACTAGCCAATCAAACAGTAAAAAACCTTCAACCATTTACATATTCATAAAATGAAAAGAAGAGAATTTCAAGAGAAAGGATCCTACATCTCATTAACAAATTTTATTCCAAGTTCAAAATAGAAAGCTCTTCCAATGCAAGCAATACAAAAATTAACCAAGCACAAGTATTCAAAATAATCCCCAATGTCTTCCAAAACCAAGAGCTCAAAACAGCAAAAGAAGTTTTCCCAAAATGAAGTGTCCAAAGGTGAAACAACCCAAAACAAGGTAAGGAATTCAAATTTTATAAAAGAGGGAAGAGAAGAGGATGAGGTGGATCCATGTAGGATGCCACATCACACATCCTCAACCCCAACACAAAAATAAACTTCATTCTCCAATGCATAATAAATAGATGGGTGAATAATATGACAGTTTTACTTACACACTCAAATCAAGCCCACGCCCCATAAGGGCTGAAATTTAAAACATGAAGAAAATGCAATTAAAACGTACAACTTGATTTACAAAAATGCATAAAGAAAGTCTAAATTTAACTCTCTCCAACCATAGGTAAGGTTGGTATATAAATTTAAGAGGTATGGGACAAGTTTAACTTGTACCCCAAACCTAAAAAATGAGCCTCCAAGGAAAAATTCGAATTTCAAAGAAGATGAAATGTTTCATACTCCAAAATCAACTTACATATGTCTTACACATTACTTTCACATTTCTTATAACACTTTAATTCAAGTCCAATAACTCTATTAATTACTTTCTAATGACATATTTTAATTAATTAACATAACAACATGATAACTCACAATATTAACACACCATTTAATAAATAATGAAAGGGTCAATGCACCACAAAATAAACACATGCAATCATTAACAAAGGGACAAAATAAAAGAAATACATAAAATACCTTGGTCACATTTGAAGGTGATTTCCCCCCATGGGAATCCCTAACAACAATCAAACACACATAAAAAAATACAGTTGCCATGGTGACCTTGTTGAATTCATCTAGAATTCCAAAGTGGTTGGTCTTCAATCCTCCGATATTTTTTGTGATATATTAAACCTACAAAATACAAATACCTCCTTCAGCCTCGTGGCCATATTAGAACATCCAAATGAATATAAATATAATTTCAAGATCATCAATATATATGTGAATCACAACAATCATCAAAACAATCAACACTATCACTTACAATTTCATCTGCAACTATATCATCATCAACTTTAATTAAATTCTCATTTTATGGGTCTACTCAAAATATACAAATATCATAAGTCTGAACAACATCTATAATATAACCATGTCAAACAGTATATCAACATCAATATCTAAAATGTCTCTAATAATCATCACGCATCATATAAGAATCAAATTCAACAATAATCCATGATCAAACATCTAACATTATACTAAATAAAAAATATATTAATGTCCATGATATAGTCAATAATGTCATGATCATTATCAAAAGGTGTTAAAGGGAAGTGGGCACTACATCCCCCTCCCCTTAGACTCAACTTCCTCCTGGAAGTCAATGGAGTAGATGGGGAAACTGAACTCGTAACAATGTAGCATCCTCCCATGTAGTTATAGTCTCATCATATCTATCCCACTGCACTCGCACCTAATCAATCTCTCTACCTCGAAGGCCTAGGGTCCTGTGATCTATAATGTGAACAGGATCCACCTTCACCTTCCCCTGATCCTGCACCTACAATGAGGTCCAATCTAGCACCTAAGAAGGATTTGCAATATGTCTCCTAAGGACTGAAACATGAAACACATCATGTGCGTGAGACAAGCTAGGTGACAATTCTAGATGGTTTGCCAAAGGCCCGATACGCTCCAAGATCTCAAAAGTACCAACGAATGTAGGAGCTAACTTAGAACATTCTCCATAACGGATAGGGCTCTTTGTTGGTCTGACACGAAGGAACACCTTCATGCCCACATAAAAACTACGGTCAGTCCTATGTTGATATGCATACCTCTTCTACCTGTCATGTGCCTCATACAGTCTTTGTCTGATCAAAACCACCTAATGCTCCATGTCCTGTAACAAAGATGGTCCAAGAGAAACCTTTTCCTCTAACTTGTCCCAGCTAAGAGGTGTCCTGCACTCTTTGCCATAAAACGCCTGAAAAGGAGCCATGCCTATAGAACTCTAAAACCTATTATTATACGAAAACCCCACAAAGTATAGGTACTCCTCCCATCTCGACTGATGATACATAACATACATCATGAGCATATCCTCTAAAATATGATTCACCCGCTCAACCTGTCCATCCGTCTTGGGGTGATATGTTATGCTGAAGTTAATCCTCATCCTGAGGGCGTGCTGCATAGTAGTCCAAAAAAGGGAAGTATACAAGGGATCATGGTCATAAATGATCTTCTGCAAAATCTCGTGCAATGTGACAATCTCATCCAGATAAACATGTGCTACTGCACTAGCTGTATAAGTGGTCTTCACCGGAGAAAAGTGAGCCAATTTTTCAATTTATCCATCGTGACCATGATGGCATCATGGTGATATCTTGACATCAGTATCCCAACAACGAATTCCATAGAAATGGTTTCCCACTTCCACTCCGGTATAGCATGAGGAAAGAGAATGCCAGCAGGATGCTGATGGTCAGCCTTCACTTTCTGGCACTATAAACATCATGACACAAACTGAACCATATCTCTACAAAGTCCTCTCCAATGATAAAAATGTCTCAAATTAGCGTGCATCTTCTTCACCCTAGGATGGGCTGAATAGGGTGCATGATGTGCCTCTGTCGAGATATCTTGCCTCAAGACTCCGTTGCCAAGAACATAAATCTGACCTCTATGCCTGAGAATTCCATATGCCTCTAATTATAAACCATCAAACTTCCCCTCAATGGGTCTCTAGGACTCAATCTAGGCTCTAGCTACAATGTAGAAAATGTCAAGAGGAAGCTGCTGTAGAATCCTACTCCGCAAATATGTGCCCACTGAAGTGGCAATAACCACATGTCTCCATCTACTGAGAACATCTACAACCACATTCTCCTCCCCTTCACATGCTCTATCTCCATATCATACTCACCAAGAAACTCCATCCAATGTCGCTGATAAGTGTTGAGATTGGGTTGCATGAAGAGGTGGCAAAGACTCAAGTGATCAGTCCTAGGTGTGAATCTCCTACAAAGAATAAAGTATCTCCATCAAACCTAGGTGTGAAACACTTCCACAAGCTCAAGATCATGAGTCGGATAATTGAGCTCATAATATTTACTTTTTTGACACTCAAAGGCCACCACTCTACCCTCCTGCATCAATACACCTTAAAGTCTTGCCAAAGAAGCATCTGTGCATACAAAAAACTCACCCTATGGATTTGGCACTGCAATAATGGGTGATTTTGTGAGGCACTCCTTCACTACCCTAAAGGCCTGCTCACATCTAGTTGAACAAACAAACTTTTTCCCTTTCAGTTGAAGAGAAGTGATGGGGTGTGCAATCTGAGGGAATTCCTGAACAAATCTCCTATAATAACCTATTAATCCCATGAAGCTGTGCACCTTTGTCACACTAGTGGGTGTTGGCCAATCCATAATAGCTCGAATCTTAGAAGGATCAACTATGATACCTTCCCCAAAAATGATGTGACATGAAATTTAAACCTAGTACAAAATTTAATGCCTCTGATACCAAGTTTAATACCACCCAATGTCTCCCACTTGAGACCCAAGAACAACCTAGGTTTAGTTAGGAAAAGTTAAGGAATAATTTTTTTTTTAAGTATTCCCAACAAAAATTATAGAGTCCATTAAAAAATTTATCAAATCATCCTACAAAACAATAAGAGAGTGAAAGTAATCCCTAACACAAATATAATATCTTCTTGCAAGGTGCGGGAAGAAATTTCCCCGGGCGTGGAAAGCGGGCACGGGAAGAAACTTTTCTCCTGGGCGTGGAACGACTGGCACAGAAGAAACTCTTTTTTTTTGGCACAGAAGAGACTCTTTTCTTTTTTGGGCGTGAAAGACAGGCATAGAAGATTTTTTCTCCCGAGTGCTCAAGATAGGCGCGGAAGAAGATTTTTTTCTACCGGGAGTGCAAGACGGGTGCGAAAGAAGGTTTTTTATTTCTCTCATGTGCACAAGACGAGCGCAAAAGAAGATTTTCTCTTCTTCAAACTGTAGGAGGCCATAACATTTGATAGGGAACTCATTTTTTGGAAAACGAGGACTTTTCATAAATATCTCAATGTCCTCTTTATACAGCAACCTTAAGAATTTAATTTTTATTAATTTTAAAGGGTCAATTTTGAGAAAGCGCTTTGCAGGCTTATAAAATGAAAACTGATAACATTTTACTTGTAAATTAGCATTCAATTTGGCCTCCCTCCTTTCTCAACATGCCAAACAAACATGGAGGGTTTCTCTTAGAGGAATTTAGGATGGATTGTAAGGTATAAATTTTTTTATTGATCTACAATTCAAAAATTGCAACCTTTGATAGCTAAACGACTGCAATTCTACCTTTTCTTGAATTAGGACACACCTCTTCTGCTTGTGAGATGGAAAAACGTCAAAATGAAAAGAGAAATTTCTTAAGTGTTTTAGTTTGTTCGAGGGTTATTTGATCTTGTTAAGTTTAATTTAAATGTTTCATTTTTATTGTTCATTGTTGCAAGGGCCGATTCTATATATTTTAAAGCAAGAAGAAAAAAAAATTCACCCTTAAGGAGGGCTATCCATCTAGATGATTTTCTTTGTTTGTGTTCGGCCAGAGTACATGGTTATCATTTTTGTGGCCGGATTACAGCATGCTTTCTTTCATATGGTGTCGGTGTACTATTGTTGCGTGTTCGTTGTTCAGCAGTTGTTTAGTGGCTGCTGAAGTTGTTGGTTTTTGTTTCTTTTTTGCAGAAGAAGTTCTGCAGTTGGTCCTTATTTTTATATATGGATATTGATCCATTTCTTTGTGCTTATTATTTCTATTCTGGCTTTTGAGCGTTTTTGTACAAGGGTATATTCCCTTTCAAAAAACTATTTTCCAATAATAAAAAAACAAGAATGCAATTTCTATTTCTTTCAAAAACATGCATTTCAAACACAGAGGGTGCAATAATTCTGATTACACCTTCCAATAGATATTTCATAATATTCTTCAAACACATGTTTCCAATGAACACAATATTATTTGGAAAAGGTGAACAAATTCCATTAATTCAAAAAATTATTTCTTTAAAACTTTCTTCTTTCATTCCTCAATTTCAATATACAGAATAAAATTTCCTTCTCATTCATTCAAGAACAAAAAATAGAGTACATCTCTTTTACATTTCTAATTGCAACTTTCATAGCCAATGCAAGATTTATTTCCATCATAAATTATATACAAAGTCATCCACTTCAAAGTGGCAAAGGGTTACAAATAAAAAATCTCACAAGGGACTGTCAAAACTATCTTTTTCCTCTGCTCCAGAACAGCAACATGCAGATCCATCATTTTCCAATTTGATCACAACAAGACAGGGGCAAAGGCAACACTCTTCACCCAACCAAGACATCCAATGAAAATGAGAATATATCCTTTTTCATTAGACCCCGAGCCCCAACCACATTGCAATAAGAAATACGACTCAACTCATGGCTACAAAAGGCTCCCACAGCACAAGGCAATATTTCACATGCAATTTTCACATTTGAAACACGATCCAAAACAAAACAGCATGTTTAGCAACCACAAAATAAAAACACAAACAATATTCAGGATTCATCAAGCAAGCCAAAGGAGCAAGAAACTATGGGGAATGTTACTTATGCCTCCCAAAGGGGAAATGGGTATCACCACCTAAGAACAAACCGCTAAAATACAACATTTCAAATCCCTGACATGCCCCTTTTCCTCCCCCGAGTACCCCTTATTCCTCACATTTCCTTATTCCTCCCCAACCTCTTATGGCACCCCATAATGAGTAAAGAAATGCAAGCTATTTTCTTTGTAAGGTTGAACCCAAATCCCAACTCCCTCCACACTTATTCTTCCCCAAAAGCACTTATTCCTCCCACAAGAATACCTCATATTCTCCTCCTACACCATTCCTAGGCCATCTACCCAACCAGCCAATCAAAAAATAACAAACCTTCAACCATTTACATATTCATAAAAGGAAAACAAGAGCATTTCAAGAGAAAATATTTTAGCTCTCCATAATGGAGTTTGTTCCAAGTTCAAAACAACAAGCTCCTCCAATGCAAGCAATCCAAAAATAAACCAAGCACAAGTATTCAAAAGAATCCCCAATGTCTTCCAAAAGCAAGAGCTCAAAAAAGCAAAATAAGTTTTCCCAAAATGAAGCAACCCAAAACAAGGTAAGGAATTCAAATTTTATAGAAGAGGGAAGAGAAGAGGATGAGGTGGATCCATGTAGGATCCCACATCACACATCCCCAACCCCAATACATAAATCAACTTCATTCTCCAATGCATAATAAATAGTTGGGTGAATAATATGACAGTTTTACTTACACACTCAAATCAAGCCCACACCCCATAAGGGCTGAAATTTAAAACATGAAGAAAGTGCAATTAAAACGTACAAATTGATTTACAAAAATTCATAAAGAAAGTCTAAATTTAACTCTCCAACCATAGGTAAGGTTGGTATTTAAATTTAAGAGGTATGGGACAAGTTTAACTTGTCCCCCAAGCTTCAAAAATGAGCCTCCAAGGACAAATTCGAATTTCAAAGAAGATGAAGTGTTTCATACTCTAAAATCAACTTACATATGTCTTACACATTACTTTCACATTTCTTACAACACTTTAATTCAAGGCCAACAACTCTATTAATTACTTTCTAATGACATATTTTAATTAATTAACTTAACAATATGATCACTCACAATATTAACACACCATTTAATAAATAATGAAAGCGTCAATGCACCACAAAATAAACACATGCAAACATTAAAAAAAGGACCAAATAAAAGAAATAAATAAAATTCCTTGGTCACATTTGAAGGTGATTTTCCCCTTATGGGAATCCCTAACAACAATCAAACACACACAAACAAACACAATTGCCATGGTGACCTTGTTAAATTCATCTAGAATTCCAAAGTTGTTTGTCTCCAATCCCCTGATATTTTTTCTGATATTTTAAACCTACAAAATACAAATACCTCCTTCAGCCTCGTGGCCATATCAGAACATCCAAATGAATATAAATATAATTTCAAGATCATCAATATATATTTGAATCACAACAATCATGAAGACAATCAATAGTATAACTTATAATTTCATCCAACACTATATCATCATAAATTTTAATTCAATTATCATTTTCTAGGTCTACTCAAAATATCCAAATATCACAAGTCCAAACAACATCTATAATATAACCATGTCAAACAGTATATCAACATCAATATCTAAAATGTCTCTAATAATCATCATGTATCATATAAGACACTGTATTCATGTTTGTCTTCATGTATCATATAAGATTCCTTTAAAGACAATGTATTCATGTTTGTCTTCAACAGCAATAATACATAACTGAACTTATATGAAACGAAATTTGACAATAAGAATTGTGTATGAGAAAGATTCCTCTAAATACAGTGTATTCATGTTGTCCTCGATAGCAATAATAATTTCCACGAAGAAACACAACAAATAAATTGCAAACTAACTGAACTACCATCTCATCTATAGCAAACAGTGCTTCAAAAGTTTAATGACACTTTTAGTTTCTAAAGGATATCATCAGAATCACAATCCCTCATCTCAAGAAGGATTGAAAGGATAAAAGGGAACATAATAATAGACATGGAAATAATAGAAGGGTTGTTTAACATTTTTGGGTGTAATTGAAAATTAAATCTTAGAAAGTAGGACAACACACCGGCAACTCACGCTCAATGTATAGTCTCTATATTATAACCTGAAACAATTATTACAAACTTAAACACATAAAAGTTCATGCCATCCTTGTTTCGAATGAACATGTATGTGTGAGAAAATATCCCATATGCTAGGCCATTGCCCATCCTCAAATATTGACCCCTTCACCTGTAATCAGAATAATACATATAAATAAAAATGTTCAACAATAACCTTGGAAAATAAACAAATGTAGGAAGAGTTTTTTTTCTTATAATTACTTGGTATACTCCAGAAGCTGTGCCAAATAGAAAGGCAGAGGGAAAACTACTCATATGAATTGCATAATTGCATGGAATGGAAACCAGAAACAATAACAGCCAGACTACAATATGAAGAATGTGATCTATTACCATCACCATCTAGTTCTACCTCCTGGATCTGACTTAACAGGGTGTCAACTGCTGCAGGTCATTCATTTCTGACTTCGGGAATGGATCTCCCTCCTTTGCGTATGGTAGTAATGATATGCTTGATTTTTTAGAAACCTGACAGGAGCCTTATCCCTGCAGAAACCTGACATTCCTTCTAGAGCATCGCCACCTGTAAGGCTGAAAAGAACAGGTACATCGTCAACCATTTCATCATGGCCGTTGGCGTCTGTGTCACTATCAAAAGGGGTCGGGTTTTCCCCATAGAGAACACGCCTTTCCGTGTAATAATACAAAAAATGAATTCCAAATTCCAATTCCAACTTTCAAATTCACCTTTTAGCAAAGTCGCAAGTCGAAATGTTTGTAGCCTAACCTATTTCTATAATAAACCAAAGAAAGAAAAAAGAAAAAAAATCCAATTACAATTCAAAACCAAAAAAATCAGACATTTAAGAAGAATAAAAATCAAATAAAATTAATTTAATATCAAAACTGGCAAATGTTTCTATTTTATTAATTAGATATTAAGATGCTATATTTTATTAATAAGATATTCGTATTATTCATATTTCAAAGTTTCCACTTTGGTTGATATTAATTGTCATAAATCTCACAAAATTATAATATATAGTGTTAGATTTAATTTAGTTGTTTTCATAATTATTTTAAATATAATATAATGAAATTTAGAAGAGTGTGTATATATATTTGCCTATTAAAATTCAACCAAACATATCATTTTGACATTTAAATTATATTTTCGCTTATTAAGTGACATCATTTTAAAAATGATTAAAAACCTCTAAACACCTTGCAAAATCCAGCACTTTCCTTGTTACTTCCCAATGGCAGTGTCACTCAGTCTCCACAAGGCGTCGAATGCTCCACCTTAAGCACGGAGAGAGTTCCCTCTTCTGACCGCATCCATCTTCACCAAAATCATATCCTTGATTTTAATTTCCATTCCATTTTCGGCCTCTCCAGATGAAAATGGAATGGAAATTAAAATCAAGGGAACGATGTGCAATGTTCACTCCTGCGCTTTCGCCCATCACAAAAATCTTGGAAAAGTCGGCGTGAGATTGTAACAACAGATCTGCGACTGCGCCGTCTTTATTCATTGCCTCCAGCCACCTGAGCGCTGTGATGGAATCGTTGTAGGTGGTCTTCAGTAGAGGCGTGCTCAACTGCTCCATCGCTGTAGACTTTGAGATATCAAGGAATATCCTCAACTACCACAGACTCGCACTCAAATATTATTAGACATTTTTGTTAGTCTTACAAATCTGGGAAACGCTAGGGCAATTGAAGGAAGTCTTAAAATTGGAAAAGACAAGACTGAATATAATTGCAGGAAATCTGCACGTTCACCCTCCCTGGCTACCAATAAAACGATATTCTTTTAGGGCTCATCTCCAATTTTAAAGGATTCACTTACTAAATGAGAATTGTAAATAAATGAGAGGTGTAGGTGAAGTTGAATTAGATGGCCACGTGAGTGTTGAGTTAGATAGCCAAACTCAACTTCCTCATAAAACACGTCATCTTTGTACATCATATTATCTTCCACACAAATGGCCGAAGGGAAATAAATGGCTTGAGTGCATCAAATTAGGGTGAGGTGAACGTGACTCGTGACACAGCTCCCACACAAAATGTCTCAAGAACATATTGCTTGTGGAATTGAAATTGACAATCGATTACTCCCTATTTAAAAGAGTAAAATACTTGTAATACTTAACTTTTCGAAAGTTTTCTTAAAATAAGGATAAATAGACTTCTATTACTTGTACTATGCTTAAAGGCTTCTTTCCAATTAGAAAGATGGAGCAAATTTTGACAGCATGTCAGTCGCTCATATCAAGGACCCATGATTTCATCCGCCCACAAGGTAGCTCATATAAAAGACTTTTAAATGATCTTGGTTGGCTAGGTGCAGGATTTTCTGGACTATCAATCTCGCTCTATACAGAAAAACAATAGATCCCTATGTGTCAATAAAAGTTTTGGATTGACTCTTTGTTTCAAGTATCTCCAGGTCTTGCACTCAACAAGACTTGATCCCTTGTAAGCTAATTAAAAGTTTAATAACATCACCAATAGACCACTGGCCCTTTGATAATTATTATAAATTTGATATATATATATATATATATATATATATATATATATATATATATAATCGTTTGGTTTTAAGGGGACCAAAAAACCCCGAATACCAAGGGGGATTGCATATAACATTAACACTCAAATGGGGATGCCTCTTCTAGCATTCAAACCACCCAAAAAAGCAGTACATTAAGAACCATGTCAAGAGTAATTACGCGATCGACTCAAAGCACGGTCAAACCAAACATTTAAGAGTTTCTTGGGTTGGACCTTTTTCCAACCCACATTGTCATCCAAAGTAATGGATGGGGCAACCGAAGAGTGGGGGACACCCACTTCCACACTAAGAAGCACCTCAAGAATTCCATTTGAAATGGTGTTTCCATCCGCCAAAGGGTCGCCGACCATGAAGTCAATGTGGTCCACAATAGAAGCCACATAATTAGGAATCATCAATAGTTTGAAGGATGAATTAATGCAAGGTTTGAAATTTAAATTTTGCCACTCACCAGCTACTTCTCATTCCCCAAACCTTTTGAATCGGTCAACACCATCCCGATCCCCACTAGCATATGCACAGGCATCAAAGAGGCAGAAACGACGTTCATAGCACTATCTACTACTCAAATAACCTCCACAAGTTCATTATCCTTTGTATTAACTGACACGAAATCATCATCAATCTGTGAAATGGGTAGATGCAGACCATCAAACTTTTCCTCAAACTCAACAATCCACCCACAACACTTGTTCATCTCGTCTCTGACTATTCTACATTTGTTGCAGATTATAAGAGAGCTCTCAAACTCGATCCTTTGATCCCAACATACAAACTTTGTAATGCCTACTAAAATAACCCACTTGAGACCCAAGAACATCCTAGGATTAGTCAGAAAAATTATGGGATAATTTTTTTGTTTAAAAGTGTCTGCTACCAAGTTGCAAAACAACAGTTGCCACAAGCAAGGTTTAGAGGCCAAATAAAAAATATTAGCTCATAGTTTTCCTATTACAACAATTATTAAATTTACAGGGTCAAAACTTAGGGTTAGAATAATCATTAAGATTAAGAGGGCAATTTCACACTCTCCCACCCCCTGACAGACTTAAGAGATTCAACCTAGTTTTTCTCAAAATTAATGCACTTGAAACCTTCTGAAAAACATTCCCATTAGATAGGAAATTTTCTCACTTTTCTATTGATATAAAGAAGTCCTCCTAACTCCCTGTATTTCAAAAGTTATGGGTTGGCGGATCTTGTGAGGAAAATTTCCCAAGGCGGGCCGGCGGGCCTAGTCAAGAAAATTTTCCCTAGGGGCGGGTCTGTGGGCCGCAGGGAGAAGTTTTTCCTAGAGGAGGAGGAGTCAGGTTGGCGGGGTTGGGGAGGAAATTTCTCCCCAGACGAGGGCCGATAGAGTGGGGGAGAAGTTTTGGAAATTTTCCCGCATGGGGCAAAAGCCACCTTTGCACTTGACCGCCCGCAAGTCTGCAAGACCACAAGGGACACGTGGCACCTCCTAACCTAATGTGGAGAAAGTGGGGTGATGGGGATAAAAGAAATTTATCGCCCCGAAGGGTGAAAAGGGTAAAATTCACCGGCGCCTCCATTGACGACGAGAATATGCCACGTGTTAGCCAACCATTGGCTACGGGTTGGTGGGCCAGTGGGGATATTTTAGAAATTTTTCCCAAAAGTTTTCCAAAGCGTTAAGGCTTAAAAAGATCTGTTCCTCTGTCGACACCTTGTGAAGCCATGTGGCAGCACCTGATTGGCTATGGGCTGACGGGGCTGCGGAGGAAACTTACAAATTTTTCCAAATTTATTTTTGAAAGTACAAAAGGTTAAAATCAATCCGAGCATCCGCCGGCGCCCAATGAAGCCACATGTCGATCAAGGATTTGCTGCGGGGTGGCGGGGCCGTGGAGGAAAAATTACCAAATAACGTTTTTTGGACTTAGATCAATTTTTGACAAAATGAAGGCTTGTGGGTTAGTCGAGAGGTAGGAAACTTCATGACTTTGCGCTATTTTGGAAAGAAGAAAAATAAATAAAGTTTTAGCCGGTGGGTCCACCCAAGAATATATTTTATTCATTTCAATTTGACAGTTAGATTATTTTTGAAGATGAATGAAGTAAAAACTTCAGAAGGCCATAAATTGTTGATAGGGAACTCCATTTTTGGAAAATGATGACTTTTTGGAAAGCTCTCGAAGTCCTATTTGTACACGAACCTCAAGATTTAAATTTTGAAGAAGTTTGAAGGGTCAATTTTAAGAATACGTCTTTTTGTCACCTAAAACGTGAACTGGACTGTTCAACATATAAAATTTGTTTGAATTTTCCATAATTACTTCTCAACATGCCAAACAAGCATGGAGGATTTTCTTGGAAGATTATAGGATAGATTACAAGGGTTAAGTTATTTGATTGATTTACATTTCGAAAATCTCCCAATTTGGCAACAATGATTGTGAAACCATTTGAGCCCGAATTGAAAGGTTCTATGGAAATTCCTTAAGTCTTTTTGTTTGCTTGGGCTAATTTGATTCCATAAGTTCAATTGGTATTTCAATTTATCCTTTCAATGTTACAGAGTCGCTTTGTAATTTTTGAAAAAAAATTGCAAGTATACAAAGAAATAAGGGATGGAGTTTATACTTGATCTTAAACAGATCCAGGTTTCCTTTACCGACTTGATATAAAAAATTCATTCCTGGTCCAATCTAACATATGAAGTTGGTTTTCAATTCAAGTATTCAAAATCCAACGTACAGTTCTAATTTCTAAATCATGCATTTCAAAATAACATAGCAGTATAACATTTCTTCATGCGTATTTACTTTTCAATTTTCCAACCAGAGCTTTTATACTTTATTTCAAACACAGATTTCTAATGAAAACAAAATCATTTGAATAAGGTACACAAATTCCTGTAAATTCAAATGAATCTTTTACGACTTCTTTCCCATTTTTTTTCAGAATATAACGTATAGAGTGCATATCTTTCTTTCCTGCTCACAGGACTAAATACAAGATATACTCTTCCACAATAACAAATACTTTCATGACTAAAACAGAGTATCCTTTCCAACAGATTACTATACAAGATCATCCACTTCAAGTGGAAGAGGTTAAAAAATAAGTTTCACAAGGGACTGTCAGAAGTCTGTCTTCCTCCTCAATTACAATGTACAGAATATAATTTCTTCCACATTTATTCAAAACCAGAAACCAGAGTATATCTCCTTCACATTTTGAATTGCAGCTTTTATAGACAATAAAAGACACATTTCCATCACTAATAATGTACAAGGTCATCCACTTCAAGTGGAAAAGGGTTACAATAATAATAATCTCAACAAGGAATGTCAAACTTGTCTTTTTCCCCTGCTCCAGAATAGCAGTATGAATATCCTCCATTTTCTTTGTTTCAATTTGATCACAACCAAAATAGGAGGAAAGGAAATGCTCTCCACCCAACCAAGACATCCAATGTCAAGGGAAAGTTTCCCTCTTCATTGGCCCCCAAGACCCAACTGAAATGTAATAAGAAATGTGTTTCAACCCATGACAACAATAGGCTTCCACAACACACATGCAATTTCACATTTAAAACATGGTCCAAAACAAAACTACAATTTGTAACCACATATAAAAGACAAAAAATAACACTCAAGCTTCCTCATGCAAGCCAAAGGAACAAGAAACTATAGGGGATGCTTCTTATACCTCCCAAGGGGAAATGGGTATCACCACCTGAGAACAACCGCAAAAAATATATATCATTTCAAATCACTGACATGCCCTTATGCCTCCCCTAAGTACCCCTTATTCCTCACATTTCCTTTTGCCTCCCCAACCTCTTATGGCACCCCATAACGAGTAAAGAAATGTAAGTTATTTATTTCTAAGGTGGAACCCAAATCCTAACTCCCTCCACACTTATACCTCCCCAAAACACTTATGCCTCGCATAAAAATACCACATAGTCTTCTCCTACACCATCCCTAGGCCATCTACCCAAACAGCCCACACACATGCCAAAAGATTCACAACAATAACATTTTCATAAATAAAAGAAGAGCATTTCAAGATCCAAGCTCTTACCTCTCCATAATTGAGTTTGTTCCAAGTTCCAAATAGCAAGCTTCCTAACACAAAATAGCCCAAGATCAAAAAAACAGAGGCCTTTAAAAATTCTACAAATTTTCTCCAGAAGTAAGAGCTCATAATAGCAAAATAATTTCCCCAAATGAAGTATGCAAAAGTGAAGAAACCCCCCAAAAAAGCTAAGGAATTCAAATATATAGATAGGGAAGACAAGAGGATGAGGGAGATCCAAGTGGGATGCCACGTCACACATCCTCAACTCCAACTCAAAAGTCAAATTCATTCTCCAAGGCATAATAAATAGATGGGTGAACAATATGACAACTTACTTACACACTCCAAGACAAGCCCACACCCCACAAGGACTGAAATTAAAAATATGTAAGAAAGTGCAAATAAAACATTCAGCTTGACTTACAAAAATGCACAAAGAAGGTCTAAATTTAACCCTCCAACCATAGGCAAGGTTGATAAATAAGTTTAATAGGTATGGGAGAAGTTTAACTTGTCCCACAAGCCTCCAGAATCAGCCTCCAAGGATAAGTTCAAATTTCCAAGAAGGTGGTGTGTTTCATACTCTAAAATCGATTTACATATCCCTTACACATTTCTTACAACACTTTAATTCAAGGCCAACAACTCTATTAATTACTTTTTATGACATATTTTAATTAATTAACATAACAACAAGATTACTCATAATATTACACGCCATTTAATAAATAATGAAAGGGGTCAAAGCACCACAAAATAAACACATGAAAACATTAACAAATGGACCAAATAAAAGAAAATATATAAAACCCTTGGTCACATTTAAAGGTGATCCCCCCCATAGGAATCCCTAGCACAATCAAACACACACAAAAAAATATAGTTGCCATGGTGACCTTATTGAATTCATCTAGAATTCCAAATTGGTTGGTCTCCAATCCCCTGATGTTTGTTGTGATATTTTAAACTTACAAAATGCAAATACCTCCTTCAGCCTCATGGCCGTATTAGAACATCCAAATGAATATAAATATAATTTCAAGATCATTGACATATATGTGAATCACCATAATCATCAAGACAATCAGCATTATGACTCACAATTTCATCCACAACTATCTCATCATTAATTTTAATTCAATTCTCATTTTCTAGGTCTACTCAAAATATCCAAATATCACAAGTCTGGTCAACATCTATAATATAACCATGTAAAACAATATATCCACATCAATATCTAAAATGTCTCTAATAGCCAGCATGCACCATATTTGCATCAAATTCCATAATAAACCAAGATCTAACATCTAACATCATACTAAATTAACCATAACAATGTCAATAATATAGTTAGCAATATCGGGATCAATATCACAAGGTGTCGAAGGGAAGCGGGCACTACATCCCCCTCCCCTCAGACTCGAATTCCTCCTGGAAGTCACTGGAACTGATGTGGGAACTGAACTCATAAAAAAGTAGCATCTTCCCATATAGCTACAGTCTCATCATATCGATCCCACTGCACCCGGACCTGATCAATATCTCTGGCTCAAAGGCCCAGGGTCCTGCAATCTATAATGCAAATGGGCTCCACCATCACCTGCCCCTGATCTTGCACCTGCAATGATGTCCAATCTAGCACATGAGAAGGATCTGTAACATATCTCCTAAGAACTGAAACATGAAACACATCATGTATGTGAGACAAGCTAGGTGGAAATTCTAGACAGTAGGCCAAAGGGTCGATACGCTACAAGATCTCTAAAGGACCAACGAATCTAGGAGCTAACTTAGAACATTTTCCATAATGGATAGGGCTCTTGTGTCACCTGACACGAAGGAAAAACTTCATGCCCACATCCAAACTATGGTCGGTCCTATGTTGATCTACATACTTCTTCTATCTATCCTGAGCCTTCTGCAGCCTCTCTCTAATCATAACCACCTGCCGCTCTATGTCCTACAACAAAGCTAGTCCTATAGAAACCTTGTCCTCTAACCTTTCCCAACTAAGGGGTGTCCTGCACTCTCTACCATACAAAGCCTGAAAATGAGCCATACGTAGAGAACTCTGAAAACTATTATTATATGTAAACTCCACTAAGTACAGGTACTCCTCCCATTTGGACTGCTGGTCCATAACGTACATTTTAAGTATGTCCTCCAAGATCTGATTCACCCACTCAGTTATTCCATCTGTCTCAGGGTGATATGTTGTGCTGAAGTTAATCCTCATCCCGAGGGCATACTGCATGGTGGTCCAAAAAAGGAAGTATACAAAGGATCACAATCACAAATAATCTTTCACAAAATCCCATGCAACCTGATTATCTCATCAAGATATACCCGTGCCACTACACTAGTTGTATAAGTGGTCTTTACCAGAGAAAAATGAACCACTTTTTTCAATTTATCCACTGTGACCATGATGGCGTGGTGGTGGTATCTCGACATCGGTAGCCCAATAATGAAGTCCATGGAAATGGTGTCCCACTTCCATTATGGTATAGCATGAGGATAGAGAAGGCCAGCCGGATGCTGATACTCGGCCTTCACTTTCTGGCACTCTAAACAACATGACACAAACTGAGCCATGTCTCTACGAAATCCCCTCTAGATAAACAAATGTTTCAAGGTGGCATGCATCTTCTTCACCCTAGGATGGGCTGAATAGGGTGCACGATGTGCCTCTGCCAAGATTTCCTACCTCAAGCCTCCATCTTTGAGAACATAAATCCAAATTTTTTTCCTGAGAAGGCCATATTCCTCTAAAGAAAAACCATCAAACTTCCCCTCAAGGGGTCTCTGAGACTCAATCTCTGCTTTCGCTGCAATGTAGAAGTTGTCATGAGGAAGTTGTTGTAGAATCCTACTCCACAAATCTGTGCTCGCTGAGGTGGCCATAGCCACATGCCTCTGTCTACTAAGAGCATCTACAACCACATTCTCCTTCCCTTTCACATGCTCTATTTCCATATCATACTCACAAAGCAACTCCATCTAACTCCGCTGACGAGCTTTGAGATTGGGCTGCATGAAGAGGTGGCGAAGACTCAAATGATCAGTCCTGAGTGTGAATCTCTTGCCAAGAAGAAAGTGTCTCCATTGAACCAAGGCATGCACAACTTACAAGCTCAAGATCATGAGTTGGATAATTAAGCTCATAATATTTGAGTTTGTGAGACTCAAAAGCCACCACTCTGCCCTCCTGCATCAATACACCTCTAAGTCCTACCAAAGAAGTATCCATGCATATGAAAAACTCACCTTGTGGATCCGACACTGGAAGAATAGGTGTTGTAGTTAGACATTCCTTTAGTGTCCTAAAGGCCTTCTCACACCTTGTCTGACCAAAAAAACTTATTCCCTTTCCACTGAAGGGAAGTGATGGGGTATGCAATCCAAGAGAAATCCTAAACAAATCTCATGTATTAACCTTCTAATCCCATGAAGTTGCGCACCTCAGTCACAGTAGTGGGTGCTGGCCAATCCATAATAGCTCTAATCTTAGAAGGATCGATGGTGATTCCTTCCCCAGAAATGATATGACCCAAATACTTTACCTCTGTCTGAAAGAATGCACACTTCTCCAAGTTCATGTAAAGTTTCTGCTCCCAAAGACACTGAAGAACCTGACGAAGGTGCCCCTCATGCTCCTCACACGTACATGAGTAAATCAAAATTTCATCAAGGAAGATGAGCATGAAGCAATCTAAGAAGGTCCTAAATACCCCATTCATCAAACTCATAAACACTATAGGGAAGTTTGTCAAGCCAAAGGTACCACTGTGAACTCATAGAGGCCATATCTCGTACAAAAGACGATCTTATGAATATCCGCCTCTGAAATCCTCAGTTGATGGTAGCCTGGCTTAAGGTCTATCTTAGAGAAAACTGTGGCTCCCTTCATCTGATCAAACAAATCATCCATGCGCAGAAGTGGATAATGATTCTTGATCGTTACTTTGTTCAGCTTGTGGTAATCAATACACAACCACAAGGATCTATCCTTCTTCTTTACAAAGATCACCGGTGCACCCCGAGGAGATACACTAGGATGAATTAGGCGTTTCTCTAGAAGTCCCTCAAGCTACAACTTGAGCTCACAGAGCTCAAGTGTAGTCATCCGATAAGATTCTCATGACATAGGCTCTGCTCTCGGAACCAGATCTATATGAAAATCTATCTCACGTGGGGGTGGTAACCTTGGTAGCTCCCCTAGAAAGACAACATAAAACTCTCTCAAAATGGGATGGTCAACTAGTGATGGTCCACTAGACCCATCCTCTGATTGGTCACTAACTATGACAGCAAACATCTGACAACCCCATCGCGCACACCACTTAAGCTGCATAGCGGAGATGGTGCAAGTAGAAATAGGTCTCCTGACCCTCACTATCTTTACCTCAACTCCTAGATCATCTATATAAGATATGATCTTGTGGTAACAATCCCATCTGGCTTTGTGTGCATATAACTAGTCCATTCCCAAGATGACTCCATAAGAGCCCAACGGAAGGATACGAATATCCGAGGTAGTGGTAAAAGGTCCCAAATCCACTATACACTCCTTAACTAAGGAGTCTATAGAGATCTTGGCTCCAGAATCTATATCAACATCCCAACTATGACCCTTCTTAGCTGTCACTAGCCTGCATCACTCTACTAAAGATGGTGCAATAAAGGAATCGGAATAACTAGAATCAAACAAAATGGAGGTAGGAATAACACCAGTTCTACCTGTAGTCTCAATAACTGTACTCTAATGCTCTTCTCAAAATTTCTTGACCGCTACGTACATCCTATAACTACACCCCATGTCACCAATAGTAGGCTTTGATATCTATGTCTTACCCTTGTTATTAAGGTTATGTGGGAAATCTCTCCTAAAGTGTCCAGTAATACCACATCAAAAACAACCGCCCGATCCTCTCCCATGAGTAGCAGCTCCATTCGATGCCCTAGAGGGGTGTGATGTGGATCCGAATGACCCAGCTATGGACTGTTGAGGTATCTACCGGTGAGATCCTACTTACTAAGCTCTAGGTGCTCCCTGTGTCCTAATGGGACCCCTAAGAGGAGGCCCCATACTCTGACCCCTCTATGCATCAAATCTCTGTGGAGGTCTATATGGTGGGTGAGACTTCTATTATTGCTACTGTGGTCTAAAAGATGACTGTGTTGAACCCTGTCCACCATGAGGAGGAGGTACTGACCCCCTCAATCTATTGTCCTGCATGTGCTGTATGCGGCTTTGGACTCAGTCTCTAGCCTGATGGGTCTTTCCCTGAGTCTCCTCTGCTATATAGGCCTTCTCAATGGCCTCAGCCAATGTCTTTGGCCAATGGAAACACACTACACCTCCAATGTCCATATTCAGGCCCTGGATGAACCTGTGGATCTGCACCCGCTCATCCTACATGTAATCAACATACTAGAGTAGATCCAAAAATCTACTCTCATACTCAGCCACTGTAAGAGATGCATGTCAGAGGTCATGAAACTCATCAATCCTTTCCTATATGAACCTCCAAGATAAATATTTGCTCCTAAACCACTCCTCAAAGAGCTCCCAGGTAACTGTCTTAGAATCAACATGGAGCTTTTGCTCCTCTGTCCTCCACCAAACACCTACTTCATCCCTGAGCAGATGGATCATAACATGAACTTTTGTGTTGCTAGAACAAGGGTAGAGCTTGAAGCATCAGCTCAAGCTCACCAACTAGGCCTCATCCTAAAATCCACCTATGTCACTAGAATAATGAGTTATCATAGCTTCAGGATCTCCCTAATGTGATCTGCTGATGTAGTCGGGTGGCCACTAGGCCTCTCTGCATGCTCATATCTAAGCCTAGTCCTTCAAGACCTATCTCTGTGTCCTGAAATTTGATCTCCCTATCCCCTCTGCGGTGACTCTTCTCTGAATGATTCCTTGTGGGATTTCTCTCCTCTATGCTCCTCTCTATGCCGAGGAGATGCATGAGCCTCAATGGATGTCACCCTATCATGTCTGACTGAATGTGCTCCTACGGTCCCTCCGTGTAGAGCGGCATTAACATCCTGAAGTGTCTGTAAAATATGTGGTAGGATAGCTGCTACAACATGATCTGGTGGTGGTAAGCCTAGGTCTATGTGAAAATGCCCCTCATCTTTTCCGCACCTCCTACATAGACCAAGGCGAGAGTTAGCCCATCTTTCTAAGCTTATTCAGTCTTCATGTTTACTAAAATATGTAATTTTTCAAACAAGGTTGTTTTCTATTTTTAAAAGTGTGCTAGGTTTACAGTTCATGTCTCAAGCTTTCTAGTGTGCCCAAGGTTCCAATATTTTTAACCTCACTATGATACCAAGTGTAACGCCTACTAAAATAACCCACTTGAGACCCAAGAACATCTTTGGATTAGTCAAAAAAATTATGGGATAATTTTGTTTGTTTAAAAGTGTCTGCTACCAGATTATAAAACAACAGTTGTCACAAGTAAGGTTTAGAGGCCAAATAAAAGTATTAGCTCATATTTTTCCCATTACATCAATTATTAAATTTACAGGGTCAGAACTTAGGGTTAGAATAATCATTAAGATTAAGAGGGCAATTTCACACTCTCCCACCCCCTAACAAGCTTAAGATATTCAACCTATTTTTTCTCAAACTTAATGCATTTATAACCTTCTAAAAACTTATCCTTTAGATTGGAAATTTTCTCACCTTTCCATTGATATAAATAAGTCCTCCTAAATCCCTGTATTTCAAAAGTTATGGGTCAGCAAACCTTGTGAGGAAACTTTCCCAAGGCAGGCCAATGTGCCAAGGGGAGAAAAATTTCCCCAGGGGTGGGTCTACGGGCTGCGGGGAGAATTTTTTCCTAGAGGAGGAGGATTCGGGTCGGTGGGGGTGGGGAGGAAATCTCTCCCCAAACCCATGCTGGTGGAGCGGGGGAGAAGTTTTGGAAATTTTCCTACATGGGGAAAGAATACACATTTGCACCCGCACACCCACAAGTCCGTAAGACCGCAAGGGACATGTGGCACCTCCTAAGCAAATGTGGAGAAAGAGGGAAGCTGGGGATAAAATAAATTTATCAACCCGAAGGGCAAAAAGGGTAAAATTCACCCGCGCCTCCACCGACGAGAGAAGATGCCACGTTTTAGCCAACCATTGGCTACAGGTTGGCGGGCCAGCGAGGATATTTTGGAAATTTTGCCCAAAAATTTTCCGAAGCATTAAGGCTTAAAAATATCTGCTCCTCTATTGACGCCTTGTGAAGCCATGTGGCAGCACCTGATTGGGTACAGGCCAGCAGAGCTGCGGAGGAAACTTACAATTTTTTCCAAATATATTTTTGAAAGCGTGAAAGGTTAAAATTGATCCAAGCATCCGTTGGCACCCAACAAAGCCACGTTTTGATCAAGGATTAGCTGCAGGGTGGTGGAGTCGTGGAGGAAAAATTTCCAAATAACTTTTTTTTGGAGTTAGATCATTTTTTGACAAAATTAAGGCTTGTGGGTCAGTGGAGTGGCAAGAAACTTCATGACTTTGCACTTTTTTGGAAAGAAGAAAAAAAAGAAATTTTTAGCCTGTGGGTCCAAACAAGAATATTTTATTCAATTAAATTTGACATTTAGATTATTTTTGAAGCTGAATGAAGTAAAAAATTCAAAAGGCCATAACTTTTAATCGGGAACTCTGTTTTTGGAAAACAAGGACTTTTTGGAAATCTCTCAAAGTCCTATTTGCATAGAAAGCTTAAGATTTAAATTTTGAAGAAGTTTGAAGGGTCATTTTTAAGAATACATCTTTCTGTCACCTAAAACATGAATTGGACTATTCAACTTATAATATTTGTTTGAATTTGACATAATTCCTTCTCAACATGCCAAACAGGCATGGAGGATTTTTCTTGGAAGATTATAGGATAGATTACAAGGGTTAAGTTCTTTGATTGATTTACATTTCAAAAATCTCCCAATTTGACAACAAAGACTATGAAACTATTTAAGCCTGGATTGAAAGGTTCTATGGAAATTCCTTTAGTCTTTTTGTTTTCTTGGGATAATTTGATCCCATAAGTTTAATTGGTATTTAAATTTATCCTTTCATTTTTACAGGGTCACCCTGAACTTTTTGATAAGATTTTGTAAGTATACAAAGAAAAAAGGGATGGAGTTTATACTTGATCTTAAACAGATTGAGGTTTCATTTACTGACTTGATATAAGAAATTCGTTTCCAATCCAATCTAACATATGAAGCTGGTTTTCAATTCAAGTATTCAAAATCCAACATACAGTTCTTATTTCTAAATCATGCATTTCGAAAGAATAGAGTAGTATAACATTTCTTCATGTAAATTTACTTTTCAATTTTCCAACCAGAGCTTTTATACTATATTTCAAACACATATTTCCAATGAAAACAAAATCATTTGAACAAGGTACACAACTTCCCTTAAATTCAAATACATCTTTTACGACTTCTTTCCCATTTATTTTTAGAATATAACGTACAAAATGCATATCTTTCTTTCATGTTCACATGACTGAATACAAGATATATTCTTCCATAATCACAAAAAATTTCATGAATAAAACAGAGTAGCCTTTCCAACACATTAATATACAAGATCATCCACTTTAATTGGAAGAGATTACAAAATAAGTTTCACACGGGACTTTCAAAACTCTGTCTTCCTCCTCAATTACAATTTACAGAATACAATTTCTTCCACATTTATTCAAAACCAAAAACAAGAGTATATCTGCTTCACATTTCGAATTGCATCTTTCATATCTAATATAAAACATATTTCCATCACTAATAATGTACAAGGTCATCCACTTCAAGTGGAAAAGGGTTACAATAAGAATAATCTCAAAAGGGACTGTCAAACTTGTCTTTTTCCCCTACTCTATAACAGCATCATGAATATCCTCCATTTTCTTTGTTTCAATTTGATCACAACCAAAACAAGGGGAAAGGAAATGCTCTCCACCCAACCAAGACATCCAATGACAAGGGGAATCAGCCCTCTTCATTGGCCCCCGAGCCCCAACCACAATGCAATAAGAAATGTGTTTGAACTCATGGCAACAATAGGTTTCCAAATCACACATGTAATTTCACATTTAAAACATGGTCCAAAACAAAACTGTAGTTTGCAACTGTAGATAAAAGACAACAAACAACACTCATGCTTCCTCATGTAAGAAAAAAGAGAAAGAAACTATGAGGGATGTTGTTTATACCTCCCAAGGGGAAATGGGTATCACCACCTGAGAACAACTACCAAAAATTTATATATCATTTCAAATCCCTGACATGCCCTTATGCCTCTCCCAAGTACCCCTTATTCCTCACATTTCCTTATAACTCCCCAACCTCTTATGGCACCCCATAACGAGTAAAGAATTGCAAGCTATTTCTTTGTAAGGTGGAACCCAAATCCCAACTCCCTGCACACTTATACCTCCCCAAAACACTTATGCCTCCCACAGAAATACCCCATAGTCTTCTCCTACACCATCCCTAGGCCATCTATGCAAACAGCCCACACACATGCCAAAACATTCACAACAATAACATTTGCACAAATAAAAGAAGAGCATTTCAAGATCCAAGCACTTACCTCTCCATAATGGATTTTGTTCAAAGTTCCAAACAACAAGCTTCCCAATGTAAAACAACCCAAGATCAACAAAAAATGGCCTGTAAAAATTTTGCAAACTTTCTCCAAAAGAAAGAGCTCAAAACAACAAAAGAACTCGCCCCAAATGAAGTATGCAAAAGTGAAGCAACCCCAAAAAAAGCTAAAGAATTCAAATATATAGAGAGGGAAAAGAAGAGGATGAGGGGGATCCAAGTGGGATTCCAAGTCACACATCCTCAACTCCAACTCAAAAGTCAACTTCAATCTCCAAGGCATAATAAATAGTTGGGTGAATAATATGACAACTTACTTACACACTCCAAGACAAGCCCACTCCCCATAAGGACTGAAATTAAAAATATGTAAGAAAGTGTAATTATAACATTCAACCATAGGCAAGGTTGGTAAATAAATTTAAGAGGTATGGTACAAGTTAACCTTGTCCCACAAGCCTCCAGAATCAGCCTCCAAAGATAAATTCAAATTTCCAAGAAGGTTGAGTGTTTCATACTCTAAAATCGACTTACATATCCCTTATACATTTCTTGCACATTTCTTATAACAATTTAATTCAAGGCCAACAAATCTATTAATTACTTTCTTAAGACATATTTTAATTAATTAACTTAACAACAAGATTACTCACAATATTACACACCATTTAATAAATAATGAAAGGGGTCAAAGCACCACAAAATAAACACATGAAAACATTAACAAAGGGACCAAATAAAAGAAAATACATAAAACCCTTGGTCACATTTAAAGGTGATCCCCCCCATGGGAATCCCGAATACAATCAAACACACATAAACAATACAGTTACCATGGTGACCTTGTTGAATTCTTCTAGAATTCCAAAGTGGTTGGTCTCCAATCCCCTGATGTTTGTTGTGATATTTTAAACTTACAAAATGAAAATACCTCCTTCAACCTTGTGGCCATATTATAACATCCAAATGGATATAAATATAATTTTAAGATCGTCAGCATATATGTGAATCACCACAATCATCAAGACAATCAGCAGTATCTCTTACAATTTCATCCACAACTATCTCATCATCAATTTTAATTCAATTCTCATTTTCTAGGTCTATTCAAAATATCAAAATATCACAAGTCTGGTCAACATCTATAATATAAACATGTCAAACAATATATCCACATCAATATCTAAAATGTCTCTAATAGCCATCATGCACCATATTTGAATCAAAGTCCACAATAAACCATGATCTAACATCTAACATCGTACTAAATTAACTATAACAATGTCCATAATATAGTCAACAGTATCAGGATCAATATCATAAGGTGTCAAAGGGAAGTGGGCACTACACACTCAGATTCTATAACTATATTTTCAAGTATCTTGGTACCCATAGGAACACCGATGCATAAACGAGAAAAGACTAACCTGGAATGCACCTTAATTGTAGGATCTGTTACGATTAAGACTCCTATGGCCCATATGATTCCCAATAAAACATCAGGTTCCCAAAACTCAAAGGGAAGAGCTAGAAGATGAATCCATACTGGAAGTTCCTAAAATTTAATATCTTGTATCCCCCCAGGTTGCCATCAACTAAGGCTAAGGGAAGCTTGACCAAAAAACCATGGTGTTCTATATAACACTTTTTACACATATGATTCCTCTTAGAAATTTAAGATAAATCCATCCCTTTTCAAGGTGCTAACCTGCACTTTGCAGAACACTTTCTCTTACAGAAAATAAGAACAAGATAGATGTTTTTTCGAATGGACGCAAAACATTCTACAACTGAATGCTTAAATTTTTTTTTTGACATTTTTAACACCCTGTGTGAAAAATCTCAACTCGAAACTATTTTTAGTTTCCTTGATTGGTCGACTTACGAGTTTGGCTATGTTTGTGACAACCATCTAGGAAAAACATATAGATTTTAATTGTTTAGTTTTTGATAGTCTTGGAAGTCACATTTGGATCAACTTCAAATAGGCTATAGTTACAGAATGTCATGTCTCATAGATGCAGCCATTCCATTTGAAACCCTTGTCAAAAATGTGAAATAGCCGTAAACGACCATTGCAAGGCCCCGAAGAAGGTAGGAAAGGCAACATGTATCAAAAATGAAGTTAGGAAGCTGCGGACAGGGTGTGGAATAATTTTCAATCATCCATGAACATCAAAAGGTACATTTGATTTTTATTTATTTCCATACATAAGTGAATTATTTAAATGTGTTTAGTTATACAAGTTCATTATTATCCATTCAAATGAAAGGAATTATAGAAAATAAATATATACATCTCATTACATGAAAATAGTTCATTTATTCATATGAAATAAAAGTACGGTGAACCCACACAAGTTGTGGGTCATAACTTGTATGTACTGGAAATAAAATATGCATACATACTTAAAACTTCAAGCAAATGGAGAGAGAAAAAACCCATCATTTTCTATTTGGGTCGGTTCTATCGTTCCTCTGGCTTTGTTTCATTTTCATTTTCTTCATCCTCATCTCTAGTTCCCAGCAACAAGTACGTGTGAACATAAATTATATATTGTTAGAGCTTCGGGTTTGATCTATATCCATGTGTTTATAGTTTCACGTAGCTGAATCTTTTAAGGAAGGCACATACAAGATACATAAAGGACAGAATCAGGAAGAACATCTCATAGTGCAGATGGAGCAGAAACAAGTAGGATAAAATGCATAGAAGAATTCCATTTTCAAAAAGTATGACACATGGGATCAAATAGATGATCAAAGTACAAAATAATCACATGGTGCATATTAATGAATCCAGTCATGAGAATCAATAGATCAAGTATAAAAGGAATTGATAAGTAGAATGTCCTTTAGAAAGCATGACAAAATCAAACAGATGGACTTTCTCAACAAGCATACCTAAAATTACTAGCTAGAGGAAGTGATGCAGATCCATCACCCAATACAGAGTTCCAGGTAAGCCATTCTTAGGTACAGATTTTATCAAAACCAGTCTAACTAACTTACAGGAAGAGTACAAAATCCTTCATAACAAAAATATGGGAATATCACCATACTATAACTCAAGGAATCATATAAATTGAAGCACACAACTATATAGATCTAAAACATGAAAAGTAATACAAATCTTGAAGATGGTTTCCAAATTCATCACTCTCAAGTATATTACAGAGTTCACAACAATATGCATGAATGGAATGTTATTGGAGATTTATTTTTCCTAATTTATATGCCAAATTACAGCTTGCTACATGTTTCCACCAATAACATAGGTTTGAGGATAAGTTTCGAGGAATAACTGGTATACAATATTACTTGTTACAAGTAGTAAATAGGTTGGGTTCAACTTTTGAAAATATTTCAAATCCTCAAGTTTTAACCGTAAATGGATAAACAAATTCATATGTTACTCTATGATCATGAATAACATAGGAAAATAGAACTTCAGAACATGAATATACTCAAAACATGAAAATCAAAGTTTGGTAACCTTCTATATGGTGCCTAGGTTACACCTAGATGGAGACCCGTATGGATCAAGTAGAAATAATATAGATCATAAAACTCAAAATAATTGAAATGTTGAAGCCCCCTTAGGAAGGAGATACCCAGATGGAAGTTCACATGAATATAATTAAAAGTTACATAAGTCAAATCTCAAAAAGAATGAGCCACAGTTGATTCACAAGAAAATGTTCTCACCATTGCCAATATACAGTTGGAGAAATCAAATGTGGATGGAGAAAAACCTCTACAGTAAAGTAAATATAGCAAAGAGCCCAGAAAAGCTTTAAGTGACAAAAGCAAATAAAAATAACCAAAATTTCTCTCAAGCAATATGAAGGAAATTACAATTTTTTTAGATCAAAACTAAAAGAATCTTTGAGTATAGAGTAAGAGAGATGAAAATACAGAAAATAATTCCCTTGCACAGGTGTCCAACTATCAAGCGGCCAATAGGAATGAGAAAATTAGAAGCTAGAACTCCACATTGTGTTTAGCAGATACAACTTCATGAAAATACAACAAGCCATACCCTGTTGCATATGAACCAAAACTCTATCTTTAAATAATAGCTCATACAAGAAAATCAGAGCTTCAGAAAAAAATTGTTTATCAGAGCTATGAATCCCTCAATAATAGCAAGTGATGAATGTTCTCAAATAATACAAGAATGCAGAGAAAGGAAAATCCAAGAATCATGCAAACCCAAATGGTGTCGTGGGTTGAAAAGGATCGAAGAAATTATTTTCCACATGAATAGTGTTTCAAAATGGTTACAAAGGACATATCTAGCAAGGTAAAACCTAAATCATGAACACCATGAATAACTCCAGCTCACAGAAGAAATAACCGAACCACTAGCTCAAAATGCTACAGAAAAGAAAGTGAGAGCTCGAGAACCCATCAAAATGGCTGAGCAGATTTGTAATAAAACAAGCATCAGGGCATTAAAATGGTAAACCCAAAATTGTGTAATTTCTCCTCGATTGAGGCATATTCAAATGAAAACAATAATGAAGTAAACAAATCCTGATACAAAACCTTACCCAGAAAAGACAAAGTATAAATCTGTTAGTACCAAGATGGTTTTTAGTCGTAAGATTTACAAATCAGGGTTAGATAAAACACCCAAAATCTCGAAAAATCTCAAGATATCAGTGATGGAATCCAAAACATAGAATAAAAGTCTCCAGTTAAGAAACAATGTCATGGTTTCGAGCTAGCTAACTATAAAATGATGACCATTTCAAAAGTAAATTTTTGGCCACTATGAAGAATAAACATAAGATTACAAGTTACCAGTCAAAAAATGTAAACCATCATAGTCAAACCCCACAATGAAGAGTAGGGTATAGAAATATACTTAGCCAAATCAGTTGCACAGTCGTTGAAATCACCCACAGCCATGAGTGAGATACAAGAACAAACAGTGGCGGAAATGGCTAAGCATAATGTTGTAAACATTAATATCTTAGAAAAATACAAGCTTCAAACCGTAGCACCAATGATGACAGTGAAATACTAATTCATGCTCATAATTCCACAGTATACCAGGCATTGAGCTCGAAGATCATCAAAAATGATAACTCCATGCAAGAAAATATGGTGGCCATGATTGTACTGAGAAAACAAATCGACATAGAGCCCCAATATTGAATGAAAATCCTGGATAGAATTCCTCAGGGATTTTCCCTCAATTCTCCAATAATGTGAACAAAACAAAAGATTAGGTTTTGAGTGTGTTTTACCCAAGCTCAATCACCATGCAAACCGAACTTATCCAAGAGGTTAGCAAATCGATGACGGAGATCCAAAAGTACAAAGATCAAGGGTCTATTTCCAATCAAACATTAAATGCGAATCAACAACGCAACCACTATATCAAAACCATAATCAATGATTAGAAGATCGATAATCAGATATGAAAGCAAGTCAGAAAATCAATGGACAACGTTGGATTTAGTTTTTCAATGCTGACTCAGGGTTACATTTAACTCGACCCGAGTTAGATGCCAGTGACCAAACATTGTAAGGGGTGAGTCATCATGGCAGAGGGGACCAAACTTTATTTAAATTATGCCTGTTGACTATGATTTTCTCCATATAAAATCAAAACATAATCATTTCCATCAAACCATGTAAAATCTGACAAATATATACTATGCAATGATATTCAAAAGCCGACAAGTAATCACCATGGTCATGTGTTAATCAAAGGTGGTAGAGTATGGTATGGTGGCCTTTTACGAAGTGCCCACATATATATGTTTAAAACCATGGCAATGTCCCAAGTCTACAAGAAGACCAAACTCAACAAATACATGTGTAGCTATCTAGAGTGGTCCCCACATGTCATTAGCATAGAAAAAAAGTGATGTATTTTACAAATGATATATTTAAAAGATAGCAAAAGAAATCATGTTACCACACTAGGGGACAAAGGAAATGTCAATTTCAGAGTATGATCTTAAAGGTGGTCCCCATCAAGATGTATACTTGAGTGAGTTATTTTTACAAAATATTGTAAATAATGGATTATCTATAGCTCACACATAGAGATCAATTTCTACATGTGCATCCAAGCGGACAAGTGGATCAACATTTCATATGTCACATCAACAAAAAGAAAACAATTTTTCATGCACCTTGAAGGAGACTTGCTTATCAAGCAAGGTTTATTTTTTAGCATTATTCACCTATGCTTTTTCTTAAAAATAGGACAGTCAATTATAGTTTGATTGTGATGTAATTAAAGGATATTAATGCCTCTTTCTATTAGTTTGATTTATTTTATTCCTTTATTTATTAATAGATAAAGGATAAAAATAGGATGCATGGGCGAGTACAACCCTAGTCTATTTTTAGGAAGGGTGGATGAATCAATTTTTCTAAATATTATGCGCCTTGTCAAAGCACAAAGAGGTTTTTTAGATACATGAGTGCTGAAGCAATTTTCTGCCAGTTTTAGCCTTTGAATGTGAAGTATTTTCTACCTTTCCAATTATTTTCAGTCTTGTGTATGTTTCCATTAATCTTGTGAATGTTGAATTCCCTGATTAATCATCTTACCCTGTTGCAAGTTCAATATTTCTGCATGATCATAATGTGTATGTGTAACTTAGCAGTATTGTTGTGATTTTATCCCTCAATACATCAAAGTGTTTACCCTTAATTATGTTTAGAAAATTGTTGGCCTGTGCATCATAAATTAATTCCATATCAATTGTGCATGTACTCAGTCAAAGACCTCATACAAGTTTAGTGTATCACCTCAATTTTAATTTCATTTTACATTCATCTTTTACCCTTAAACCCCAAAAAATCAGTTTAGGATACATCAATAAGGAACTGACCTTGATACCGGAGACTCACCTCAAAATAGGTATACCCACAGACTTCAGGTGTTTCCATTGTATCTACTAAAGAGAGAGAGAAAATTTACAAGCCTAGATAACCTACATCCATCTCTCTACAGGGGGCACTTTTGAGAGATAACCATTTTTGGCACGCCTGATGGGACAAGGACTAAAAACTACTATTGATGCGTTATGAAGATTCAAGATCCAAGCAGAACTCATCTGAAAAATCCATAAATATGATTTCAAATCAGTAAAACACTTAACAACACCATCGAATTTTCATTTGCAGTTTTTAGGTATTTTTCAAGAAAATCATATCTATTTATTTGTTGTTATTAGCTATTTTTATGAGAAACAAACCTATTTTTCATAGTTTCAATATTTTATGAGGTCTTGCAGCCATGAAACCTCATTTTCAGCAGTATTATCAGCCAAACTAGCAGCCCTTTTATCCAATTTAACCTTCAGACTAGTTTCATAACCCCTATCAGAATGAATATCCTTATGACCCAAACCTTGGAAATTAGTATGATTTTCAATATGATGATCATTATGTGGTTTAAATTCAAAGTTATACAGAGGGTTATGCTAAATGTTAAAGGTGAAGAGATCTTAAAATTTATCTTAATGAACTTAAGCAATCATTTTTAGCTGTCAAGGAACTATACAAGAAATCATTAGCAGTAAAAATTGATAGGAATCAAGATATGGAACCCTATCAAAAGATTTTTCCCACCTACCTTCCCTATCTGAATTTAATGCCTATATATTCCCCTTGTTATTTAAATCATCCCGTTCATCAAATTTTAAATTATCGGGCTGCTGTAATTCCTACTTTTCCTACCCCGCAATCATGCATTGAACCCAAAATAAAGTGTCCAAATTGGTCGTTCAGATGTACTGTCCTAAAAACAAAGTTTGTACCCTAGCCTCTGTTTAAAGAAATTCTAGTTAAGGTTGAGATTAATCCCACTCCTCGTTTACTCATACTTCTAGTCTAAGAAAAAGAGGATCATAATATCATTCAGGAGGGAAAGCCAACTGAAGAAAACAATAGGTTGGAGTTTTTATAGAACATAGAACAATGGGATTCTAAATTTCAGTTTGATCATACTCCAGAATTAGAGGATCAACCCATTCAAAAGGTACAATCTAATTTTTTAGCGGATCTAAAGTAGATTAGGGATGATCAATAGTCTTTGTGTTCCAAGAATAGTGTGCATGAAAGCACCATACTCCTACAAACTACTAATTCATCCCAATTGGCAGAACCTGAGGGAAATTTTCAAATCATTTCCGAATATAAATCAACTGATCTAAATGACAAGCACTCGGTTTGCAGCTTATTATTTTCCATGGTTGATGATCAAAAGGAAACAAATCAGTTTCAGAATAATCATGATCAAATAGTTGAGTATGAAGACCCTCATTGCGATGTATGCATGGAGATAACTGCGTTATTAGAGACTTGCAGTTTTTCACAAGGACTATTAAATGGTACTACAAGTATTCAGGAGAAAAATTTTTCAATTGAGGAAGAAATGAAATTTTCAGAGAACATTGTAAGAAGGGATAAAATGGAAGAATTTAAAAGTGCTACTGAAATGTCAGTCTTGGTAGTAGTGGATCAACAGACTGAAAAGGATGAACAACAATTTGAAGAGGAGAACAACCATCTCATCATCTTCATGTGAATTTTTTTAGAACAGTATCAAATTGTCAAAAATAATACACAACAGTTTATAGAGGTAGATCAGTTCTCAGAATAGCCTTCAAAACAACTTTATAAAGAACCCATGATTGAAAATAAGGTTTATTTTTCAGTACAAGACAAGAAGATTATATTTTTCAACTATTTGGAGGCCATGTCCTATTTGGTATCTCACTGGTTCACAACATGCCACGGTAATACAAGAATTCATGATCCTATCAGAGCCTAAGAATGAGCATTCAACAATCAGTTCCAAAGCACTTCAGAATAGTTTGCAGATCAATTAGAAAGATTTTTCCTGTTTTGGGCTAAGTTTTGGAATAAATTCAAGGTACACATCTCATTTTCAGTTCTGTCATTCTACTTGTTTTGCAAGCTGAATTCATCATCTTGGTTTTGGTGAAAAGGAATCTATTTTTCATTGCATGTCTCAGGTTTTATTTATCCTCGATTTGTAGCTGATTAGAATAGGGTAGATTAGGATTTCCCTTTCAATAAGTGCAATTCCACACATTACAATGTTTTCAATTCAATAAGTGCATTCGTGCACGTGATTTGGCTTACTAGAACCTTTCTGATTTTAGTTCATTTTTGGAAGGGTTGGACCTGAAGAAATGCATATTTTGGTTACATGTTTTGGACTCCATGCCCAATGGACAAGAGCAAGGCACTGGTTTACTAGCTAGCAGGTAGTTTTCCCCGCAAGATCGCCAGAATTGTTGACATTTTTTGCACCCTATGCGAAAAGGGTCATCTCAAAACTTTTAATTTTCTCAGATTGATCGAGTCAGAGGTTTGACTATGTTTGGGACAGCCACCTCAGAATAACATACAATTTTAAATTGTTTAGTTTTGGATAGTCTTAGAACTCACGTTTGGATCAAACTCCAAATAGGCTACAGTTACAAAATGCCATGTCTCATAGATGAAGCTATTCCATTTGAAATCCATGTCAGAACTGTGCATTATCCGTAAACGACCATTACGAAACCTTGAGGAAGGCAAGAAAGGCAACATGTATTAGAAATGAAGTTATGAAGCTACATATAGGTTGTAGGTTTGAAGGACAGGGTGTGGAATAAATTTCAGTCATCCATAAACATCAAAAGGTATATTTGAATTTTATTTATTTCCATACATAAGTGAATTATTTAAGTGTGTTGAGTTGTACAAGTTCATTATTATCCATTCAAATGAAAGAAAGTACAAAAAGGAAAGATACACATCTCAGTACATGAAAATAGTTCATTTATTCATATGGAATAAAAGTACAGTGAACCACACAAAACGTGGTCGTAACTTGTATGTAATAGAAATAAAAGATGCATACACTTAAATCTATAAGCAAATGGAGAGAGAAGAAACCCATCATTGCCTATTTGGGTCGGTTCTCTCGTGCTTCTGGCTTTGTTTCATTTTCAGCTGCTTCATCCTCATCTCCAGCTCCCAGCAACAGGCACCTATGGACATACAATACATGTTGTTAGAGCTCCATGTTTGGTCTATATCCATGTGTTTACAGTCTCACCATAACTGAATCTATTTAAATAAAGCACATACAAGATACATAAAAGACAGATACAGAAAAGAGTATCTTATAGTACAGTTGAATCAAGATCAAGAACAATAAGAGTTGCAACAGATTCTAAAAGTATAAATTTCTCATGAAGATAGAAAATAATCAGAATCAGATCAAAATTACACCAATGACAACTATAGATCCTCATTGTCTTGACACAAGATTACAAAATCAAGCTAGAACTGTAAATCAATGGATACCTTTATGGTCACTTGAATACAAGTGCATCATTACCAATTTGAATCCTAAAGATAAATCTATGCACAATAATGATTCTACTGAGTTGACCTATTTTACACATAGGCCAAGCACATTATCTCATTCAATTTCAATCAGAAGTACACAAAGTATTGCAGAGTGTTGCATGTTTTGAAAAGACTATAACTGTTATGACACATGACACATTTTCAGAGTCAATCATTCAAGTGACTCGACAAAGACTAGATTTTTGAAGTCTCAAGAATACATTCAAGGAATGAAACCATTATAGCTTTCAAATGGAAAGGAGGGTTATTAATAGAAAGAAGGTTGTATCCTATAGCAGATAGAATAGTAAAAAAATGGAGTTACTAGTCATCCTTGACATTGGCATGTATATCCAATTTCTATTCAAGAGTAGTAAATGGTAAACAACAACAAATCATGCCCAATTTCAGGTTGAAATAAGCTCAGCAAAACAAAGGAAACTGTATGTTTAGAAAACACAAGGTCTACATGGTTGCAGAAAAATTAAAGCACTTAAGCAAAAATTTCAAAGGGCCACAAAGCATTGTCCAAGCCAAACTCTATTACAAATACATGAAAGCCTCTCAGAACCTAAAAGCATTATACATTAAATAGATATATGAAGGTTATTATACAAAGAAAAATCTACAGGAGTGTTAGAAGTGTCATTCTTTCATACGTTTACATCTATCCAGGAGAGAAAGTGTTTTTAAGAATAATGAAATGAAAGATGATTCAGATTTTCTGAAGAATATTACAAACAAAATACAAAGATGAATACATAATTTTAGGCATAGATCTTCATTGGAAAATATCAAAGCACAATTTCACTTTCCAAGGAGGAATTTTTGGATAATTCATAATTAAGTTTCAATATTTACATGAAAATAAATTATGGAGAGTTGCATTATATAGTCGCACGACCTTGAAGTATACTATCACAATGCACATTTTACAGATTCTCATCTAAAGGTAGCAAAATGCAATGGGAATGAAGCTTTGTGTTTTGACAATAGAGGAATTCTAATTTATTAAAGGTTAGAGTATAAATCAATAAAATTTCAATCTAGATAGTCATATTAAGCTCTAGCTGTAAAATAGGCAATAAACCCCTACAAGCTTTGAGGTTACAGTTGTTAAAAAGATACAAAACTTAGGATAACAATAAATAGATATAAGTAATCATGTCTCTTCTATTCACAACACCAAAGATAACCTTCAACTACCTAAGAGCATTCAAAGCTTATCAAATTCAGAGAATACGTTTTCAGAATGAGCTATAGGGACTCCGAGCATCAGACCATTGCACTGCTACAACATTAACAAATTAGGTAGCATTCAGAATACTAAGCTACAAAAAAAAGGTGGATATATCAAAGTAATAGGAGTATTCACTGATAATATCACATAAAGGAAAATGACAGTTCAACTTCAGATCGAGCAAGTTTGAGAAGAATAAAATTTACCTTGAGTGAATATCTAAAATCAGAGTTTTAAGTGACAGAAATAAAATGGAACATATTAGATTTCACTTTTCAGAGTAATGGGTCATACAATGGGAGATATAAGTGACAATATATCAAGGTTTTCGTTAGTATCAAAATAACAGGCATTCAAAGCATAAAAATTCATAACCATCGACTTTCGAGAACAAAGTTCATCTCCTCACTATAGAGAAATAAGAATCGAATCATTTCTTAAGATTTCAGAACATTCAAACAAAATACAAAATCTACAATTGCAGTGAAATAAATTTCCTCACAGATATAGAAACACGAGCTCAGAAGGATAGAGACAAGAAAGTGAGATCTCGAGAACCCACCAAAATGGCTAAGCATATTTGCAATAAAACGAGCATCAAGGCATTCAAATGGTAAACCCATAATAGTGTAATTTCTCCTCGATTGAGGAAGATTCAAATGAAAACAACAATGAAGTAAACAAAGCCCGATGCAAAATCTTACCCAGAACAGACAAAGTATAAATTTGTTAGTACCGAGAGGGTTTTTAGTTGTAAGATTCACAAATCAGGGTTACATAAAACACCCAAAATCTTGAACAAACTCAAGATATGCATGATGGAATCCAAAACGCAGAATAAAATCCTCTAGTTAAGCAAAAATGTCATGGTTTTGAGCTAGCAAACTATAAAATGATGACCATTTCAGAAGCAAAGTCTTGGCCACTATGAAGAATAAACACAAGATTGCAAGGTACTAGTCACAAAATGTAAACCATATCATTTAAATCCCACAGTGAAGAGAAGGGTATAGAAATACACTTACCCAGATCAATTGCATAGTTGTTGAAATAACCCATGACCATGAGTGAGATACAAGAACAAATAATGGTGGAAATGGCTAAGAATAATGTTGCAAACTTTAACATCTTAGTAAAATACAAGCTTCAAATCATAACACTAATTATGACAGTGAAATATGAATTCATGCTCAAAATTCCACAGTATACCTGGAATTGAGCTTGAAGAATCATCAAAAAATGATAACTCCAGGCAAGAAAATATGGCGGCCATGTCTGTACTAGTAAAACAAATCGACCTAGAGCCCCAAAATTGAATGAAAATCTTGGATAGAATTAGCTAGGGCTTCACCCTTAATTCTCCAATAATGCGAATGAAACAAAAGATTAGTTTTTGAGTGTGTTTTACCCAAGCTTTACCGTGCAAACTAAACTTATCCAAGGGGTTAAAAATCCATGATGTAGATCCAAAATTAGAGAGATCAAGGGCCTATTTTCACTCAACATTAAATGAAAATTAACAAACACAATAACCAGATCAAAACCATAATCAATGATCAGAAGATCGATGATCAGAGATGAAAGCAAGTTAGAAAATCAATGACCAGCATTGGATTTAGTTTATCAATGCTGACTCATGGTTAAAGTTAACTCGACCCGAGTTAGAAGCCACCGACAAACATTCCAAGGGGTGAGTCATCATGGCAGAGGGGACTAGAATTTATTTAAATTATGCCTGTTGACTATGATTTGCTCCATGTAAAATCAAAACATAATCATTGTCATGTAAAATCTAACAAATATATACTATGGAATGATATTCAAAATCCGACAAGTATACTATGCATAAAAATCAAAGGGGGGTCCTCGAATCATCAACAATGACTATTGTATACCATGGTCTTTATCATATAGAAGACAGTAATATGTGCCATAAAATTATCAAGGGGGGAACAACTTTTCCAAACCACTTGATTAACTATTTTGACCTTGGTCTAAATATTTTAGTCTATGTATGTAATGGTCAAAAGTGGTTGAGCTCAATCATGTAGACCTTTTGCATTGAGCAACATAGGTGTTATGGATCAAGAATTAATAGGGTGAAGTATGATCATATAGCATGAAGATAAGGCCAAAGAAAGGAATAATCACATAGCATGGTTTACCTTAATATTTTCTAAAGGAACCTCATACTTTCTAAGGGAGAATAAATTCAAATACAGGTGGTAGTGACCTTGCAAAGAAAAGAGATGTCATAGAGATCGCATGCATTTTGGAGAATTATTTTGAAGTATTACTATTGAATTTTTTTATTTTGCTCATCAAGGAGTATTTTTGCATGCCTCCACAAAAGGAAAGATTAATTGCATGCACTAGGAGAAGACTTATCAAGCAAGATTTATTATTAGCAAATTATTCACCCATGCTTTTCTTAAAAATAGAACAGTCAACTGCAGTTTGACTGTGATGTAATCAAAGGCTATTAATGTCATCCTTGTATTAGTTTAGCATTTTATTCCTTTATTTATTATTAAATAAAGGATAAAAATAGGATGCTTGAGCGAGTACAACCTTAGTCTATTTTTAGGAAGGGTGTGTGAATCAATTTTGCTATATATTATGTGCCTAAGGCAAAGCACAAGGAGGATTTTTTAGATACAGGAGTGCTGAAGCAATTTTCTACCAGTTTTTCCCTTTGAATGTGAAGTATTTTCTGCCTTTCCAATTATTTGTAGTCTTGTGTATGTTTCCATTAACCTTGTGAATGTTGAATTCCTTGATTAATCATCTTACCATGTTGTAAATTCAGTAATTTCTGCACGATATTAATGTATGTGTAACTTATCAGTATTGTTGTGATTTTTATCCCTCAATACATCAAAGTGTTTACCCTTAATTATCTTCAGAAAACTATTGGCTTGTGCATCAGAAATTCATTCCATATCAATTGTGCATGTACTCAGTCAAAGACCTCATATAAGTTTGGTGTATCACCTCAGTTTTAATTTCATTTTACAGTCATCTTTTACCCTTAAACCCCAGAAAATTAGTTTAGGATACATCAATAAGGAACCGGCCTTGATACCAAAGACTCACCTCAAAATAGGTATACCCACAGACCTGAGGTGTTTCCATTGTATCTATGAAAGAGAGAGATACACTTTCTTTTTCCCCTTTCAGTAACCGATATGGTGATATCAAGATGAGGGATGTTCTCATTCCATAAAGGCGAGAGTTTCACAAGCTCTTGATGAGCTGCCCCGAACAACTTAGCCGCCCACTTTTCTTCGGTGCTAAGGAGGATTCCTTTATAATTCTCAAGCTTTGTTCTCCATATTTTCTCCCCCGTTGTTCTCCCTCACTTCTTGCAGGCTTCTCCCTCGATGCTCTAATGTTCTACATTACTGTTATATATATATATATATATGATAGCAAAATTTTAAATATACATTTCATTTTGACATTTAAATTATATATATACTTGTTAACCATGGCAGTCATATTTCAATGAAATGACTAAAAATGTCTAAACACCCTATAAAATCTAGCATTGTATACGAGTACCTAATAAAATATTTTCTTTATGTGTCGTGAGGGGAGACAAAAAATTTATTTAATGATATAACCATAGTCTCCAAAATTAAATAGATGGAACACTAGTATATATGATTTATGCGGTGATGCTAAAAGAATAAATACATCTCAGAGTGAGTAAAAAAATGGGGAGTTACCACTTCAAAGGAGGCGTGAGTGAATATTTGATAGTGTTAATGAGATAATATTTTCATGTTGAACTCCCAAAAAATTATTAGGACATTTACCAAAACACTTTATCCCTAATTTGAAAAGGATTGATAATTTAGACAAATGTAGAAACATTTTGATCCCTAATTTGAGCGCAAGATTATATTTATATCAATGTCACAACTGCAATGAGGAATAAACAACAAAATATGATGACCTTGAGATGAATGGTTTGTAACATATACACATCAATTGATTCTTGTAAAAATAAATTACACAAATGAAACAATTATATGTTCCAATGTTCATGATACAAAATATCATTTAAATATTGTAGTTAAAACCATATGAAATTTTTTTTATGTGGATCCTCAACTTGAAAGGATATATTTTGAATAATAGAATTTGTTGCTTAGAATTTTGAAAAAATTAATATTTGATTATGTAATAGGGTTTCGAATTCAACTTCGACCACACATTATATTCTGAAATCGTGCAATAAAAGAAGAAAACAATATTAGGAAGTTCAACATAAAAAAAACCTATTCATTTGCAAAAGGTTTGAAAATGATATGAAGTTCCTCTGCATAAATAATTGTAGTTGGTTAACCTAGTTTTTTGCCCCAAAAAGCTTAAACCCCTCCTCTATCATCTCTCAAAGACAATGTAAACACACATTCATCAAGAGAATACATTAATGTGAAAATATCTAAATATGATTTATGAGGTTTTGTAAATAGAAATCATGATGTTGTATAGTCATATATATATTCACATCCATAAAAATGACATTTTAGGAACTCGTTAAAACCTAACATTTATCCCGAAAATTGTGACTAATGTTTTTTATAAGTTAAAAGGTTACATGGGTGTTAACCCCTAGGGTACATTAAATTAATTTACACCAATAATCTCAAATTTACAAATGATGGACCAAGTCTAAATAAAATGATTAAATATTTAATTTACTTTATCTCTAAGGTTAATTAACTAACATTCCACTAGGAAGGTGCCATAATTTAATTTACTTGGTTTAATGTTTTTACTCCTCCATAACTAACATTCCTACCTTAATACTTTACCTTATACTTAGTTACTATGATTCCATTATTTAAATAACTTAAATACCTAATTCATTATTTTTTAAAACATACTAGGAACTAGATTAGTGACTTTACACCCCAAGATAATTAAATGGCCACATTCACCCATCCACACTGTTGGTCGCAGAAAAAGAACTTCAAGCAGAGCAACAGTCAGGGGACAAGAAGTCCCTCCTCTTTAGTGGGAGAGGTTCCCTTATTCAGAAACGGACCTATTTACATATGTACGAAGCAAGGTTTCACTATGGAACTTGGATATCATGAAATTGTTTCCTAAATAGATCATCAATTACAAAAGTACAGAGGAATCAAGATGTGGAAATGAGCAGAAAAGCACCATTTAGAATTATAGATGACAGAATAATTCCTTATGCGTGCAAGAATACAGCGAATTGGAATAAGATCATTTGTATCTGTATTAATAAGATGAAATTTGAAAAGACACACAGTTCTATAAATAACATCTACAAGAATACAAAGCTTCTCAGCATAATGCAGACAAATGATTTAACAGTATTTAATAGATAACTTGCGAATAAAAAGAATCAGATGGACAAAGAATGAAAATCCTTTTGTATTGATTGCTTTACAATTTCTTTACACTTTCAAGAATAAGCCAAGTCCCCCCCTCAAAAATGGCAAGGAGAGGCCACTATATAGCTTACAAAACAGTTACCCTTGGTAACTACTTCTTTTAACTAATGTTTAGTTAAAGGGCTGCTAATTGCAATACCCCAACTAATTACAATAAATCTGGGATGAAGAAGGAAGAAAGGAGAGAAAATAGGAGAAGACAGGTGCTCATGATTGAGAGGGGCCCACTGATTTTAGGATCCGCTATCTGAATTTTTTCAGCACCTCTGCTATGTCTCTGCCTCGTGGGACCGATGTGTTGGCAGTGGACTGGGTCCAAAAACTGAGGCACTTCTCCATCTCTTTGTCAAATTCGACGTGCGTATGATGATCTTTATTTGCTTCTTCAATAGCAGATTGGAGAGAGCATATCTCCTTCATCTTTTCCTTGGAAATGGAATCCTCCTTGAACAAATTATCCTTGACAAAAGCTCTGAATTGAGCTTTGATTTCTTGCAAGGAGAGGGGTACACCAGAGGTCTCATCATGGAGGTGGCAATGTATGTCCTTGAAAGAAGATATTACCAAAGTCTTGAAGGCCTCACCCTTCTGCCAGCTATTTTTTAATTCTCCCAAAGCCTCTTCCAGCACCTTGATTTTCCATTCCACGCTGTATACCCATGACTTTGACAAGTTGTCCTTTGCGTCATTGAAGACCTTGCTTGCCATTAGAATATTCTCATCAGTCTGTCCCATGAGGCAAAGGTTTACTATACAGCTGCTCCAGAGTTTGAGCTCTTTATCTATATTTTCAATAGTGGAGGAGAGCTTATGTTGCAGATTATTCACCTTCTCGTTGAGTTTGAAGGCTTCACCAATGAAATTCAACCCTGCAATAAGCATGTCATCCACGATGGCCTCCATAGATAGATAGAATACCTGTGTATATCTTTGATACTATGCACTTCATCTTGGCTGAGAATCACAAGTGGTGGAAGAGTAGCCAGTGGGGTAGGATCTAAAACCTTATCCTTGGATAGCAGTGACTTGATGAAACCTGTAAGAACCTGAGCCTGCTCCTCCAACTGCTCTATGGTTTGTTGCCCTTTCTCTACCCTCCCAATGACTCTGGTGACTGTTTCCTGAAGATTGTGGATCTCACCTTCAGGAGTAGACTCTCCCATGGGAATCCTTGAGAGCTCAAGATCAGATGCTTGCAAATCCTACTCTCTTGTCTACTTTGGGCTTGGCTATCTCTAGGAATTGTTGGCCCTGAGCATCAGATAATATTCTAGAAGTAGTCTTAGCCTTCTTGGTGGGAGTAGGGGGAGTAGTGCCTAATAAGGCCGCCATAGCATCGAATTTGGGTCCCGAGATCTGAGAAGAATACTTTCTCTTCCTACTATTGACAAGAGGATGCACCCATGCAAAAGAGGAGGAAAAAGAAGAAGGTGGGGCAAGAAGGCCGAGAGACAGAGAACTCATAGCACCCAGGGTGTGCACGGCTGTTGCTTCTAGTTGAGATATGAGCAGGGCACTCGGGGCTTCTAGTGTAGAGGAATCAACAATGCTTGGAAGTTCAGTGCTTTGAACCTCCTTTTCTTTATCTGTAGGAGCTTCTAGAGCACTTGTAGAAACTAGCACTTCACTCTCCTCACTTTCACTGAGAACAATAATGTTCTTTGGTCCTGAAGGCAATTCTGAATGTTTCCTTAGGGGATCTTCCTCCAAAGGTTCCTTCTTAAATTCTTTGACTTTCTTCTGATACACTTGGGTGGATGAGGACGGAGTGGAAGATGTAGGATCTTTAGTTGATGAGGCAGGAGGGGTCTGTACAGGCACTCCTGAATCAGGTGATAATACCTCCTTTCTTGGTGTTGAGGTGTCTTTAGAGGAGGACTCCCCTGAGTGCCTTCTAAGTTCGTGAACTCTCCTATCAAACCAGATTTTGGTTCTTACCAAGACGGGAGCTAGGATTTCTGCCAGATCATCCTTCTCCTTTTTGAACCAATCCAAATCCTCCAAGGGAGTGTGTTTGACCACATTGTCATACTCATATGAGTAGAGGTAGGAATTATCATCCTGGAGTCCTTCAGGAACTTGGTACAGGTTAAGCTCTTGAATTAATTGAAGAGAAAACCTATCATAATGCCTCCTCCTTGCTTCAAAATCATCAGCACAGTCAGCCCAATAGTCCTCTGTGTCTGCCCTATGATGATAAGTGATTTTGATGTTCTTCTTGATAAATTTCTTCAAGTCAAAACAGGTTCTTGGCCTGAAGAAATGGACAGTGATGGGAGCTAGGGCTCTTTCTATGTTTTGTGCATCTAGAGCCGTCTTGCAGGTGTAGTTTCCCAAAGTGATGGGGAAGTGCAAGCTAGTAATTTTCTTATCCTTGTAGGTTCTGTGCAACTTGTCCAATTGCCTGCATACCTCTATCAAGGCCATTTTATCATTACAGAACATGGGGAGCTTAAGAGGAGTGCTCTCATAGCCTGCAAGCCTGATATAGGAGAATTTCCTAAACTGGATGAAGTAGGCACCATATTTTGAAATCAGGTTCATGGCTTCATCAAAAAATCTTCTCGCCGTGTCGCTCTCCAGAAGCCTGACAATGTACATGGTGAAAGCATCATTCACCCTTCTGAAGTTGTGATTGCTAGTGTCCAGGGTGAACTGAGGGCAGTAGGCATATACAGGGTCACCCTTATGAGCATCAATGTATGAGAATCCAAACCATTGCCTCGATGCTGCCAGAGTATACATCAAGTATGAAGTCATGTAAAATTTCTTTGTTTGTTGTACATTGGACAGCTACTCTGCTAGGTTCATATTGATGAACTTTGCCCAATTGATATTATGAGTTCCTTCACACACTATATTGATAAGTGGGAACATCCAGAAATGGAACTCATTGGTAGAGGGTAAGCCCATGACCCGAACCAGTAGGATTATAAAATCTCATAGTTCCTCGTTGAAATCGGCATGGAACAGAACCTTGGATAAACAGGACGTCCCCTTTTAAGGGTTTTTGAGCCAGGACTTCGCCACCCGTGCCTTGTATTTCTCACTGTCCTAATCAAAGAGGGAATGTGCCTGGTTTTGAGAGATAACTATAGAATTTTCCATCTCTGGAATCCTTAGGGCAGTGCCAATGGCGGTAGCATTTAGCTTGGAAATGAGTTCTCCATGCACATTCGTTAGTTCACTCAAGTCAAGATTAAAATGAGCTCTACAGGAGAGTACTATATCTGCATACTTTACTGAGATTGGGAAACCAACGGTGAATGCCAAGCCACTATCATGAATCATTTGTGCCATAGGAGAAGGGTTCGACTCTGTCATTCTTGCCCAGAAATCTCCAAAGTCAAGGTGGTGAACTTCACTGTCCCCGATATCGGGAACGGCAGACTCGAGCGGTGAGATTTGCTCCTGACCTTGAAATTTAATCTTCATATCAACAGTAATTTGAAAAGAAAGATTGTAGTCTGAACTCAAGGTTAAATTGCAGGGGAAGTGGATACGTGCGCAGGAATTTGATCACAAGGGTATGGGCAATAGATAGCAAGAAAGAAGTGTGTAAAAACGCATAGGGGGCAGTTCATTATATAGCCATTTGGGAGAGAGAAATACTATTAATGCGCATTAAATACACATCTACCAACTTAAAAAGCAAGATATTTGGGATGAGCGAGAAAAACTAGCTCAGATGGCCTTTGGTTCATTTGGGACACGCGGGACGTGAAAGCGCGATTCGGCCGAAGCGGGCGACGCGGGAAAAAGATGCACAAATGTTTTCAGGACATGAGGGACAAAAGTACGTAGAGTACGTGATTCGGCCAAATCAGACGAAAAGTGAACATTGAGCCTGGGCGAACTTGTGTTACTTGGGACAAAAAGTTCCGACGGGCGCGAAAGAGGTGGACTTCGGGTAAATCGGCTGATCGGCGAACAAGGAGCTCGAATGAACTTGGGACATTTGGGACAAAAATGTCCGGCAGACCCGTAAATCACACAAAATGACCCAAAAACGTAGATTCGTCCCAATTTTTTGACTTTTCACATTACCAGGACAACAGAAAGTCATTTAACTTAAAAAAATTCAATTTTGAACTTCTCAAAAGAGGGAATTTTGAGAGGACAACACACACATACCTTAAAATTTATTTTAAACATTATGAATACATTCCTACCAACAAAAAATAGGGTTGATACTCAATCATTAGATCAATTCAATTGTGGCCACTAGATCCTAGGGTTCCAAACTAGCCCTAAAATTCCTTATGAATTCTTATTAAAACCTTTTCTTTATTCTACTCCCCTCATTTGGTCTATTTTCTCTTGTTTGATTTGTAGGTTGGAGCAAAGGAAGCCATGGGAGAAAGGAAGGGAGAAACTATGGAGAAATTTTTCAAGATCAAGCTTATTGTAGTTTTTTTTAGATTCTAGGTTTACTATTGTAATGTTTTTCATTCAAGGATTGAAGGGATTTCCTTTTCAAATCTAATTTTATAACCAACTATTTGTAATTGTAGTTCTCCATTTGGGGTAAACCCTACTCCCACTATAAATTCAAGTTTGAGTACTTTGAATCCACCATTTGAAGATTTTATTGCTTTAAACAATGAAATTTAGCCATTATTTGAATGCTAGAGGTTTCCTTGTAAATTTTACATGCTTTAAAATTTATTTATTACAAGTTAGAAACTGTAAAGGCATGGATCCATGATTCTTCCACCGTAAGTGACAAAATTGCTGCCCAGTGAAGGTCGACGGTCCTAGGACCACCGCCCCCCATGGGTGATGATTCACCAACTGCCGCCTTGATTGAATGTCGGTTCTGAAACTGCCTCCTTTCCTAAGTGGTGGTTATAAGACCGCTGCTCTGCACAGGGTAGCAGTCCTATTTCTTAGAAATAGATTCTACATTTCTGATATTTCTCAAAAACAAAAGTTACTAAAGTGTTCTAAAATTCATTCTGAGCTTAATTTTATATTCCTAAAGTTTCCAGTTGTAAGATTTATTTTTATTTATTCATTCCTTATTTAAAAATACTCATTTTAAAGCACTATCTATTCCAATAATAGCAACAACAACTAAAAGATCATTTTCATTTTTTTCAATAAATTTTCTTACAAGTCCAAAAGTAAAAGGATCTAAATCTACTTCTAATATTGTTATTTTCTTACTACAAAATACAACATTCCCACAAAACAATACACCTCATATTTGTTATCTTTCATTTTCACTACAACTTATATGGTCAAAATATCTATAACAACTTTTCTCTACATTCAATTTTACCAAGCATACACCATAATAATTTTTACAATTTCGAGATTGTTTCTTTTCTCTTCATAATACTAAAATTTCAAATAAAGATAATTAATTTTCTTTTCTATTTCACAAGACTAGCTTTATAACACAAATCTTTCTTTCTCTTTTTCAATATACAATACAACTATCATATCCAATAATTGAATTAAAATTTTCTTCACAAGATTGTTACAATGTCTTCCAATTAAAGTGGGAAATAATACAAGAATGTAAGCTAAAAGAAATACAAGGTTACAAGTTCCTCCACCCTAAGTGTTAAAAACAATAAGGCTTCTCACAAGAAGGGATTTCTTAAAAACTGCAACAAAAGCTCCAAGCTTCACATCACCAACAAGAGAGCTCCTTCATGATTTTCTTGATCCATAAAAAAATGGGGGGAGAGGAAACTCTCTCCACCCAACCAAAGTATCCAATGAGGAGGAGAAGCCATCCTCCTCATTGGCCCTTGAGCCCCAACCACATTGCAATGAAAAGTGGATCCAACACATGCCAACAAACAAGCTTCCACAACACAAAACCAATTATTTTACACTCATTCCAAAACACAACCCACTTAAACTAAAACCACAAGGAGGAGAAACAACAAAATATATAATGCTTGAAAATTAAAAGCTAAAGGAGTAAGAACCTATAGGGAGGTCACTTATGCCTCAAAATGGGAAATCGGTACCCACCTTACAAACCTCCAATACATATCTCAAAACTCCTACATACTCTTATGCCTCAGTCAAGTACCTCTTATTCCTCCCACATTCTCTAATGCCTCCCACATTCTCTTATGCCTCCTTCATTCTCTTATGTCTCCCTCATAAAAGATACAAGTAAGAAATAAAAGCGTTCCTTGTCCAAGGCGGGGCACCGAACTCAAAATCCCTCCAAAACATAATATAAACTCTTATTCCTCCCTACATGAAATCTCCCCATAGTCCCCTCCTACACCACATGTATGAAATCTACCCAAGCACCAAACAAGCATTCCAAAACACTAAAAAACAAGAACATATACACAAAATAAAAGAAGAACATTAAGCAAGAGTAAAGCTCCGATATTTCCAGGGTAAAGCTTGTTCCAAGATTCAATCTCCAAGTTTCTTCCAACCAAATAAATCCCCAATAAGCTCCATCACATACCACAAGGACTCCCAAAATCCTCTAACTCCAAAAATCAAGAGCATAAAATAATCAAGTAACCCCCAAAACAAGCGAAAGAACTTGAATAAATAGAAAAGGGAGGGAGGAGGGTGAGGTGGCTCAATGTAGAATGCCACATCAATCATCCTCAACTTCAACTCACAAGTAAAACATCAACCCCAATGCACCATAAATTGGTGGGTGAGAGCAATGAAAATCTACTCACACATACAATCCAAGCCCACACCCCCTAAGGACAAATTTAATTACATGAAAGAAAGTGTAATAAAATTTTACATTTTTGTCTTCCCAAAACACATAATGGGGTATATTTTTGACCCCCCAACCCATAGGTAGGGTTGGAATATAAATTTAAGAGGTGTGGGACAAGTTTAACTTGTCCCACAAGCCTTCAAAATTTTCCCTTGAGACCAAATTTGAATTTCCATGAAGGGGTAGAGTGTACAATACTCAAGATCCCAAGCACTCCACTTACAACACAAAACCCAAGAGCTATCTAATCTAATAAATGAATTATTTTGACCCATTCATAATTTGGTTTAGAACAATATTAATTACTTAAATGAGACACTTTAACCCATTAATGAAAAAAAAAGAGAAAAAATGCACCAAATTCAAAAATAATTAATACAAGAAAATTACATAGCTAAAAATCACATACTAACATTAAATAAAGGAACTAAATAAAAAATAACACATAACTCCTTGGTCACAATTAGAGGTAATTCCCCCCATGGGAACACACACACACACACACACACACACACACACACACACACACACACACACACACACACACACACAACAAAATACATGTTGTCATGGTGACCCTTGTTGAATTCACCTAGCATTCCAATGTGGTTGGTCTCCAGTCCCCCCATTGTTTGTTGTGAATATATTTACCTGAAAAACACATAATACCTCCTTCGGCCTCGTGGCTGTATCAAAAAATCCAAGATAAAATATGTAATTAAATCCACAATCATCTACATATGAACCAAATCATCATCTAGGCAAATTACAATATCATTTACAATTTCTAGCAACATCTCTATTCTACATTTCATTGATGTCAAAATGATCACAACATTAGTTCAATTATCAAGGCCTACTCAGTGTGACAAAAAATATCGCATGTTAGAAATATATATAACCATGTCAATAGAATATCATCATCCATATCAAAATGTCTCGAAAATTCCACACACATCATACTAAGAATCAAAAACCAATCATAGTCTTAGTATCTCTAACATCCAACATCACGATAAGTCAAAATAATACAAAATGTCCATAAGAACAGTAAATAGTATAGAAATCAACAGTAAATAGGTGTTGTACCTATCTCACTGGACTCAAACCTTGTCTATCTCTCTACCTTTAAGGTCGAGGGTCTTGTGCTTTATACTACAAATGGGCTCCACCATCTCCTACCCTTTATCCTACACCTACAATGCGGTCTAATCTAATACGTGAGAAGGATAAGGAATGTATCTCCTAAGAATAGAAACATGAAACACATCATGGACACGAGACAAGATAGGTGGTAATGCTAGATGATAGGCAAAGGGATCGATGCGCTCCAATATCTCAAAGTGACCCACAAACCTAGGATAAAGCTTAGAACCTTTTTCGTAATGGATAGGGCCCTTATGTGCTCTAACACAAAGAAACACCTCTGTGCCCACCTCATAACTATGATCTATCCTATGCTGATCCGCATACTTCTTCTGCCTGTCATGCACATCCTACAATCTCTGCCTGAATAAAACAACTTGCTACTATGTGTCCTGCAATAAGGTTGGCCCAAGAGAAACCCTATTCTCTAACATATCCCAAATCAGAGGTGTCCTGCACTCTCTGCCATAAATTTCCTAAAAATGAGCCATGCCTATCGAACTCTGGAAACTATTATTGTAGGAAAAATCCAACAAGTACAAATACTCTTCCCATCTTGACTGATGATCCATAACGTACATCCTAAGCATGTCCTCCAGGATCTGATTCACCCGTTCAGTTTATCCATCTGTCTCAAGGTGATACGTTGTGCTGAAATTTATCCTCGTTCTAAGAGTATGTTGTATGGTGGTCCAGAATTGGGAATTCTACAAAGGATCACAGTCACAAATGATCTTCCATGGAATCCTGTGTAATCTAATTATCTCATCAAGATACACTCGTGTCACTGCACTACCTGTGCAGGTGGTCTTCGCCGGAGAAAAATGAACCAATTTCACAAATTTATCCACCGTGACCATGATGGCGTTATGGTGGTATCTCGACATCGGTAACCCAACTATGAAATCCATGGAAATGGTGTCCCATTTCCACTCTGGTATGGCACAAGGAAAGAGAAGACCAACTAGATTTTGATGCTCATCCTTCACCCTCTGACACTCTAGATAGTGTGACATGAACTGAGCTACGTCTCTTCAAAGTCCCCTCTAATGGTACAACTATCTCAAAGATGCATTCATATTCTTCACCCTAGGATGGGCTTAATAAGGTTCACGTTGAGCATCTGTCAAAATGTCCTACCTCAAGCCTTCATCTCTAGGAACATATATCCGACCTCTGTGTCTGAGAAGACCATCTGTCTCTAATGAAAATCTATCAAATCTCCCCTCAAGGGGTCTTTGAGACTCAATCTCTACTCTGGATGCAAGGTAGAAACTATCATTAGGAAGCTTTTACAAAATCCTTCTCCACAAATATGTACCCACTAAAGTAGCCAAAGACACATGTCTCCATCTACTCAGGGCATCTGAAATCATGTTCTCCTTCCCCTTCACATGATCTATCTCCATATCATACTCACAAAGCAACTTCATCCAATGCCACTGGCGAGCGTTAAGATTGGGCTACATGAAGAGGTGGCGAAGACTCAAGTGATCAGTCCTGAGTGTAAATATCTGGCCAAGAAGGAAGTGTCTCCACTGTAATAAGGCATGCACAACTATTGCAAGCATAATATCATGAGTTGGATAATTGAGCTCATAATCCTTGAGTTTGCGAGACTCAAAAGAAACTACTCTTCCCTCCTGCATCAACACACCTCCAAGTCTAGCCAAAGAAGCATCTATGCAAATGAAGAAGTCGCCTTGAGGATATGGTATTGCAAGAATAGGCAATGTTGTGAGGAATTCCTTCAGTGTCCTAAAGGCCTGCTCACATTTATCTAACCATAGAAACTTCTTCCCTTTCCACTGAATGGAAGTGATGAGGTGCATAACCCGAGAAAAGTCCTGAACAAATATCATGTAATAACCTTCCAAACCCATGAAGTTGTGTACCTCGGTCACACTGGTGGGTTCTAACCAATCCATAATAGCTCAAATCTTGGAAGGATTGATAGCGATACCTTCCCAAGAAATGATTTGGCCCAAATATTGTGTAGACACTTAAAATTGGTTACTCAATTTAGTGTCCCTCACATTCGTTTACCTGCTCAGGTAACCTGGGGCACGTTTATGTCACCACTATCCCCTTGGGATATTATCCGATTTGTGATTTAAACACCTATCCTAAGTTTAATTCACCCCATTATATCTTACCCGTGAGTAATTAAATATTAACTATTTAATTACACCTCTTCCCATGTATCCTAACCACTTATCTACCCCACATTTATCCTATCTATGTATCACCCCTATTTTTCCTCTTCCCCAAGCGGGATATTTCCCGTATTTGGGGTAACTCTTATCTTTCTAGAAATCGTTCATTTTGGCCATCTCGGGAGTCTGTTCCGCGATCGGCGCCGACCTATACGGTCGGCGCCGATTTTTTAGGAGCGGCGCCGATTATAAATAGAAGCCCAAAACTCATTTCTAGGGAGGAAAGGAGGAAGAACACACGCACGAACAGAGAGAGAGAGAGAAAGAGACAGATCGTGACACAGAGACACAGGTTGTAAGAAAGAGAACGAGAGATCTTTTAGCATCAAGTGTATCAAATGAGAGCGGATCTTGTCCGAATCAATCCCTGAGAGGAGCACCGTTACTCTGCTCCTATCACATCAACATCGCACGTATCCATTGATCTTCTGGTGACTCTGTTCCAGTATCTCACCGACTTCGGCACATCCAGCAGACGTTGACGATCTGGCCTTCACTTTCTGATTTCTGAATCTTCTCACACTGTCCCCGATCGACCGATCTACTTTCAGTCGACGCCGATCTTCATCGATGCCGATCTACATAATCGACGCCGATCACATCAGTCGACGCCGATTCTACATAATCGACGCCGATCATCCTGCAGACAGGTAAAAGGACACAGGTAACACAAATCCAGCTTTATTTCATAGTTTCCTGTTTTCTGTTGCTTTCTGTCTGCTGTTTAAATTCAGTTTTATTACTGTAATCAGAAAATCTAGTCCTTACGTACATATTTTATCATGTATGCTTCTCTGCTTAATTGAAAACGTGGACTGACATCCGCCGAGGAAGCTTATCGCTTCCCGGACCCGCTTCTCGGGCAGTCCACCTAAATACCTTTTAACGTGGTCTTTTTCTGTCAAGCATCGGTGTCTTGCAGGTTACTCAGATCTATTGTGCGAATTGCTCGTGTGCGCCCGTCTTATCTACATCGACCTCCTTATCCGTCTACATCTTCGGATCTTGTCCATCAGGTATCAATTTTATTGGAGTTTTTCAGGGTTTTTGTGTTTAGTTTGGTGCATTAACTTGGACAGGTAACAAGCGCGAAATCCTTGATCTACATTCTGGCACGCCCGGTGGGACCTAACCAAAGTCCCTTATTGGCAAGTTCATTTCTTTTCTAGTTTTGAGCTTTGTTCTTTTTCTTCACTGATTTCTATCAGTTCTGCTTGAGCATTTCCTTTCATCATTTTAATCTTGCTCTTTATGTGAAATTTTTATTTCCTTGAAATTTTTCTAGTTCCTTGAAATAGAAATTTCCGTTTCACCATTATCCGGATATATCTTTCTGGATTTTGTTTGGTGTTTGCTTAACCTCTTCTTGCGGAGCACTTTGCTTGTTCATGGGATTGTTCGAGGGGAAGAGCTCAACAACGCGCTTTTTGAAGTCCACACACCTTGGAGAGCTAAATCTACAGGTATTTCTCTTTTACGGTGTTTTCTCCTTTTTAGGAACTAAAAAAATTAAAAAAAAATTCTTTGTTTGTTGTCTATCACATTCAAACATTTCAATTTTTGGTGCTTAAAAAGAATTTAATCGCATTTGGGAAAGAATCTGTTTGACTTGTCTTCATCGAAATCAAACACTTCATTTTTAAGTGCTTAAAAAGAACTTTTTCTTTGTCATTGTTGCTGCATGTTTCTCATCTAGTTTTAATTAGGCTGGAAAATTGATCAAAATCGGTAGTGACACTATTTGATTTTTATTTTTCACCCTTGCACACAAAGCCAAAATCACTAGGTATAAAGCATTTAAACAAAAATTCCTTCCCTGGCCTCGCCTACTTGGAAGTGACATCCAAGAGGAAGAGCCTACGCGGTACTCAGGCCGCGCTATAAATTCACGGAAGTTCTGGTATATATTGGCAAAGCACCCGACTCCCTTATCGCAGCGGTGTGTGAAGTGCGGGGGTAGGCCCCTATATCAAGCCACGTACCGGTCTTTTACTGAAGTGCCTTCGGGACTCCTCACCAAACATTCCCCAAACCATCCTTAGTTTGGCTATCTGAGTAGTTCCTGTTCTAAAAAGCCTTCCCTAATATTTTCTTTCTTAAAAGCATCAAAACTTAAAGGAGATAATCACCTGCGCTGCTTGAATTGTCTGTGCATTAGTTAGGTCAATCTTCTTTTCTGCGTGTTTATGACGGTCATCACTCGGTTACAATCTAGAAGAATGGCTCAACTGGCCCCTTCTTCTTCCGAGATTACCACTAGTGTGGATGTTTCGGCACCCCCCAAATCTTCCTCGGGACCGCTGTTAGTTGGTTCCCCATCCTGGTCATATAATCCTTTCTATCAAGCCAAAGCAACCCCATCACGTCCAGCTTCCCCTAGTCCTTCAGAAATATCATCTACTTCTGACTCAGAGTATGTTCCTCGCGGGGATCCTGAATTTCAGGCGCTCCTCGATCGCAATCCGGTAGCCCTCATGGACTACCTAGTACACAAGTCTATTCAAATATCTGATCAAGGACCACCAATCCAGCAAGTGTACGATTATTCTCGTGAACCATCCCAGGCCTTTGTAGAATAGTTAGCATCATCTCTCTCGCCTCGAGCCACGGAGAAGGGCGGGGCCCCTGTGCCTCCTTTTTCTCTTCCACCGACCATATCGACTAGTTCTCAAATAGTCTTACCTATTCCTAACACCGCAGTTACCTCGAATATTCCACAACCTACTTCTGAGAGGTCCTCTGCCCTGGCTATAATGAGTGCGTCTGCGCACCCGCATATTGTTGTTAATTCATCTATGCCCTCCATCGTGTCCCAAGGTCAGTACCTCTTCATGAGCCAACCCCCTCCGAATAGTTAGTTGGTTCCTGCTTCTCGTCCTCCAGTGGGTCTTTCTTCCAATGTTCCAGCAACAGTGACCTTCGCCCATCCTCTAGCATCGGCACCCTTAATGCCTAATCCGGCAGTAGAAAGCCTCTTTCAGGTCTTGTTCCCCAATATGTCCAATCAAATTGGTACTCATGGTCCTCAATCTGTCCCGATTCAGTCAACAAGCATAGGAGTCCACCAATCACAGGCTCCATCCATCATCCAACCTTCATTTTCTCAACCACTTATTATCTCACAGCCTGCCTATACACAAGCTCCTTCACAGTAAATACCCCACCAGGTGTCACCCAGAATGCCTGGTTACTCCTCTTATCATCCTATCAATCAACAGATGAATCCCCCGTTGACACCTCAACAACATCCACCATTTGCTTCTTATGTAGGACATGCCAGTGTGCCTCCTCCTCAATCTGACGTGGTTCAAATTCTTTTCAAGAAAATCACAGACTTGGAAGCCTCCACAAAAGGGGCTCGTCCTTCATACTCCTTTGAAGAAGTGTGTAATGAACCCATTCACCCCTCAGTGGCTTTTAAGCCTTATCCTCCCCAATGGGAACTTCCTAAATTTTCAAAATTTCATAGTCGAGAGGACCCTCAACAACATTTGCGAGCATTCAAACATGCTTGCTACCTCATAGTCCAGGATCAGGAGCTTATGCTCCGTACTTTTCCTATGTCTCTAGCAGGTCCTGCTTTAGACTGGTACAATAACATTCCTCAACATTCCTTGTTTTCTTTCTCTCAATTGGCCCAGATGTTTGTTGAAAACTTTTCAATAAATATCGCGCATAAGATCTCGATTACAGATCTTTATAACATTCGTCAATTCGATGATGAGTCTATTGCAGACTTTGTCGCTCGTTGGAGAGGGATAATCAACCAATTGTCTTTCTCCCTTCCTCAATCCCAACAGATCGAGTTGTTTACTCGATCTTGTGCTAATCATATTTCTTCCACTTTAAGGATCCAGACTTTTCATACCTTTGAAGAAGCCTTTACGATGGCACGCAAACTTGAATCTCGCGCCATTGAACAAGGGAAGCTAAAACTTCGCTCTAAATCTAAACCAGATTTTTCTCGGTTTACCAAACCAAATTCTTCCACTTCTAAAGACAAGAATCAAGGATCCACCAACGCTATCGTATTAAAAACACCACGAGCCGATACCACTTCTAATCAAACACCACGAAGAGACCCCTCATCTTCTCGAAAAGGGACTTCATCATCTCGATCCTTCGCTTCATTGGGGGAATCATATGCTTCTATCCTAAAGAAAATGTTGGAAGTCCACATGATCGAACTTCCCCCCATTAGGAATATTGATGAAAGCCAAGAACGTCCATTCTGGTATAGGCAAAATGATTTCTGTCATTATCATAGAACCAAAGGTCGTGACATCGAACGATGTCAGAATTTCAAAAATCTTGTCCAGAAATTCATTGATAAAGGCGAGCTCATTCTGGATAACCCAAATGCTCCCCTAAATCAGGCACTGGATGTTTTTAAACAACCTTTTCCCAATCATTCCCCGAACCATAATGCTTCAGAGTCTCAAAAACCAAACACTCATACTATCAACTTCATCTCTACTGAAGAATCTTCTTCTGAAACCAAGCCATCTGCGAACACATCGACCGAATCAGAACCTCCTTCCACTTTGTCAATCATTGGAATTCCACCATCTTCAGATAGCCCGTCTTTGAATATTCCTACATTGCTAGATATGGATTCATCTCTCTCCGCTCCTTTGTCTGACCTTCCATCCATACCCGAGACAGTGTCATCCTCATCTGTCTCATCGTCAAACATTCTTTCAATGCTCGAGGCAATTACATCCCTTCGAGTTTCCACTGCAGATACATCTACTTCTGTTGCTCCCATTCTCGCTGCAACTATGCCCCTTGGTGAACGTACCTATAATTGTGCCGACTCCGACGGAAGCGTCTTCGATTTTGACTCTTCCTGTCTCTTTTCCTACAGTAGTTTCACCCATAATTACTGCACCAGAAGTAGTCCCTTCGCAAGGAACTGCTTCTTCATCACTCACTTCTTCCATCACTAATGTTACTTCGCCCATTAAGGGAAAATCAAAAGAAGTAGCACCAACACCTATACGCTCGGTTCCTGAACTTAGACCGAGACAACCGGAATCTAACGTTGCGCCATCAGTACCTCCCCATTTGCTTCCCCCGAAAAGGTTACAATCACCTTATGCCGTTGAAGTTGTCACCATCCCTGAAAAAGGAAAGCCCATATTTCGAACCATCAAGACTCTTGGTGCTTTCCCACAAAAATATCTCTCTACGCCCCATAAAAGATTGGATTTGTCCGCTGAGAAGGCGTCTTCTTCCACACACTTATCAAAACCATCATCTTCTTCTACAGCACATTCTTCACCAACACCCCGAAAAGTGGACTTACCTACTAAAAGGACGTCACCTCTTCTATCAGGATCATCATCTTCATTACCAAAAGCCAGGGCGCCCTATGTTCCTCCGATTACACCTACTTTGGGAGCTTCTCCCTCATCTAAATCGACATTATCTAAATCATCAGTAGTTTCGACCAAGTAGCCTCCTTTATCTTTGAAGACCACAACACTTGTCACATCTCCATCATCTTCAAAATCTATTTTAGGGGCTCCCCCTCCACCAAAATCAATCATGTCTCACTTACTTCCATCTCAAGTGCCCAAGACTGCTCCTCCAGATGTCCAAAAAAATAAGATGATCCCTAAAAAGACTGTCAAACCTAACATGCAGGTTCTTTTACCTCGGCAGTCTGTTAAAGTAAAAGAGGCACCTTCATCATCTCTGTCCTCATCTTCGTCTACCGGGTTCTACACCGAAATCCTTCGCCAACTTATCCAATCTTCATCCATATCTCTTCCTCCGATTAAACCTTATAACCCTAAAGGAGTTAAACCTACCTGGTTTAACTCTGATCTGATTTGTGCTTACCACCGTACCCCGGGTCATGATACTGAGGGATGTAAAGCTCTTCAATCTGTCGTCAACAACCTTTTGGAAGAAAGTGATCTTTTGCTGGAGGAGGAGAAACAAGTATCTCCTGTCATCTTAGCTCCATCTGAGCCCCAACGATCCACTCAGACCTCTAGTGATTCCACTCCAATTGATCTTCCACCTTCTCAAATTGACACAATCCATATCGCCACTAGAACCCAACACTATGATAATCCATCTTCATCTACAACATCTCGACCACGGGTTGTCATTTCTGCAGCCCCTGAAGGAGTTCCTCCTTCCTCATTAGCCCCACGACCTCGGGTCTCTATTCGTGCTGCACCTCAGGCTCAAATTCCCGTGTCAGTTGAGGAGAGTGTTATGAAACAACTCACCCAGGCTCCGGTCAAAATGTCTCTTTTTGACCTCATTCAATCCTCTCCACAACATCGCCAGGCTCTGATTGATAATCTGCGTCGCATCGCAGTGAATTCAGATGAGCCCCAGCCCTTCGAGTTGGTTGTTGGATTGAATAGACCATCAACCACCATTTCTTTTGAAGATTCGGAAATTCCTCCTCTTTCTTCAGAGGATTTGGAGGCTCCCCTCTTTATCACAGTCCAAATCGACAACACTACATTAAAACGCGTTATGATCGACAGTGGAGCTGCACTCAACGTCATCTCCTCGCACACATTCGAGCAACTTAAGTTACCAAAGAACGTAGTGTCACCCCCGCCTTTCGCCCTTCGATCATTTAACGATCAGCTAGTAGTTACTTTAGGAACTGTGGTCTTACCCATTCGAGTAGGTAAGAAGCTGCTTCACGAACTCTTCTACATTGTTGAAGGAAAATTCCACTATAATATGATCCTCGGATGCTCCTGGATTCGCGCAATGCATTGTGTCCCATCCACCCTCCATCGATGCTTAAAATATCAATATGAGGGAAAAATATATACTCATCCAGGAGATCCTTTTCCTTCCGCACAATGCGACATGACCACAAGGTCTGCCCCTCTAAAGAAAAATGCCTGTTCTCCTGACGGGGCCTCATCTTCTTCCATACCTGCAACCAAACTACCGGATGAACAAAATTTAGAAGAGACATTGCAATGTTTCTCACTGGGAGAGCTTCCTCTCCTTTCTTTTGATGCCCATCTCAAACCTAGTGAGTATGGTAGACCAGACAAACAACCTGAATATCAACCAGGTCTCGGTCGCATCGTCACCATTGGTCTGCCCAATCAACAGACTAATTTCATCTACGGTGGTCTTGATACGCCTCACTATCGCCCAGATTCTCCTCCTAGGACCAAACCTTACTTAACAGGGTTCGATTGTCTACAGAATCCCACGTTTGCAAAAACTTATTTATATCGATGCGCGTGGAAGGGTTTTGGCCTGGGAAAATATGAACAAGGTGTGCATGACCTCGCGTCCATTCCAACTCTCAAGCCACATCAAAAATTTGGTTTAGGATTTAAACCTCTTTCAAAAGCCACCGTCACTATTCTCGATGAGCCTCTTCCTATTGAGGAACCATCTTCTCCCGCTAAGTCAGAAGCATCACTCGATGTGGACGATGACATTTCCATCCCGTCTAACTTTTTTTTTTGATCAATACCATTTCCTTAGGGCCGCTAGCCTATAAGACTAACAACAGGTCCACTTCCATACCGTTAATCTTCCCTGAAATAGTTGGAGACGACTCTCCTACTATCAACACTATCCACTGTGCGGATGATGATTCTGTCCTCACCTATCTGGGGGCAGAGGATTCATATCTTCCCAAGACTATTCCTTCTGACACGTCTACGCTTCTCAACGAAGCCACTGTCGACCTTAATATAGGGACTTCTGAAGACCCTCGCATCATTAAGGTCGGCCAATCCCTTAATCCACAGGAGTTAGGAGATTTTACCACTTTTCTTTCCAACCATCGTCAAGCCTTTGCTTGGACATATGAGGATATGCCAGGACTCGATCCCGATATTGTGGTCCACAATATCGTTACTCTTCCCAACATCAAACCAGTTAAACAAAAATTACGTAAAATGCACCCTAGAGTAGCCCTTCTTGTTAAAGAAGAATTGCAGCGCTTGCTCTCGGCTAACTTCATCCAACCCATCGATTATCCACAATGGGTTTCCAATGTAGTACCAGTAACTAAAGCTACTGGGAAAATTTGAATTTGTACCGACTTCCGGGATCTTAATCTTGCTTGTCCAAAAGATGATTTTCCTTTACCTAATATCGACCAACTCGTGGATTTAACTGCGGGTCATGAGATGCTTTCTCTTATGGATGGTTTCTCTGGATATAATCAAATTCTCATCGCACCAGAAGACCAACATAAGACTTCTTTCATAACTCCTTGGGGGACCTTTTGTTATCGTGTCATGCCTTTCGGTCTTAAGAACGCAGGAGCAACCTATCAGCGAGCAATGACCTACATCTTCCATGATCTCTTACACAAAACTGTGGAAGATTACGTTGACGATCTCCTCGGTAAATCCAAACGTCGTCAGGATCATCTTTTCATCCTTGCACCTCTCTTTGAGAGGCTTATCCACTTTTGTCTTTGTCTAAATCCATCTAAGTGCGTGTTTGGCGTTCTCACTGGTAAACTTTTAGGTTTTATCATTTCCATCAGGGGTATTGAAGTAGACCCCGCAAAGATAAAAGCTATCCTTGAGATGCCTCCCCCTTCTAACTTAAAGCAACTCCGCAGTCTCCAAGGACGTCTTCAATCAGTGCGTCGTTTTATCTCACAATTGTCGGACCGTTGTCAACCTTTTCACCATCTCCTCCGTAAGAATGTTCATTTTGAATGGGATGAACATTGCCAAAAGGCCTTTGATGATCTCAAAGCTTATCTTCTTTCTCCACCTGTGCTTACACCTCCACGCGAGGGGGAGCCTTTCTATCTTTATATCTCTGTGACTGACCATGCTCTGGGAGCCATGATCTCGCATCGGGACACTTGCGGTAAAGAACAAGCTGTCTATTACATCAGTCGCACCCTCCATGAGTATGAAACACGTTATTCCGAAGCTGAAAAGCTGTGTTGTGCTCTCTTCTTCGCAACTTCTAAGCTTCTTCATTACCTCCTTAATCACAAAACGTACATTGTCACAAGTGTCAATCCACTCAAGACAATTCATGCAAAGCCTTATCACAATGATCGTATCACTCGTTGGCTCATGCTTATGACAGAATTTGACCTCGAGTTTATCCCGCAAAAGTCTATCAAGGGTCAGGTTATTGCAGATCAATTAGCTGATGCTCCTCTTCCGGACACTCAAGACCCCCTTGCTCAATTCCCCGATGAATATATCCAACAAATTGATTTTGGTCTGTCTCCATTTAAAATAAAGCTCTTCTTTGATGGATCCAAATGCCAGCAAGGGGGAGGTGCGGGTTTCGTGATGATTCCTCCTTGGGGTACGCCTATCCCAGTCGCACACAAATTGAACTTTGAGTGCACCAATAATATGGCTGAATATGAAGCTCTTGTCTTGGGTCTTCAAAATGCCATTAATCTCGGCGCTCGTCATATTGACATCTTTGGTGATTCTGAACTCATCGTTAATCAAGTCACGGGTGTCTATCAATGCAAGAATGATATCCTTCAAAAATATCGTGATATCGTTCTCGTTCAACTCCAATCTTTCGATAAATTCACTATCCAAGCTATTCCTCGCACTGCAAATCGATTCGCAGATACAATGGCTTCGTTAGCCTCACTTATCCCACCTTTTACCGAGGACTCGCGACTTTATGTGGCTGTACAACGATTAGATCAACCATCTCATCTTAGGCAACTAACTTCAATCCATGCTGTCACAACCCATACTCAGGATGAGTGGTATCAACAGATTGTTGATTATCTATCTCATTCGGTGCTTCCTCCAGATCTGACTTCCAATGGTAGAAGATCTTTTATCCAACGCGCTAATCGCTATACTATTCTAGGTGGGATTCTTTACAAACGCGGCTTTGATGGTATTTTGCTTCGGTGCCTCAAAACCCATGAATCATCTAAAGCTATCCAGGAGGTCCATGACGGTATCTGTGGTGGACATTTTAGTGGCTTAGCTGTAGCTAAACGCATCTTACGTTTGGGATATTATTGGCCTTCTCTTAATCGAGATTGTTGTGAATACACTAAGAAATGTGTCAAGTGTCAACAACATTCCAATCTCACACACATCCCTAGTCAAGCTTTACAACCTACAGCGGATTTGTGGCCTTTTTCGCAATGGGGTCTTGATCTTATTGGTCTCATCAATCCCCGTTCTTCACAGCGTCATCATTCTATCATTACTGCCACTGAGTACTTTACTAAGTGGGTGGAAGCTATCCCTCTTTCTTCAACAAAAGCTAAACCCATAGTTGATTTTGTCTATCAGCACATCATTTGTCGCTTTGGTGTCCCACACAAGCTCATCACAGATAACGGTAAGTCTTTCAAGAACGCTGATTTGCAGAATCTCTGCGACGCTTTCAATATCAAACTCAGTTTTTCTTCTCCATACTATCCTCAAGCTAATGGCCAGGCCGAAGCTTCCAATAAAACTTTGCGTAATATCCTCACAAAGGTAACTAGTCGAGCTGGTAGGGATTGGCATTTACATATCCCTTTTGCTCTCTGGGCTTATCGGACTAGCATTCGTACTCCTACTGGTGCTACTCCCTTCTCTCTCGTCTATGGGTCTGAGGTTGTTCTTCCTTTGGAAGTCCAAATCCCATCTCTCCGTGTTTCTCTCAGAGAATTCGTCTCTGATGAGGACTATCGTCAAAATCGTCTAGCACAACTTGAATTATTAGATGAGCGGCATCTCAACGCTCTTGAACATCATCAAGTCTATCTTGAGCGTGTCAAACGTGCTTATAACAAGCACTTGCAGCACCGTGACTTCAAAATTGGTGATCTTGTTCTTAAAGAAAATCAAAATGTCACTACACTCGAAAGGAGTCAGCGTGGTAAGTTTGCTCCCAACTGGATGGGTCCATACGTTATCACCCATAAATATGGATCTGGGGCTTATCGTTTATCTTCCATGGATGGTATACCTGAAGTGGAACCTCTTAATGCCTTGCATCTACGGCCCTTCTACTGTTAAAATCTATCTTACACAAATCTAGTCGCAAGACAGATCTTTCATCCATCTAAACAACCAGTCATATACTTTCATGGTGATTCGAAATTATGTGGTTCTCCGCCTATTGCCTCTTTTACCTTAAATATGAGTATCACGGCTCTACTCATTGCATTTTTCTTTTGGATATGTTCCTCCTCATGGTAGGAATACCTTAATCACCACTTCATCTGTCCCAAGTGCTTATCTTAATCGGATCTACTCGGGGCATGAGTGCATGTTCTTTTATGTTCTCTTCCCCTCCATCTGATCTATCTAGGTCTAAACTCAGCTTCTTCCAAAAAGGATTTCCAAAAAAAAAAAAAAAAAGAGAAGAGATGCTATCCAAAAAGATAGACTGATCCCTTGAAGGATAGCTATCCATACATTATCAAATGAATCAAAAAGAAAATATATAGACCATGCCCTTGAAGGATGGCTATCATCAAAATTCAAAAGATATAGACCATGCCCTTGAAGGATGGCTATCATTAAAATTCAAAATACAGACCGCTCCCTTGAAGGACGACTGTTTCTCAAAGAAATATTCAAGGCTTCTTGCAATTGATCAGCCTTTCAGTCAGTTTATACACTTTTTAGCATCACTGAAAGACTTCCCGTATTGATCAGTCTTTCCATATCAAGCAAACTTCCCGCATTGATCAGTTTGCTTTTCTGCCAAAATCATGAAGCTGAGATATAAGACCTTTTGTCGATCATATGGAGAATCCTATTTTCCCAGTATGGACATGTATTCTGTCCCTTGTAAATTCCGACAAGATACTTACTTACTGCTCTTTCTGTTTCCATCCTAAATCTGGTTTGCGGCTAGTTAGTGTCAGGTTTATTTTAACCTTATATAGGGCCTTGTATGCATGATCTTTTGGGTTTCCTATCCAGATTCTATTTATGGTCGGTTGGGAGTCCAGCTTATCATTTTTCTTCATTTCTGGGTGTATTTCCTTTATTTCTAATCAAGGTCGTTCTCACTACATCCTTGACTCTCACCAAGAGTCTTTCCAATTATTTCATCCAGTTAACTTAACATTTAACATGTTAATTTAATCAAACTCTATCATTTATGTAAAATTCATCTGATCTACTTTGTCTAAAACATGTGGATCTGGCTATCTATTTTCATCTATTATAATTACACATCTCATCATACCTATCTATTGTAATTTACACATCTCAAAAATATCTATCAGCTATTACCTCCTATCTATCATCAAAACATCTAAAATTTCAAATTTCCAGTACATCCATTACACTACATCTACTATCTCTATCTATCCACATATCTGATCACTTGTCATCAAAATCATTACATCCATATCATCATCTATTCTATCTCATCTATATCTATCCATCTATCACATCAAATCACATCTATTTATATCCTCTATCATATCTATATCTATCCAATCACATCAAATCACATCTATTTATATCCTCTATCAGTCTATATCTATCCATATCCCAGTCACATCTATTCCTCATCTATCAGTCTATGTCTACGTTTACTTAGGTCGGCACCGATTATTTTGATCACCACGTCGATTTTCCATATCCAATCTCTTTGCCATAGTGTTGATGCTTGGCTTATTTATCTATCTGATCATTATTGTGCGCTGAATGTTGCCTTTCGGCACATCTTTTTGATATTACAATCCATTTCGAGTTTGTTCCCTTTGCGTGGGACACTCTCCTTTTTTGGCCGCTTAGGGTTCACGGGTCTGTAGGCACTAACGTCGTCTGCTTTGCAGACCGTCTAGTTGTCCCTACCAATGTGTCTCTCTTTAGATGCTGGCTATTTTGCAGCCCTCCTTACACTCATGGGTCTGTAGGTACTAACGTCGTCTCATGAGGAGACCGTCTAGTTTTCCCTACCAATATGAGTTCCTTAGGTTGCTGCCTTTTTATTTATTTTTATGCATCATTAATGATCAGATCTACTCCAGACATCCGAGCTGGGGCATCCTTGCGTTTTCATCTACCTTTTTCAAACTTGGGATCGTCTGTTCTATCACCCATCCCATCCCTAGTTTGAGGGGGATCACATCATCACTTTTTCTTCCCTTCTTCCATCTCCTTGTTTTTGTCTCATAACCTTGCTTATCGCAAGTTACTTGACAAAAAGGGGCAAAATGTAGACACCTAAAATTGATTATCCAATCTGGTGTCCCTTGTGCATCCATTTTCTCTCTCTGGTAACCTGGGGCACGTTTATGTCACCACTATCCCCTTGGGATATTATTCGATTTGTGATTTAAACACCTATCCTAAGTTTAATTCACCCCATCTTATCTTACCCATGAGTAATTAAATATTAAATATTTAATTACACCTCTTCACATGTATCCTAATCACTTATCTACCCCACATTTATCCTATCTATGTATCACCCCTATTTCTCCTCTTCCCCAAGCGGGATATTTCCCGTATTTGAGGTGGAGGGTAACTCTTATCTTTCCAGAAATCATTCATTTTGGCCGTCTCGGGAGTCTGTTCCGTGATCGGTGCCGACCGGTACTCGGTCGATGCCGATTTTTCGGAGCGGCGCCGATTATAAATAGAAACACAGAGAGACAGATCGAGGGACCCGAACAGGAGGACGAAAAAAAACGAACGGAGAGAGAGAGAGAAAGAGACAGATCGTGACACAGAGACACAGGTTGTAAGAAAGAGAACGAGAGATCTTTTAGCATCAAGTGTATCAAATGAGAGCAGATCTTGTCTGAATCAATCCCTGAGAGGAGCACCGTTACTCTGCTCTTATCACATCAACATCGCACGTCTCCATTGATTTTCTGGTGACTCTGTTCCAGCATCTCGCCATTCGGCAGCATTGCCAGTAGGCCACTCTCCGGCGATCTGCAGATCCAGCGGACGTTCGATCTTGCCTCTAATTGTTCTGATCTCGCATTCTATCCCCGGATCGACGCCGATTTAATTTCAGTCGATGACGATCTACATCAGTCGACGCCGATCTACATCACCATCGACGCCGATCTGACACCAGTCGACGCCGATTCTACATAATCGACGCCGATCATCCCTGCAGACAGGTAAAAAGGACACAGGTAACACAAATCCAGCTTTGCTTTCATAGTTCCCTGTTTTCTGTTGCTTTCTGCCTGCTATTTAGATTCTGTTTATCACTTTGATCAGAAAATCTAGTCTTGTACGTACATCTTTTATCATGTATGTTTCTTTACTTAATTGAAAACATGGACTGACATCCGCCAAGGGAGCCTATCGCTTCCCGGATCCACTTCTCAGGCAGTCCACCTAAATATCTTTTAACGTGGTCTTTTTCTGTCAAGCATCGGTGTCTCGCAGGTTACTTGGATCTACTGTGCAGAATTGCTCGTGTGCGCCCGTCTTATCTACATCGACTTCCTTATCTGTCTACATCTTCGGATCTTGTCCATCAGGTATTGATTTCATTGGAGTTTTTCAGGGTTTTTGGGTTTAGTTTGTTGCATTAGCTTGGACAGGTAACAAGGGCGAAATTCTTGATCTACACTATCTGTCTGAAGGTAACACACACTTATCGTGAGGAAGTTGCTGTAAAATCCTACTGCACAAATCTGTACCCACTAAGGTAGCCATAGCCACATGTCCTCCTCATGCTACTTACTGCATACGTGAGTAAATCACGAAAGCCATCAAGGACCCTTCAGCATGAAGCTTTATCTCCAAAATTTCTTGAATACTCACATTCAGTCAAGCTCCATCCAATGCTGCTGATGAGCGTTCGTCAAACCAAACGGTACTGCTATGAAGAGGTGGTGGCCGTATCTCATAGTGAAAGGCGGGTCTTGAGTGTAAATATTTGGCCAACAAGTGATCCTTAGTTGATGATCCACCACTGACTTAATGCATGCATAACTACTGTAAGCTACAGTGGTCCCCTTCAGTCAGATCAATTCAGCTCATCAATCCTGTGGAAGGGGGTGAAGACTCAAAAGCAACTACTCTTCCCTCAGTTGGCGGTAATCAATACAAACCTCCAGGGATCCATGCCAAAGAAGCATCTATACAAACAAATAACAAACCCTGAGAGTATGAAAAGGGGATAAACTAAGATGGATATCGTGACACATTCCTTCAGTTTCTTGAAGGCCCTTACTCATATCAATTTGATCATCACAAACTTCTTCAGGGGTAGTCATCCGATAAGGTGCTCGTGAGATAGGTTCTACGTTCAAATCTCATGTAGTATCCAAAAATCTATCTCACATGGGGGAGGTAACCCTACAGTATCTCCCATTCAGAAAAATATCAGCAAACTCTCTCAAAATCGACTGATGGTCACCTTGGGATAGACTCGATCCCCAGATCTTACACTAACCGTAACAACATACATTTGACAACCTCATTGCACACACCTTGCTTAAGCTCACATAGCAGAGATGGTGTGAATGGAAACGGTGCCTCCTAACTCCCACTATCACTGAACTCAACTCCTAGATCATCTGTATAAGAAATGAGTTCTTATGGTAAGAGTCCAGTCTAGCTCTGTCCTGTAGACACCTAGTCCATTCCCAAGATGACTCCATATGAACCCAAGGGAAGGATACGAAGATCCAAGATAGTGGTGAAGGGAACTCAAATCCACTACACACTCCTTAATTAAGGATATCTATAGAATTTATTGGCTATAGAATCATCTCAACATCCTAACTATGACCTTGCCTAAATAGCCACTAGACCTTCAACACTCTACTAAGGATGGTGTAATAATAAGAATCAGATCGAACTTTGTTCAGAGTCAAATAATCATAGAGGTACGGAAATACCACAAATACTACCTATTGTCTCTATCACAATACATCACTGGTGCTCAGCCTAGTGGTGACTTCACCACTAGGATAGATCTGATGGTTTCACGTCCCATGTCACCAACACTAGGCTATGAAATCTAGATCTTACCCTTAGTTACTAGGGTTCTCGTGGGAACTCTCTCAGAACCAATCTATGTGAAAGTAATGCCACAACCATAAAAATTGCTCTTGTCCTCCCCAGTTAGATGTAACTCCAGCCGGGTACTCTAGAGGTATGTGATACTGTGATCCTGACAACCCCACTATGGACTGCTGAGGTCTCTTCTAATGAGATCCTACTTGCTTCACTAAGCTCTCAGTACACCTTGTGTCCTTATGGGACCCCGCTAGGAGGAGGTCTCTATAATCCGCCCTCCTCTCTTGCATCACTAATCAACTCTCAGGAGGTCTATAAGGTGGGTAGGTCATGGTAATGCTGCTATTGAGGTGGCTACTATGGTGTCTGTGAATGAAGACTAGTCCATGAACCCAAGATCCACCACGAGGAGGAGGAACTGAACCCCTTGATATCTACCATCTTGCATTTACTAGTGATGTGGCTCCAAACCAACTGTCTCTACTCTTAACTGAGGATCTTTCCTCATGTCTCCTCTATAATATAGGCCTTCTCCATGACCTCTTCTAATGTCTGCAGGTAGTGAATGTGCACTGCACCACCCAAATCCAATGTTCATGCCCTAATGAACCTATGAATCTGTACCTTCTCCATCCTACATATATTCAACATACAAGAGTAGGTCAAGAAATCTAATCTCATACTTAGCTACACTCATAGATGCATAATGGAGGTAATGGAACTCATCTATATTCTGCTGAATAAACCTCTTGGGTAAATACCTACTCCTAAACCACTCCTCAAATAGCTCCAAGGTAATTGACTCTGAGTCAACATGGAGCTTCTACTTCCTCGGTCCTCCACTAGACTCCTAGCTCTATCCCTCATAAGATGGATCGCAACACAAGCTTTCGTGTTGCTAGTACAAGGGTAGAGCTTGAAGCATCCACTCAAGATTACCAGCTAGGCCTCTTCCTAGAAACCACCTGTATCTCCAGAATAGTGAGATAGGCATAGCTTCAGGATATTCTTGATATGGTCTACAGTTGATGAATGACGACCCCTAGGTTTCTCTGCCTACTCCTCCCTCTTGCTCTAGAGCTCCAAGATCTATCCTTCTATCCTCAAATCCTTGTCTCTATGTCCCTCTGTGGTGACTCTTCCCTAGCCAACTCCACACAGAGATTTCTCTTCCCTATGCTCCTCATTATGTCAAGGAGATGCTTGAGCCTCCACTGATAAATCCATATCATGTCTAACAAGTCATCCTCCTAAGAACCCTCCATGTATATCGGTATTGATGTCCTGAAGCGTCTATAAAATATGAGGTAGAAATGGCCACTACAACTTATCTAGAAGGTGGACAAGTCTAGATCTACGTGAAAGGACCCCTCGTATGGTCTGCTCCTCCTGCACAGACCAAGGCGAGAGTTAGTTCATCATTCTAGGTCTTTTTCTAGTTTTCTAGGTTTCCTACATTATACAATTATCAGATAGTGTGTTTTTCTAGGTTTAAAAGAAAATAAATTTTGCAAGGTTAAGTGTTCATGTCTCACATTTTCTAGTGTGCCCAAGGGTCCAAGCTTTGAAACCATGGCTCTGATACCAAATGTTACACCCGCAAAAATGGCGTTCTACGAACACGTTAAAACCTAATAATTATACCAAAAAATTTTGACTAATTTTTTTATTTTTATTTTTTATAAGTTAGAAGGTTACATTGGTATTAACCCATATGGTACATTAAAATAATTTACAAACAATAATCTCAACTTTACAAAGGATGGACCAAGTCTAAATTAAATGATTAAATATTTAATTTACTTTATCTCTAACGTTGATTGATTAAAAATCCATTTAGTAAGGTGTCACTAATTTAATTTACTTGGTTTAATGTGTTTTACTCCTCTTTAGTTAATGTTCAATCCCAAAATGGTTAACCTCATGCTTAATTATTTTAGTTTCATTATCCTAAATGAGCTTAAATGTCCTAATTCTAATAATTTCCTAAAACATACCAAGAACTAGATAAATGACTTTGCACCCCAATGCCAATTAAATGGCCCCATTCACCCATCTACACATGCCTTTAAAAATTTATTTAAAAGCATTTAGAAAAAATACATTCCTACCAAAAAAAAGTAGGGATGATCCTCCATCTCGTAGATCAATTCAATTATGGCCACTAGATCCTAGGGTTTTGCAAACCATCCCTAAAATTCCTTATGAATTCTTATTAAAACCTTTCCCTTATTCCATTCTTCTCATTTGGTCTATTTTCTCTTGTTTGGTTTGCAAGTTGGAGCAAAACGAAGCCATGAGAGAAAGAAAGGGAGAAACTATGGAGAAATTCTGTAAGATCAAACTTAGGGTAGTTTTGTTTAGATTTAAGGTTTATTATTGTAATGTCTTTCATTCAAGGATCGAAGGGATTTTCTTTTCAAATCTGATTTTATTACCAACTATTTGTAGTTGGAGTTCTCCACTTGGGGAAAACCCTACTCCCATTTATAAATATAACTTTGAGTACTTTGAATCCACCATATGAAGATTTTATTGCTTTAAACAATGATTATTAGCCATTATTTGATTACTGAAGGTCTTTTTGTAAATTTTACATGCTGTACAGATTTAGTTATTACAAGTTGGAATTTTCACAGGCGTGGATCCATGATTCTTCCACCATAAGTGAAAAAACCGACCACCCAGAGTAGGCCAGCTGGTCCTGGGACCGCTACGCCCCACCTGGGTGACGATTCATGAACCACCACCTAGTTAGAGTGTTGGTTTTGAGACCGCCACCTTACTTGAGAGACAGTTACAAGACCTTGACTCTGCACAATGGCGGGCAGTCCTATTTCTTAGAAACAAAACCTTCATTTCCATGAGATTTCTCAAAAAAACAAAAGTTACTAAAATGTTCTAAAAATACATTTTGAACTTGATTTTATATGCCTAGAGTTTCCAGTTGTAGGATTTAATTCCATATATTCATTCCATAGTTAAAATTACTCATTTTAAAGCATTATCTATTCTAATAATAGCAACAACAACTACAAGATCATTTTCATTTTGTTCAATAAATTTTCTTACAAGTCCAAAAGAAAAAGGATCTAAATCTACTTCTAATATTGCTATTTTCTCATTATAAAATACAACATTCCCACATAACAATACACCTCAAATTTGTAGTCTTATTTCCATTTCCACTACAACTTATATAGTTCAAACATATCTACTAGCAACTTGGTCTCTACATTCAAGTTTTACCAAGAATACACCATACTCATTTTTACAATTTCTAGATTCTTTCTTTTCTCTTCACAATACTAAAACTTCAAATAAAGATAATAAACTTTCTTTTCTATTTCACAAGACTAGCTTTACAAAACAAATCTTTCTTTCTCTTTTTTAATATATAAATCAAATTTCATATCCAATACTTGAATGCAACTTTTCTTCACAAGATTTTTATAATGTCTTCCACTTAAAGTGGGAAATAATACAAGACTATGTAAGCTAAAAATAAATACAATGTTACAAGTTCTTCTACCCTAAGTGTGGACAACAATAAGGATTCTCACAAGAAGGGATTTATTAAGGAACTCCAACAAAAGCTCCAACCTTTACATCACCGAAAAAGAGAGCTCCTTCATGATTTCCTTCATCCACAACAAAAATCGGGTGAGAGGAAGCACTCTCCACCCAACCAAAGTATCCAATGAGGAGGATAAGTCATCCTCCTCATTGGCCCCTGAGCCCCAACCACATTGCAATGAAAGGTGGATCCAACACATGGCAACAAATAAGCTTCGAAAACACAAAACCAAGTATTTCACAACTCATTCCAAAACACAACCAACTTAAACTACAAACACAATGAGGAGAAACAACAAAATATACAAGGCTTCAAAATGAAAATCCAAAGGAGAAAGAACCTATGGGAATGTCACTTATTCCTCCAAATGAGAAATGGGTTTCCACCTTAAAAACCTCCAACACATATCTCAAAACTCACTACACACTCTTATGCCTCCCTCAAGTACCTCTTATTCCTCCTACATACTCTTATGCCTCCCTCATTCTCTTATGTCTCCCTCATAAAAGAAACAAGTAAGAAATTCAAGAATTCCTTGTCCAAGGTGGGGCACCCAACCCAAACTCCCTCGAAAAGATGAAATAAACTCTTATTCGTCCCTACATGAAATCTCTCAATAGTCCCCTGCCTACACCACACTTAGGTAATCTACCCAAGAATCCAACAAGAATTCCAAAACAACTAAAAAACAAGCACATATACATAAAATAAAAGAAGAACATTAAGCAACAGTAAAGCTCCTACCTTTCCATGGTAGAGCTTGTTCCAAGTATTAATCTCTAAGATTCTTCCAATACAAGAAATACCAAATAATCTCCAACAAATACCAAAAGCACTCCCAAAATCTTTTAACTCCAAAAATCAAGAGCACAAAAGAATCAAGTAACCCCCAAACAAGTAAAAGAACTTGAATAAATAGAAAAGGGGAAGAGAGGAGGGTGAGGTGGCTCCTTGTAGGATATCACATCACTCATCCTCAAATGCACCTCACAATTCAAACCTCAACCCCAATGCACCATAAATTGGTGGGTGAGAGCAATGAAAATATACTGACACACACAATCCAAGCCCACACCCACTAAAGACAAAACTAATTACATGAAAGAAATTGTAATAAAAGATTACCTTTTTGTCTTCCCAAAACACATAATGGGGTCTACTTTTGACCCCCCAACCCATAGGTAGGGTTGGCATAGAAATTTAAGAGGTGTGGGACAAGTTTAACTTGTCTCACAAGCCTTCAAAATTGGCCCTTAAGGCCCCATATTCAAATTTCCATGAAGGGGTAGAGTGTACAACACTCAAGATCGCAAGAACTCCACTTGCAACACAAAACCCAAGATCTATCTAATGTAATAAATGAATTCTTGTTACACATTCATAATTTATTTTAGAACAAGATTAATTACTTAAATTAGACACTCAACCCCATTAATGAAACAAAAAGGTGAAAAAAATACACCAAATTCAAAAATAATTAATACAAGAAAATTACATCGCTAAAAATCACATACTAACATTAAATAAAGGAACTAAATAAAAATAACACAGAACCCCTTGGTAACAATTAGAGGTAATCCCCCCCACGGGAACCCCCTAACAATAATTCACACACACACACACACACACACACACACACACACACACACACACACACACACACACACACACACACACACACACACACACACACACACACACACACACAACAAAAATAAAATACACATTGCCATGGTGACCCTTGTTGAATTCACCTAGCATTCCAATGTGGTTGGTCTCTAATCCCCCCGTTGTTTGTTGTGAATATATTTTCCTACAAAACACATAATACCTCCTTCGGCCTCATGGCCACATCAAAACATCCAAGCTAAAATATGCAATTTAAATCCACAATCATCTACATATGAATCAAATCATCATCTAGGGAAATTAAGATATAATTTACAATTTCTAGAAACATCTCTATTCTACATCTCATCCATGTCAAAATGATCACAACATTAGTTCAATTATCAAGGCCTACTTAGTGTGACAAAAAATATCGCATGTCAGAAATATATATAACCATGTCAATAGCATATCATCATCCATATAAAAATGTCTCTAAAAGTCCACACACATCATACTAATAATCGAAAACCTATAATAGTCTCAGTATCTCTAACATCCAACATCATGCTAAGTCAGAATAATACAAAATGTCCATAAGCATAGTCAATAGTATAGAAATCAACAGTAAATAGGTGGCAAAGGGAAGTGGGAACTACATATAGTTAAAAAAGAAAAAAAATAAACAACCTTGAAGGTGCATAAGAAACATAATATGAATATTATTTAATTTTAATTTATTCAAACATTACAAAAAAATTACAAATTGTAAGTGCAAGAGATGAAGACAAAAATGCATCAAATAAAAGTATGTATACCTATAATAGTATAATATATGCGTCAACCAATCATAATAATATTATAATGCTATGGGAGTTGCATCTCTGGGTTGATATTTGGATCTTCATGGTTTTGTTGGTTTTTTGCCACCTTAACAATTTCAAGGCTATGCATGAAGGGGTCGCATCTTCTTTATCTAACATCATTCAAAGTTATGGTGCTTTAGGGGTTGGTGGTGGCCCCTACCCTAGGCGTGTTACTTCCCCTTTGGCAGATGTGTTGGATGGGCCTAAAGACCAGATACCTACTATGTCAATTGTTGGGGTTGATCCTTCAAGGGTGATGCAAATGGTGAAGATACAATAGACTGTGATAGGGGAATTTACAGGGTTTACCCTATGGGTCTATTTTGAGGAAATTTTGAGGGAAAAAGCTTCCTTGAAGTGGCTAAATCCACCATTGTAAAACCTCCCATGTCTATGGCTTTCGCTAAAATATCTCTATCTATTTCCATTGGTGTATAAGTTATTCAATATGAATATTATCTCAAGAGTTATGAGCTCATTTGTAGATTCAATCACCTTTGATTGGGCCTCCCTACTCTTCTTGATTAGATCTCAAATCACTAGAACCCACTTATGGTTCAAGGTAAAATTTATATTTACCCCACATCTAACGGTTTTTTCTATATAGTTTTAACAAAAAAATTGATAGAGATTTGATTTCTAGTAAATTTGGGGATTTCAAATCTCATTTCCTTCTTATGAAATCTCAATTTCCTTTTTTCAACTCGGTGACTGAAACCTTTAATTTAAAACTAGTTTGGGTTCGGTTTCCATACTTGCCCCTCCAAGTTTTGAGTGAAAATTGCTTACTATCAATAGGAGTGCCTTGGGTAAATGTCTGGTCATTGACTCAAATAATATTTTTTTGTATTTTACCACATATGCTCGTATTCTTCTAGATATTGACACCTCTGTTAATTTCCTAGATATTATTGATCTCATAGTGGATGATCATACCAAGACTCAATCTCTTGATTATAAAGGGTTCCCTTTCTGATGTTGGACTTTATTTTCTCTAGCCTACTTAACTAGGGACTGTCATATGGGGAAAAAACAAGGTAAACGTATATCTTTTTGGTTGAAGAATTATGATACTACTCATCTGGTTGTTACTAGAAAAATAGATAGTGATTCTGAGACATACTCTGTGAATGAAGATGGTAATTATACAATGATTGTGAAGGATATTCCTTCACCCACTCCTGTTGGAAAGGCTAAACCTCATACTGATGTAGAATATACTATTTCCCTTCCTCCTATGAGTCAACCTCATGAGCATAAGGAGAATCCTAAAATCATCATTCTGATCCACTCTAAGGAAAAATTAATTTTGAATAATGATCTAGGATGGATTACTGTGAGGAATAATAAGAAAGGGAAAATTATAAAATAACCCCTCAAAATGCATTTAAGATCTCATGGGAAGGATCCTCAAGGATAATATGTATTATTTTTGTTTTTTATTTTTCCACTTTGTTGTTCATGCTTTTATGGTTTCTCTGTGCCATTGGTATACAAAGACTCTCTTGATCCTCATGGTTTTATCTTTGTCTCCAATTCTAACATCTTGTTATAGGGTATGGGTCCCCTCAACCCACATTTACCTAACAACATTAATAATAATAATAATAATAATAATAATAATAATAATAATAATAATAATAATAATAATAATAATAAATCAATTAAATAGAAACAAAAGTGGGAGGCGGGAGTCAGAGGAGGTGGGGGTTTTATTTTTTTGTGGCCGCTACTAAAGGTGTCCTAAAAAATAACATTGTCACATGCTAAATACATCCAAGTATTAAAGCTAGATGATTTTGTTCTTTGTAAATTCTAGGATATAGAAAATGCCTAAAACGGGCATGGTCTCATATGTAGATTCCATAATTTTTGGCCAAATCTTCCTCAGCTTCAGGAATGTATCACTCAAAAATGGGGATCCAAAATCAATGGTGAGATTTAACTTTACCCATGTTCCAAATCATATTTTATTGGTGTGTTTGATTCAAATGAGTAATGTGAAATAATAAACAATCAGTACTAGGTTTGGGAGGACCAGTATGGTCTTATGAAAAATCCCTAATATCCCTTATTTGACCCATTGAAAGACTCATTTGAAAAAATACTCATCTAGGTTCATCTCTTAGGCCTCCTCTTCAATTTTGAGATAATTCTTTCCTTCAAGCCGTTCACAATCTACTAGGAAATATGAAATATCTTTTACTATTACTTCACAATAGCTACATACTACGTATGATATGATTATTTTAGATTTATACATCTCCAAATACCTTCCCAAGAGTATTAATCTGCTAATTAGTGATAGAACCTAGACCCAAATATTGCACTATGAAAAAAATTACTTCCATTTTCACACGTGTTTTGAAACAGGACATGTGGTTGAGGATTGTGTTTACACTAAGAAAAAATGGGGTCAAATCCCATCTAGTGGGTGGATTCTCTACCCTCTAACATTATTATTAATCCCTCTCATTATCATATTCCTGATTCTCTCCCTATTTCTATTATGATCCCCTCTTGGGTGACCACTTAACCTATTGTAAACCTGTCTCAGGTGCCTCATATTGAATCAAAGTATCTTATCCCCCATGCCACTGTTGAGGTGGTTTTAGAGAATATATCCCCTTCTTCTTCAGATAGGTCTCTGTTTCGACCTATTTCTTCTTTAAATTTTATTTTTCAGTACAATCCTAGATTAGAGCTTAACAATGAGGAGTGGACATTTGTCCATACCAAGTAAAAAGTATGTTCTAAACTGCATTCATCCCCTTCTCATATGAAACTCATATGACATTATTTTGTGGTTAGTTAATTGTATTTCTCTGTTGTTTATGTTGTCTAGGGGCTGAGCTTTTGCTAATTCCTGGTAGCTGCTCCTATTTTTTTTTTCTCTTTTTCTTCATTGTTGTATCAGGGCTTCAATCCTTTTTTCTCTTGGGTAGGGTCCTATTCAAAAAACCTTTATCCTTAATAAAAAATTACGATGGAAAATAATGAGTTGATCCTTTTATATTCTAAATATTTTTATAATCAATTTGAATATAAAATTATTTAAATAACCACTCAACGATATGCATGAAATTTAAAAATTAAAAAATAACATTACTAGGAAATTATACAGCCAAATTAGAAAAACATGAAAATACATATTTAGTAAGTAGTGGACACTAAAACGTGATATCTTTATTTCCATTCTTATTGATTTCCATTTTAGTTGCACATTATTAACCTCTTGTGCACAATTATATTTAGTTAAAATTAATTTTTAGTAATGTCATTATAAACATGTATATTAATAATTCACATACAAAATATTTTCCCACTTATTGCAATCATTGTTGAGTATTGGATATGTTTTATGCAAACCTATAAAACCCAACTTTTAAATGGATTTTTAATATTTTGTTATCAATACAATTATAATAATATGTGTTTTAATAAGTTGGGATGGCAATAAAATTAGACATGCATAAGGATTTTGATAGAGTATCTTGGAAATTTCTTGATAATTTTCTAACCAAATTTAGATTTCACAATAAATTCAGGAAAATTATCTAGGCATGCATATCCTCTTCAAGATTTTCAGTGGTTGTTAATGGTGAACCAGTGGGTTTTTTTGCAAGTAGTAGGGGTATAAGACAAGGGGGTCCCATATCCCCCTTGTTGTTTATCATTATGGCCGATAGTCTTAGTAGATCTATAACTAAAGCTATAAATAATGGCATGCTAAAAGGATTTAAACCTACTTCTACCAATCAAACTACTTCGCATCAACAATTTGCTAATGACACCATTTTTCTCTTGATGGCTTCTATTATTGAAGCAAAAGCTATAAAAACCATTCTCATATTTTAAGAGGAAGCTTTTGGTCAAAAAGTCAATTTTGAAAAAATCTCGGTGTATTTTTTAATACTCCTCTTGAGAGGTGGAAAAGAATAACACTCATTTTAGGATGTAAAATCAACTCTTTACCAGAAATTTATTTAGGACTTCTGTTGAGTACTATTAAAGTTTATAATGGGGTATGGCATTCATTGTTAGATAGATTCTAGAAAAAAATAGTTGGATGGAAAGGTGCTACCCTTTCCATTGCTGGAAAGTGCTTGTTAATCAAAAGCACTCTTCAAAATTTACCCATATATATCATGTCAATGTACAACATTGCAGCAACACTTGTAGATAGTATTAAGAGAATTCAAAAACACTTTCTATGGTAGGGGATAGAAGAAATATTTAGATATCATTTAGTGGCTTGGGATTGGGTTTGTATTCCAAAAACAATTGGTGGTCTGGAAATAAAGGACATCAAAAAAATGAATGTTGCTTTAATTGCCAAACTTGGTTGGAGATTGGTAAAGGAAACAAAACCTTGGACTGAACTGATCAGGGTTGAATATTTATCTCATCAAAATATGAATTATTTTATTTTTTATCAACAACTTCCAAATGGATCCATTTTCTCAAACAACCTGCTTCAAATCAAACATATGCTTGCTAAGGGGTGTAGATGGAAACTTAGAAATGGATAGGATATTAATTTTTGGCATGATACCTAGACTGACATAATTTTGAGTGATACTTTTAGCTCCATAAAATATAACCTAATTGAAAATTATCGTAATAATGTCAAATACTACATTGATTTGACTGGAAATAAGAGGAATTGGAAGCAACTTAAAGTGAATATGGAAAATCTGCAGCCTGGTGTTTCTACTCTGCAAACTCAACTTTCACTCATTCCTATCAATCAGTAGGACATAAAATATATGCTTATCTAGGTGGATTCTTTTGATAGGGATTACTCTATAAAGTCGGGGTACAACACTTTCTTTGATACTCTTCAAAGTGACATAGAATGGAACAAATTTTGGATGCCTAAATTAACTCCTAAAGTTAACTTATTTTTGTCACTGGTTCTCAAAGGTAAGATTCTCACTTGTGATAATATTATTCGAAAGGGATTTATTATGCCTAACAGATGTTGTATGTGTAAATAAGAGACTGAAGATATCAAACACCTTTTTTTGCATTGTGAGTATGTTACAAAAGTTTGGCATCTTATCTTTGCAAATTTCAATCTGCACTAGATTCTTCCCCATACTTTCTTACACACATGGGAGAAATTGCATTCTCCATATAAACATTGTATGATTAGGATATTATGGACCTTGGTTCTTCCTCACACCATATGGATATTATGGAAAACAAGAAATGATGTAATCTTTATAAATAAAATATAGGTTTGTGCCAAAAAATTTAAAGAAATTGTTATTGTTGTAAAGGATAACATTGAAAGGTTTAAGCCTCCAAAAAATAGATTATATCCCAAGGAAGAGGAATGCATCCTTACTTCCTTGAGCATTGACACTGATAACATTCAGAATAAAGGTAATAACAACATTGACAGATCTTCAATGCATTTGATTCAGCCACCCACTTCATCGTACAAATTGAATTTTGATGGAGCTTCAAAAGGTAATCCCAAAGCTTCAGGAGGAGGTAGGGTGATCAGAGATCACAGAGGCTACTTTTTTGCTTCTTTTACTGGAAATATGGGTCAGCAGACAAACCATTATTCTGAATATTTTGCAGCATTATGGGGTATAAGGCTTGCAAGAGATTGTAATATTCCAAATATTATAATTGAAGGGGATTCTTTAAACATCATAAATCTATTAAACAAAAATCAACCCCCAAGCTGGACTATTAGATATTTAATTTGTGAAGCTATTGAGACTTGTAAAATTTTTTGATAATTACAAGATCATATATACCTACTATGAAGGTAATAAAATGGCTGATAGTTTGGCCAATTATAGAGTTAGAAACAAAATGTAAAATTGGTTTAGCAGTGATATTCTCTCGGCTAAGGTACTTGATGACATCATAAAAGATAAGCATGATATTCAAAACAATCATTAAAATATCTCCCTCTTCCATTGAGTATGTGATTATTAACTATGCATGTAGGTTTAATGATGTTATTAAAATTTTACACGCCTTATGGGTATTCAAAAATAGAGTCAGTAGTGAAAGGCGGTATTGGAATCAAAACTTTAACGTTGAGCAGCAAAGGGGAAAAAGCAGCAAAATATGGAACCACAATGTTTAATATTAGTATCATTTATAAGTTGTATTAAACTTAGTGGAAATTTATTGAAGACAAAATTGGTAAGACTATAGCATTAGATTAAATTCAATTGTTTGTTTTATTGAATATTGGTTATTTTCTTTTATCGTACATGAGGAATGATGTGCATGACATGGTGAGATAATCAGATGTTATTTAAACTTGCCTTTTTATATCTTATTGCGTATGTTAATTTGCAAGAAAATAAGTTTCAAAATGTTGTGAAGTTATTTTAAAAGGTGTTAAATAGTTGTTAAGTAAATGATGTCAGAATTCTAACTTAAAATCTATTAGATTATCTGACTTATTTAAGGAAATGGTCGATTGATGTTTGAGTATTGGATTTCAATCATATAATCTATATGATTACATAGATTGAAATATCTAATACACTCGACACTCTGTTCGAAATTATCGGGTCATTGACCCCTACTAGGATGATGGTTAGACTCTTGTTGTTTTCAGAAGCAATGTTCATAATGGGTTCTTATGGATTATTTCTTAATTTTGGCATGGTATAATTTCTAGCATTATTATTGAAGTTGTCTAGTGTTTTAGAGCTTAGCACCATTTCATTAAATATAGAGGGTTCCTTTTATGATACTATTATTGGTAGCATAATATTCCAATGTGTAGTCTTTATCATGCTCAGTTCTTGTGAACTGACTTGGGCTAATAAATGTGCAGATGGCTTTCATGAGTAGAAAAGGGAAAAGACTCGTAGAAAGTTGCATCGGTGTTGCTATTGAAGTTAGTTTACTCATATGCTTAAATATGTTGAAAGATTCTATATTAGTTGTTTGTTAGGAAAGTGAGAGAGACACAATTTGTACTTGTAGATTAGTGGTTTCGTAATTGACTGAAACAAAAACTTTTAAATATTATTGTGAATGATATAATCTGATTGCAACATTGTTATGAGTGTTTTATTGTATTATAGCAATTTTGAAATATATCTTAGCTTTGATATGACCAATATTTCTTACTATCTTTTTTTTCTAATTCAAGGTTCAATAGAATATTTTACCATCTTTGGTTTGTGTGTTGTGTTGGATAGAAATGATGTAACCATGTTTAGTCTTCACATGGGTAGTGGTAAAATTTTGAGTTATATTTTTGTGTAGTAGACCCTTCTAGGGATGGAAAAAATGCAATTCTAGGCATAATACAATGGGTTGGTAATCCCTTCAAAAGTTATTCAAAAAAAAAAAAATTAAAAAAACATAATAATGATGTTGTGATCTTCTAGATAAAATCAAGAGCCTTAAAGTGGAAGAAAAAGAAACTATTTACTTGTAAAAAATATATATATACCTTACTACCCCTAAGTTAAACTGATAAACTTTATCCTTATTTTTGTGAGACGTAAAATGACGTTAGAGTTTAATCAATGATTAGATTTTGGGAGAATAACTAGGTCATTATAAGTAGGGGTAATTCATCAAGAAACCATTAAATCTAACTCATTTGTTTTGAAACCTAATTTGTATTCTTTTTCCAAAATTGATCAAGAGAAGCCTAAATGAAGATTTTACCCAATCTAGATAAGTTCTTAAGCCTCAATAAAATCCTGGTTAATAACTAAAGAGACCATGAAGATAAATTTTAAGTGACCTTCTTCCACTAACTCTTGCCAAGGTACATTGTAATCATCTCTTAAGTGTTGTTAAACATTAATCCTTGCACAAAGGAGGTTATAGTTCCAAACCTAAATGGTACTCCATCTCAATTGGATCTTATGCTCATCTCCTTGTGTAATGGCGGTATGAAATGAGATCCATTAGCTTGGATATGAACAAATATCCTTGTGGGGATTGTCTTACTTACCCCCCCCCCCTTTCTCCCCATTAATTTAACAAATGATTTCAACAATTAATTGACATATTAAAGATGATCCACATTCAGAATTTTTTTCGTAAGCTAAATGTTCACTAGGATAAAAGAAAGGAATCTTACTTTTTAACTATAATTGTGTGAATCATAACATATATCTTCTAGAACGTGAGTTAAGATTTGAAAGATGTTTTTAGTAAATAAGTAACCTTAAAATATTTTACACTGTGGGATGCCCCTAATTGTAAGTGTGTTCTATGGTTGAACTATTATGTTGTTTCTTGTTGAAAAGGAAAGTGAATTGTTAATGATGGGTGTCGTATGTTCCCTTGTGCCTAGGTGGTCAATGTTGTGTCAATTTTATTGATATTTAGTTGTAGCCCATTGTGATCACATGTGGTGTCGTATAAACTTCAAACAAGACAAAAAAAAGTGTTATCTGTTATTTTTCTATGTTATCCTTATGTGTGTTTTCTAAGTGGGTGTTACATCAAGAGTCTTTAAGTGGAAGAAAAGGAAACTTTCTTCTTGTGTGAAAAAGAATATACCTTTCTACCCTTAAGCTATACTGATAAAATTTATCATTAGTGTTGATGGGGTGTGAAATGATATTAAAATGTAAACAATGTTTAGCTTTTGGGAGGATAAAAAGGTTATATCAAGTAGGGGTAATTGACCAAGAAATAATTAAATCTAACTTATGTATTTTAAAACCTGATTCGTACTCATTTGAAGAACTTAATCAAGAGAAGAATAAATGAGGCTTTTACCCAATCCAGATTTTTTTTATAAGTCTCAATGAACAACTAGTTAATGACTAATGAGATCACGAAGATGAATTCAAATTGACCTTCTTACCACTAACTCTTGTGAAGGCACATTGTAATCCTTTCTTAAGTGATGTTAAACGTTTTGATCCCTACACAAAGTAAGTTTTAGTTCCGAACTTAAATGGTACTCCACCTCAATTGGAGCTTGTGCTCGTCTCCTTGTGCAATGGAGGTATGAAACAAGATTGATTAGCTTAAGTATGGATAAATAGCCTTGTGAGAAATTGAATAGCCCCCTTTTTTAAACAAACGAATAAATAAGTAATTGAAATAATATAAATGATCCTTATTCAATGAGTTATAATGTAAGATAAATGTTAAACAGTATATAAGGAAATTTAGCAACATGGGAAGGAATGTAAGATTCACATATTGTGAGCCTTTCTAGAACTTAAGCAGAAGATTGAATCCTCATTGTAATAACTGTGAAATTCTAAAATTATTATGTCATGGAAGACCCTATCTATAAGAATATACTATTGTGGAATCGTTATGTTGTGCCTTGTCATCTGAAGAAAAAAAGTGCCCTAGATGTGCATCATGTGGTTTCATGTCTTCTATATGGGTTAATGTTTGTGAAAATAGATCATCTATTGTGTGTTGTCATAAGTGGTCCATTATAGTGTCATGTGAACTACAGTGTGAGTAAATAAAAAATTAAAAAAATGTTCTGATATTTTTACTATTGTATTTGTGTGTGTAAAATGTGGGCGCTACACTCAACAAGATTTGATCATGAAGCTCACTTGTACATTTACCTCCTCAATTTGAACTCAAACGTTGGATTCCACCGATAGTGTGTCCACCTAAAAGTGAGACCAAAAAAAAAAAATTAGACTTTTGACGAAATACAATGACACTTACAATAACATTTTTTGAAGAGACACAAATTTGACGATGAAAAAATGACTATACATTGACAATGGACTAATATGATAAGGTCAATATAATATTAATGAAAATTTGATGACTTTGACACTTTTTATAATGATACGTAACAACTCTATTAACTAGATAATTACATTTATTTTTTCCCTTTTGACACTTGAATTTGATATAGACTTCTCTAAATTGACAAAAATATCAATGAATTTAACTATTGACTTGACTTATAAATCTATTTACAAAGACAATGTAAACTAAAATTTAATATAAGAATAAAATAGAAAAAACAATCTAAACAATCCTATAGATGATGTTGAAGGTGGAGAATAACAAAAAAACTTTAGCCTTGATTTTAATTTATAGACCCAAAAAGAAAATAAATAGATTAACAATTACTTAAAGATCAAATGACTTTGAATTAACCGACCTAGTTTTTATTATTCTTTGTATTTACCACCATGTGGTTATACCTAACCCATTAGATGGGAGCTCGAGGTGGCGAGTTGTTGACAGCTACTGAGGTATTTGAGAATGAGATCAGTGTAGAGGATTCCAAGTGTTGGTGTCAAACAACCAAAACTATAGTCGGTGTCTCCTTCAAACACAATATAATGAAAATGTCTTCTTTGAAAATCCAACCATCTGCTAAAGAGCTATAATGATATGCATACAATTAGTGCATAGGTGTAACGCATGGAGGAGAAGACAAACATTTCTATAAAATCCAATGAAAATACATTAAGTGACACCATTCAATGAAATTTGCAAGGGAACAAAGGGCGGGGTGATTTGGAACCCAACGTGTTCATCAGGAAGAGTCAAGCCAGAGATGCAAACAAAATATTCAACTTACCTGATGCAAAAAGAATGTAGATAACAAATTATTTCCAACCAATGGAAACTCAGCTTCAAATCTCAGTATTGCACTATATACAGAATAATGTAATTCAATGTGTTGTCTCGTTCTTTAGGTTGCACCTACACCTAGATCATGCCAAGATGTTTCCCAACTTATTCTGAAAATGCTCAGAGATATGAAATGCATACATGTAGAATTAACACATAGATTAAGGGGGAAAACATAATTATAGATCCACCCCCTATTTTCTTCCTACTTCATCATGCATTACTCTGATACTAAATAAAAAGCACTGAGAAGATTCAATCAATAGTAAATCACAATATTATTCACACACTATATTGGTGTACATAGAGCTGGCTATTATATAGCCAAAACAACAACAAATTAAGATCTTAAATGATAGGATCCTAACAATAACATAGCCAAATAAAAAACCCGTGAGAGGTTAGGCAGGTATAAAAAATGAGCAATAAGATATTTTCCTAACTAAATTTTGGAGTGCCATGTGGATAGGGCAGATTGGCCAAAAGAAATCTCATTACATCAAAGAATTTAATTTCTTCTGGGAAAATGATGAAAAAACATATCTAGGTGTACGGGGGGCTCACTTAGTAAAAGTATGGTATAACACATTTGTTCGAAGGGTATTAAAGAATACCTTTAATTCGAGTTTTTACCTCTAATTATTCAATTGATAATACCCCCTCCCCTTATATTATTAGAATGAAAATACCCCCTATTGTTTCCATGTACCTTACTTACCTATTTTCCATTACAATTTTATTTATCACTTTTTATTTCTACCTTAGTATATTAAACAGAAAATATATCATGTTTCTCACTCCTTTTTTTTAATATGCATTTTCTCTCAAACTATAGTTTGAAGTCATTCAAAACATATTACCAATTACCTTATAAATGTTAAGCTTTAATCATTTATCAATAGTTCTTTAAATAATTAAGATGGTGAAATAATATCACTTGTGTTGAAAATCATACTCAATACTAGTTTTCTACCATTTTAATATTTCTTGGTTAAGCATCTCTTAATTGATATTTCTTTATTCAAAAATAGATTATAATTTAACTTTATGACCACAATCCTTTTTGAATTTTAAGGTATTTAGTTTTTAAAACTAGGGTTCAAATGTTTTAGTTTAATATTAAAATTAAACCTCCCTTTCCTTTGGCCCACCTCTCTAACCTACCCCCAATACCTAATTCAAAATATTAATAAATTAAACTCTTTCACCCCCTCATGTCTATCATTATATTGAATTTACTTTTATTAATTTTAATTACCTCAATATGAATGCACGTACTAGGATATTGCCTAGCTAATGAACCCCTGTGTCTAGGTGCGGCCATAAAGGGTAAGGAAAGCTTGTTATATGAGTAGCTGAGGACTGGATCACATCATCTTTGATGTGAGACGGGTAGATGGATTATTTCTACAGAGGATTGAGAGAGGAGAACATGTTTTGTTGCAGTAAGGGGGTCGTGGAGACGAAGTGTCACTTCATCATGGAATGTACAACTTACGATGGTATTTGTATCTAGTAAAAAAGCAACCTGAAAGTGGATGACCTAAGGGAGTTATTTGAATAAGCAAGGCTTAACAAGACTATTGGTTTTCTAATCAAGATTCATTATAGGAGGTCCAATATTGAAAGAAGTTTGAAAATATGTTAGGGTTGAGGATTTGGTCCCATAGATTGTTTGGTCTCGTCGACGTCATTAAAATATTTCATTCATTCATTCCAAAATGGCTCCTCACGAGTGCCCTCTCCTGAGTCCTAGTTCCTTAGTCCATTCATTCTTCATGTGTAAATCATGCGCCATATGCACAATATGATATTTGGTTTTATGTTCAACGTTGACAATATGTAGGAGTTATGGGAACATTAAGAAACATGTGTAAGGGGAATGGGGAGGAGTGTCGGCCATAATGGACGAGCAAATGGGGCGTCAACTTGCAAGAGTGTCCTAACACCAATGAGGAAATTAAAAAAATTGTTATAGACAAATTTAGGATTGACATGTGGATATGACACATTGGCCAAAAGAAATATCATTCAATCACAAAATTTAATTTCTTATGGGAACATGATGAAAAAACATATCTAGGTGCGACCATTAAGGGCAAAGCAAGGTTTTTAGTTGCGTAGCTGAGGATTGGATCACGTCATCTTCGGTGTGAGAACAATAGATGGATTATTCCCAGTGAGAATTGGGAGAGGAGAACCTTTCTTTTTCATAGTAATGGTGTGGTGCAGAGGGAATGTAACGTCATCATGCAATGTACTATGTTTATGATGATATTCGTATCCACTATAAAAACAATTTGAAAGTGGGCAGCCTAAACAAGTTCTTTGAAAAAGCAAGGTTTAACAAGAATACTGGTTTTCTGAGCACGACCCTTTACGACCCAATATTGAAAAAAGTTTGAAAATATCATAAGGCTGCGGCTTTTTGTCCCAGAAACTGTTTAGTCTCATAGATTAAAATATTTTCTTCATTCATTCCAAAACAGCTCCTCCCGAGCCCCCTCACGTGAGTCCTAATTCCTTAGCGCATTCATTATTCATGTGTAAATAATGGGCTTGATGCACAACCTGATATTCAATTTTATGTTCGTTGAAGAGACATTGTTGGCATTCTTACTTGGACCAACTAGGCAGCACCACGTTGACAATCGGTAAGAGTTCTCCGAACGTCGAGAAACATGTGTAAGTGAAATGGGGAGGCGTGTCAGCCATAATGAAATAATAGAATATGCCACACGCCAGCGTTGAGCTGACTAAACAATACTACACACATTTCAAATCCTGCGTCTCCACCATTTCAGTTTTTTTAACTTCCATATTATATTATTATTACTCTTAAATATGCCCCGTGTTTCTTTGGCGTAAAGGGAAACGCTAAGTTAGTCGTCCGCCTTTGTTTTGGTTTTCGCACTTTCACGTGGGTTTGCTGCAGAAACTCAATCCTTTAAAATTGGAGATGAGCCCTAAAATAATAGCGTTTTAGTCGTAGCCACGGTTGGCGAACGTGCATCGAGCTAAATTATATTGTTTAATTGGCATATTTAAGATAACAATATGATATGGAAATTTTATAAAAGAAAAAAAAAACTGAAATGGCGGAGACGAAGGATGAGCAAGTTGAACTCTCGCCTGTAAAAGGAAGACAACGTGTTTAATGCCGAACGAACAATAACGCCATTTAACTCAATACTCTACTTAAAATGGCCATCTAACTCAACTTAACTTATCATTTATCCCTACTGTTACCCAAATTTGTAAAGCCGAGCAAAAATGCCGAATAATTTTGAGTGCGCGCCTTTGGTAGTGGAGGATATTCCTGGATATCTCAAAGTCTATAGCGATGGATCAGTTGTTCGGGAAGACGAAATATCTTTCCCTTCAGCCATTTCAGAGAGAGATGATGTGTTATACAAAGACGTTGTGTTTGACGAGGAAGCTGAGCTGTGGGCACGCCTCTACCTGCCGCCCCTAATCAAGACTAACTCCAACTCCAGGGTGCCTGTGCTTTTATACTTTCACGGAAGCGGATTTATCGCTTTGAGCCCTGCATATCCCACTTTCGACAGCATGTGCAAGCTGTGGGCAGCCAAACTAGGTGTGATTATCATATCTGTCAAGTACAGGCTAGCACCTGAGCATCGTCTTCCTGCTGCCTACCACGATTCCATCGCAGCTCTCAGGTGGCTGGAGACGATGAAAAAAGACGGCGCAGTTGCAGATCCGTGGTTACAATCTCACGCCGACTTTTCCAAGATATTTGTGATGGGTGACAGCGCAGGAGGGAACATTGCACATCATGTGGGCATGTGGGCTTCAAAGGCATCTGGAGAGGCCGAAAATGCAATGGAAATTAAAATCAAGGGGATGATTTTGTTGTACCCCTTTTTCGGGGGTGAAGATCGGATGCCGTCACAAGAAGGAAGTCTCTCAGTGTTTAAGGTGAAGGATTCGGACGCCTTGTGGAGACTGGCACTGCCCTTGGGAAGCAACAGGGATCATCCTTTCTGTAATCCCGTAGGGGAAGGGACTGAGGTGTCAGTTTCTAATCTTTCCCTTCCGCCCGTGCTTTTTGTGGTTGCCGGGCGCGATGCACTGAGAGACAAACAATTGCATTACTGTGAATTTCTTAAAAAATGTGGAAAACAAGTTGAGGTGCTTTTGTTCGACGATGAAGACCACGGCTTCAACTATTCCAATGTGGAGGGCAAAAGCACCGTTGAACTTCAACGCAATATGTCTCACTTCATCAAATGAAATAGCGGTTTCACTAGATAAAATGTAATAGAAGTCGATCACAAAAGCTACTAAGATGTACTTCGAAATTGTGTTTTATCGAATAATCTTCTGCATATGCATGTAATAATTATGATATGCACAATAGAAAATAATCAATGAATAAAGATTTTTGAGATATGACCATGTGAGTGCCTTCCAATATTACAATTCGTAAGTATTCTTTCAATAAATTAAGATTACGACAAGATCCACCCCACCTCTACATATATCGAAAACATACACTAACAATTGTATATTAGTTGTAAGATATTTGAAGTGAGATGTAAATGTCATGCTACTTCGGAAATATAATTCCATGTGGTAGTTTCTATGTAGTGTATATGATAGTGTCTATTTTGATGAAGACCAATCAAAAGGAAAAATTGAAACAAACGTATGAATCCTACAAAAAGATATGTTAAATATATGCATAAAGTTTACATGTTTGAAAAATGTCAAGGAAGAAATTTCAAGCACAATTTCATCTTTATTTGCCTTGATATCAAGGAGGTTATGGAATGTTAGATCTAAGTCATAGATTTATGTAATGGCTAATTTATTTGATCATAAGTATTTTCTTCAAGGCTTATTTACTATTATTTATGTGTGTAAATTTTGATTGGTTTTGGTAAGAGATATTGTTTTCATGTGTTCTAATATTGCGTGGTAACACATATGACCAAAATTTCTCTCTGAAGTCTGCAGGCCCGAGTTGGAGAAAATTTTCCTCCCCAAGCCCGCAGGCCCGCTCTTGGGAAACTTTTCACCCCAAGTTCCGTCCGCCCATAACTTGAGAAATATGAGTTAGGAGGGGTTATTTATATCACTGGAAAGGTGAGGAAATTTCCTATCTAATGGGAATGTTTTGAGGAAGTTTTAATTGCATTAATTATGAAAAAAAATCTATTTGAATCTCTTAGTGAGTTCTTGGAGGGGGTAAGTAAGAATTTACTCCGATCATTTTAAATATGTATTCTTTCCCCCCTGTAATTAAACCTTGCTCTTGTCTTGGATCTTTTGGAATTTAATACCTTGGGTATTTAATTGTTTTGGTCCCTTAACCCTAAAATTTTAATCAGGGAATATTTAGCTAAAATGTCAAAGTAATCAGTGATTAAATTAATCCCTAAGGAGATTTGAGCTAGGTGTGGATTTATTACACTTATTTCTTTATAATATGGAATTAGTAATTGTTATAATGGGAAAATTTATTAGTTGAATTAAATTTTCCTTGAAGCCTTGTGAACACCTTTTAAAGAAAGAAAAAACTATTCCATAATTTTTTTCTAGCTAAACCTAGGTTGTTCTTGGTCTCATGTGGGAAATTTTAGAGGGCGTTACATTTTACACAATACAAATTTGGATTGAATAAAAATCACAAAATAAGGAAATATTATTCTCTTTTAGACATATTTCTTCTCGCAGGCCTTTCTCCAATAGAGATTGCCTCTATTTTACTATACTGGGTCAATCCTTCCCAATTTCTTCTTCTTAGTGCTTCTTGCTTATCCCTATCATATTTTTTCATTGGAAAACATTGTTAAGATAAGAGGAAAATGCAAAGCTATATATAAGAATTCAAACAGTGTAGAAAAAAACTTAGACAACTCTTTTCAATTGCACATCCAAGATGCATTTTCCAACTATACTAAAATAGTTATAGGCATTTAAAGGAAGTGAAATTTTTGTTACAAGTATTTTTAGAAAAAAGTGTAGGGACTAAGGAGGTCACCAAGGGCGCATAATGTAGATAATGAAAAACATGATGGGAATAATTCTTCAACTTTTAGTGTATCTTTATTGTGGGGAAGAAAAAATAGGCAATACTCAAGAAAAAAGGTTTTTAACTATGTGGCGGGCATTAAAAGAAACTATTAAAAAGTATCTAGAAGGATTTTTCTATCTTTAAAAGAATAATTAGAGATGTTTGGGGTTGTAATTTAGATACATGATAAATTTGATTAGTAAATAGCATGTTTATAGAATAAATTTTGTATTGAAATGTTTGTAACAATGAGATCTAAAATACAACATCCAGTTGGTTTTTCTCACTAACATTATGTCTAATAAACCCCCACAGGGGGTTCACTTAGTAAAAGTATGGTATAACACGTTCGTTCGAAGGGTATTAAAGAATACCCTTAATTCTTGTTTTTACCTCTAATTATTCAATTGATAATACCCCCTCCTGTTATATTATTAGAATTAAAATACCCCCGATTTTTTCCATGTACCTTACTTACCCATTTTTCCGTGACAATCTTATTTAACCCTTTTTATTTCTACCCTAATTTATCAAACAAAAAATATATTATATTTCTCACATAGTTTTTTTTAATATACATTTTCTCTCGAAATGTAGTTTGAAGCCATTGAAGACTGTATTAACAAATCACCTTATAAGTGTTAAGCTTTAATCATTTATCAATAGTTCTTCAAATAATTAAGATAATTAGATAATAACACTTGTGTTGAAAAACATACTCAATCTTATTTTTCTACCATCTTATTATTTCTTGGTTAAGAATCTCTTAATTGATATTTTTTATTCAAAAAGAGATTATAATTTAACTTTATGACCACACTCCTTAAATTGCAATTTTAAGGTATTTAGTTTTTAAAAATATGGTTCAAATGTTTTAGTTTTATATTAAAAATAAACCTCCCTTTCCTGTGGCCCACCTCTCTAACCTACCCCCAATACCTTATTCAAAATATTAATAAATTAAACCCTTTCAGTTCGTCATGTCTACCAGTATATTGACTTTACTTTTATTAATTTTAATTACCACAATTTGAACTCACATGCTAGGATATTACCTAGCTAATGAACCCCCTGTGTAAATCCCTTATGTATATTCTGCCCTACCAAGACATGGTGGATAAGAAAAATACATCAATACATTCTTTCTAGCATACATATACGTGTGGAGATTTACAGACCATAACATGCATATTTGACTACAAATGTACAATAATTACATCTAATATAATGCAGGTCCGTCTGTATGAGAAACAAGCAGTCAACAACAATAACTACAATAATGGGGGAAACAATTACAACATTTTGTCCATAACACATATCTCATTACTACATTATGCAGGTACAAACACAGCACATTGTATATATCAATACACACACATTTCTTACCCTGGTTCACTTCACCACTTTTTGTACTTTTACATATCACGGTGTTCCAACAAAACTCCACTATTTAGCTGTATTCAACTCTTTGTCTGATTCTCATCAACACACTTTCTACAGCACTTCCTAGATGGACTTCAGGGTATGATCTCTATTTAGAATATGTATGCCGATGATTACCACTCATCTATTTTCTACATAAATTGAGGGAATAATGTTCTACAAAATCATGAACTTTGAGACATTAAAATGTGGTCCTGATTTGATACTACTAAATTTAGGCAATGTAATTTGAGTGAAGAACAACTAATGCAAAAATGCCTTTTGAGCATTCTATATTCTTTACATTGACTGACATTATAATTTATAGGGACCTACACATACTTGCCCATCTCTTTATTTGTCGCTTTAGCATCATTCTAAAATTGTGGTTGCATCCAACTGACACGAGTGGGATCAATCTATTAAATTGGATAAATACAAATTTAATTCCTTGGCCTTTTTGGGGTAAATTTCTTGAAATTGACCAAGATTTTGAAGGGTCTCAATTATAAAGAATGAGCCCATAATGAGGGACCAATTTCTAAGCACTACTGTCATCAAGCCTAAAATTAAAATGAAAGGCTCCATCACAAGTGCACGAAGGTTGGTGGTCATTAAATCAAACATAGGAGGGCCTTTTAGATCTATTCCATCCATCATTCTGTTAAATTTTCTGAGCACAAGTTATGGCACATTACTTTCACATAAGTGCGACTGGCACATCTAGAGCAGCTCAAAATGATGATGCACAGCACACACACATTGCACATTACACACAGATTGACACACACACACACACACAGAGGCTACATCAAGTGCTACAGATGTATTAGCAACGCATCATGGTTAGTTTTTGAGACCACCATTATGGCATATGAGGTCAGTTTGACCAACACAGTGATACAGTATATTTCTTTTTTTTAGGGTTTGATGTTTGTCACATAAGTGTAAGTCTTTTCATTCATCACCAAGTATACCAGCTAACACTGACGGACAGAGTGTAATACAAGGAGTGCGACATGAAGCGAAGCAAAGCAACCATCAAGCAACATATCCAAGTACAGGTTACTTTTATTTTTGACAAGACAACATGACACCCATTTCAAACTACAGAACATGCACTTGACACCTTAGGCACCCAAGTCCACAAAGAGCTCAGATATGTTCTTTTCGAGACCTTGCATGTTATTTTCCTACTATCTTGCATATTCAGCTTACATTTTATAAGGAGGTTCCAGATAGTCTTCGGATCAGCTAATTTCTCTTACTAACTAAGTTTGCACTTTAGGGTTTTACACTGAGTAAACTCTTCATTAGATGTTTGGGTCTACTTATGACCTATATTTATTTAATTCTTTTATCAAGAAAAAGGAGTATTTAAACTCCACAAGTTCCTAGTTTAGATTAACTACGCATTCTTCCACATTCATATCTTACTCACTAGACAACATGGTTCTGAGTTCAACACACTTCATATAAGTGATAACAAAGTTGGTCCTTGAAAAACGATTAGAGAGATAGCCCCGAGATGGATGATCTTTGAATTATTTAGCCTCATTATGTTCACATCAATGCCTTGTATTAAACTTGGATCCAGGGCTCAATTTGAGCATGAGATTGAGATCCAACATTTATTAGGCTTCGCTAAAAGTAAGGGAGGTTTTCACCAACAGAATCATTTCCTTTACTTTTGGCTGATTTTGTGTCTATATGCCTCGTAGAGGTTTTCACCAGGGGACATTAGTATTTCTCCTATTTTTATTTTTTAATTTTTATTTTGTGTCATTATGAACTAAGGACCCCCAATATATTCTCCTTTAATTCGTTACAGACATTAGCTCGATGGAAAATCCTTTCTTAGTGGTCTCTTCGTGGGATATCATTATATAACTGTCATGAATTCAGCAATGATAGTCCTGCCCTTGATTAGAATAAAATTGATATATGCTCTCAAGTTGTTACGTCCTACTTTATGAGTAAGGTTAATAAACTTAGAAGTATTAAAAAAGTGTCATGTTAGTTTATTATTTTATTACTTCATAGAGGTTTAACTCGGAATTTATTCTCAAGGAAAAGTTGAAGCAACACTCATTTACGAGAGCAAAACAAGATTACCATTTCGTTAACATATGAAATATTCCACAAGTACCTTTATACCACAATAATGAAATGGTCTGTATACATTTCAAGAGGTCGGGTTTTTTTGGGAATCAATATAAGGTTTCCAACATGCCCTCTTTGATGACATAGTCCTTAATAATTTGTACTTCAAGACATTATTCCTCTTTGATGCATAGTCCATTGGACGTTGTAGACAATAGTTGAACAACATAAAATTGTCGAAAAGGAACTATCTGAGTTGAGGTTGATGACAGATAAGTTGTACATTATACAACTCATCTATATGCAAGATATCTACAGGATTTTTTCATCTGTAAGAGTCAGTTCGCGATGAACTTAGCAAGATAAGTGCTACTCAAAACCAGTGGTGGACTGTTATCTAACATTTCATGGGTGAGTAATTTGCACCTTATTATAAAATGATTTGGGTCAATACAACTCATAAAGGTGTATTAGCACATGAGTGTTTATAGGTAATTTTATATAAGCATGTCGAAAAAAGAAGGAGAAGTCCTTGTAAGTTTAGTTAGGAGGTTGAAAAAACTCACACGAAAGTAAGACAAATCATTGAGGATGGCCCTTGATAAGTAGTTAAGACAATCCCCTGAATACAGGAGATCCCCTATATAAGTAATGTGTTTATTAATAAATTTTGATTGAATTTTTTAATAAGATTGATGATTTTTGGATATGGGGTAATACCCACCTAGATTCCACCTTTATCAAGTAGAGTGCCATCAACCCAATAGGGAACTAGCTCCTTTTTTCCACATGGTATGCATGTCAAGACTACGAGTTGATCGGCCCAAGGAAGGTTGGCAATATGGAAGGAATTTCAGAAATTAACCCCAATGTCTTTGTTAACGATCTTGACATGGGTTTCAAACCGGAAATTATTAGAGCATACAAGCAAGTTCATAAGTAGGTGGATAGGCAAAATTATATGTTTTTGATCATTTATACTTCAAAGGAGATTTACCAATTTTTTAATGAACTAGTAGCATCTTTTTGATGTTGAGAAGTTCCGTCTAACAAGATGTATGCAATATTGGTCAAGGATTGGGTTATAACTACTATGGATTTGCCTTCCTCATGCAAATTTAATGTTTGATTAATTTAATGATACATTATCCATAGCATCCCGAAACAACCATGTTTTAAGGCAACCAAGAAGGTCAACCTTACACGGGGAGATACAAGATCGATAACTTGGAATAAGTGGGTGAGAATTAACAATAACATGGTAGGGAGACCTTTATGGACTCCATTTATCAATTGTAAAGCCTTGATGTTTTGATATTATATGTTAGTGATTAATTCAATTTCCCAAGGATAACTTAACAAAGCTATTACAGGTGTAGATTACGTGCATAAAAACCATTACTCAATATTATATTGTTTGATGGATTGGAATTTGGGATGTCATTTTATCGAAAGGTGATTTTTTGGCTTGGAATAATAGAGAGCTTGAAACCATCAGTGGTTAATTCTGAGATTTTGGATTCTAATGAATCAATGCAGACTTGATTCGCACAATATAACCTTTAGTTGACCGACACGCTATTTATGAGGATTCAAGTTGACATAGGGATTTGGGAGGTTTCTGGAGTTGGCCTTAAAAGGGTAGATGTACAAATTTAGGGTTCAAAGATGTATTTTGGTCATTTAAACACGTGCAAACGGGAAAAACATTGAACAAGATATTCCTGATTTTGATTATCCTTTATAAACCAAAAATTTCTTCAAGCTAGCTAGCCCATGAATTGCTCACAGGAGAGTCCTACCCTTTCATGTTCTGAATGCCACATTGAAGATTATCTTTCAACCTAATTGCGAAGGAGCTAAATATCAAATATTGAGCCTTGGGTGCTAGGGAGGAGCTTCACAGTAGATCGTAACTTACTAATCCATGACTATCAACACTACTAGTCTCCCTCAACATAAGGATCTTACTCAATCTCATTAGAACAACTTATTGATCATAAACCAACAATAAACTGTAACAACCAATCAATTCTTGTGAATGTAGAAACATTGGCTCAGAGTTACTAGGTGACCATGCAAACGATCTACAGGGTACATCAACGATAACCAAGCTAATACCCATTGCATAGACCTCCCATTCATAACAAGGTACTTCAATCCATTAAAAGAGAGTCTCTCACTGACATACATCACTTCCATGGATCTAGGAGTGGATTACGATTTCCTAATTGTAAATCTCCTATGACAGCTAGAAAGGTGTACCCTTTATATCTTGCCTGTTTCTCCAGCCTCAACATGGTTGGGCCAAGACTCCAACGGGCTTATGCATAAAACAATCTTGGACATGACACTCAAGGAGGTGCTCTGGATTGGTGTATGTATGCTAAAATTGCATGTGCTACATTGTCAGAAAATGTGATACAGATAGTCCCTAATGATGGGGCAGAAAATTTTCAACAGGTGATTCAAGCTCCACAACCATACACATCGTATATTTGCTTGCCTAGACATCTTTACAAGCCTTCCCATGCTTTCTTCCATCTTCCCTCGCTTCAGCAGTCCTATGAGATCATCAAGGCTGTTATCTACCAAGTACTCCTTGAAAAAAGTCCTGTGACGAATAAAAGCACGATGCCCCTAGGCCATAAGACAAGTCAATCAATCCAGGAGAAAAATACCATACAGAATGACAAAGTTGGAGAAAAGAAATATCAAGAGATGCTCTCCTCGTAGTCTCCTAGCATTGGATTTACTGCAAGCTTTTTCTCACATTTCCTGATCTGCCCAAGTAGCTTTCCATTTCCTTCAAGCAGTACTCTCCTGCTTTTCCCAATCTCCACCTACTCATCTTCTTGCTTTCATCCCAGAGATGCATACCATACATCAGATTTGATGAAGTCAACAGCATAGTCCAGTCCCTCTTAACACTCAGAAAAGAATACTTTTTGAAAGTGAAAATAAAGTCTGATTCCTTCTTATCGCTGCAAGTTTCATATGATGCACCTTGTTACAGTGCAAATGTGCAGCCCATTGCTTACAGCTTGCTTCACTTAGCAGCACCAATAATCTGCATAAGGACATTGAAGTTGTTTCCACTGTGCGTGAGAAGAATTTATTCAGGGACCTCCTAACCTTGGTGCTCTCATATTAGGAGCAGCTCTAGTCTGAGACGAAGCAAAAGAAGATGGCTTTAAAACCAAAACAAAAGATCTCTTGGTACAGACTCCATATCCATAAAACAGTCCCTAGACTCGGCATCCTCAATTAAGGCTGACCAGAGGCTGCAACACCAACAATAACAGACGTCCCCCGACTCTTATGACAGTACTCTAGAGTAGCTCGCATGATTACCAACATTTCCCAATACACTCAAAGCTATAGTCAACACCTCCATCGGTCATATCAACAAGCACCTGCTGAATGGGTTTATCATGATCTTTAGGATTAACTAACTCCGTGACTCCAAAATCCTTAGCAGTTTGAAATTTCAAAGAATCAATGTCAATGCCAATAACATGTGAAGCACCCACTGTTTTAGCACCCTCTGCAACCGCGAGTCTGACTGTACCAAGACCAAATATTGCAGCTATAGATCCAGCTTCTAATTTTTCTGTATTCTAAACTACACCAAGACCTCATGTACACTAGAGTACTGGCTGAATGTTGATGTACCCATGAAGTGAAAGATCAGTTTCCCATTGACTGAAAATCATTATAATTTATACATGTTCTGAATCCGACAAAAAAATCCTGTTACCTTCATCTCCCAAGACATTTTCTCCAACATTGTATAGATCTCCTGTGCCTATGGGTGTGATCTGTCACCAACACAAAAAGCATGCGCCATTACTACAGCAAAGCAAACGTGCTTCATGAATATTCTGATCTGAAATAGATCCGCCTCCAAGAGACCCTCTCCCATGAGTTACATCGTAAAACAGTAAGGTCTCAGTAGAGAATCTTGTAAATAAATTTCATCAGGTCTGCTGGTAACACCCTCTCTGTCACAAAGTCGAATTTGACAGGAATATCTTGAAGGAGAATCTTGAATTTGAAGATGTAGTCGATGCTGAACAGATAACAACGAAGTTGGACCACCTGCTTGTTGGAGCGCTCAAAAAGGCTTCAACCATACTGCAACATGCCTGTCGCCTGGCTATTTGCTATGGATATCTGGCAAGAACACACCTCGTAGCACCCACGAAAATGGAGAAAACGCGCCTACCTCCCTCGCTGGTTTCCACGCCTCAACCTGCACCCACGTCAACCAGGCTGAAGAAACTATAACACAAGGTGAAGCTCCTTCTTCTTTGTTTGTTGAGTGCTCAAATTCCACTCCAGGCTCCCCTTGAAAGGCACGGGCAGGGAGAAAATGACAGCAACCAAGGACAAAGGAAATGTGCCAGGAGAAAGAAGAAAAAAACGCCCATGTAACCAGGTAAAAATGACAGATTGGGAACAAGTGCCCAGCAAAGGAAAACAGGATTTTCCACGGCCTCACAACCACTCGCATTGAAAGAGAATCAAGAAGAGATCATGGAAAATAAAAAACGCGACTCCACCCACTCTCGTCTCCCTCACGCAAGGACAGAAGAAACGCAGCGGTCATAAAAGAATTTGCAGGTTGGGTGGTTGGCAGGAGGCCACGGTGGCAGAGGAGGCAGGTGGAAAAAAAAATCCGATGCTCAGCTGGGCATTACACAATAACCTATTGGATTTTCCCCCTTTTTTGGCCCCTTTAAGTTGAAATGTTACTCTAGTGAATAATGTGAGAAAGATTGATATGATAACATAAATCACAAATATCATATATTATTTAAGTATGAAAAATATCATCCATAGAATAATTGTTGCAATGTAGATATTTAGTTTTCACCTTTCTATTTCCAAGTTTACATTCTTGTCTTCATCATATCTAGAAAATTAAATATCCTCCAATTTAAAACCATTATTTTTCAAAAAATAGCAAATCCCATTTTTTATAGGTGGTCATTGACAGATTTTTTCATTAGTTTTGTTCATGAGATAAACCTTAGTCACCTTTCTAATAGATAGAGATAAACCTTAATCACATACGTGCATGAAATCACTACCATGGGATATCGGGTACACTCATCATATCCTTGTCTCTAAAGTGTCCCCCACTCCATGCAATTTGGTATATCTCTAAAATATTTTACCTTGATGAATTACATAATGTACACACTTTCTTATTTAAACTATGGACAAAAAGGAATGTGGTTGTAATTAAGAAGAGTGTTACATTTCTTCCCCATTGTGCTTTCAGTTCCCTATGAATTCTCCTCCCTTATACCCCTTCTTTGTTGCCTTTTTCCTATCTATTTTCTTCATTCTCTCAAATTTAACTTTATTGATACATCACATTCAACATTTCCATCGTACATTTTCATGTGCTATTACAAATATTATTATACATACATATCTTTATGCCATAGAATATGACATTAATGCTACTGATTTGCATTCCAATGTCTTATTATTAGCGATTATTTTAGTCCACTTGCAAGTTTTTGGTGACTTTAAATTTTGATTTTACGTTTAAAATTTTTGGCCTTTGAATTCACGATTTTACACGACATGCGAATCGAGAAATTTATTTATATAGAATTATCACCTTGAACTCTCAACCATTCGATTAGGTGTTGGTAGACTTGTATGTTGGTAGCCTGGTCCCATTTATGTCTAAAGAAAGGCTATACATGTGAGTGAGATATTTGCACATGGGTTTTGGCATTGCTACCAGCTAACCACTAGAGGCCATGACTAGCTTGCGAAGGGTCTCGGTCATACGTGTGACCCCTCACTAATTAAGATTTTATTTCCTTGTCATAAAAATCTAGCTAAAATATGATCATAAATATCTCCTCGTGAAACTTGGAACTATATAAAATAAAAAACAATGGAAACAAGTCTTCCACATGTAAAATTAGACTCAACCTCAGGCTAAACTCATCTTGAACCAGAAAAATTAGGAAACCTTTACTACAATCCTTAAGCAACACCTTTAGGTGATAAGTAATTTGTTGATCACTTTAATTTAGAAGGCATTAAGTGATTGCAAAAGATCTCGCCCTAGGAAGGGAGAGGAAAATACTTTCACGACAAACCCATGGTATGACAAAGAGTGTAAGGTTGATAAAATATCCTTGAAAGAAAGTGGGATGAAAAGGAAAAAAAAACAACTATGAGAAACTAGTACAATCCAAAAATTGAAGTTATGTGAGCATAAGATGGAAAAGAATTAATTTTCCTCGGTAAACACAATTCTAAAGGATTTCGGAAGGAGTTACAACAAAATAAAAAACACATAATAATATCACAAATTCCCATTAGATAGAGTATGTGAGGCTCATCTATGAATAACCCCAACAGTAGAACACTCCTTCCATAATTAACACATCAAAAGACCTCTTCTCGGTGGAAGATATCAAACATGGCATAAAGAACATGACATGTGGTAAGGCACAAGACATAGATGGGCTGTAGGCATAATTTCTAAAATGGGGAATTGAGGCCCTTGATCCACACATAAAATAATGTTCAATGACATCACCCATGGCAGCTTCCCTATGAAATGGATGACTAGTGTTGTTATTCCTCTCTATAAAAGTGATGATATCAATAATCCATCTAATTACCCACTATTATGGAAAATCCTCTTATAGGTAAACTTTTTGTGAGCATGATATAATGTAGGATCATCAACTAGGCCAAAAGAGGGTAAAAGAGAAAAAGGGTGGGCATGCTTTAGACCAAGGAACTCGACCGTCGACCATTCTATCACTCTTAAACACATAGGTTAAATTTTCACCTCTACTATCATTTTTTAGTGGTATAAACCTTAGGTTACATCACCACTCCCTCTTTTCATCTTCTAGTGACATATGCTTTAGGCTAAATTATCACCCATCTTCGTCAATTCATTTGATAGTGATATACGCTTAAGGCTAAATCATCACTCATCCATTCAACAAGTTGTGATATACACTTTGGCTATAGGGTTCACACACATCTATCCACATGTTGCATCTCATCACCATTACATATACACACTCATCATAACGCGTTAGACACAATGAACACTACTCAGCCATTTCCAAATGATGAACTCTTGTTTACAGTTCATTCTTGAAATCTGAGGGGGTAAAAAAATGAACCTCATTGCATACACTTCCACCCAATCAGGGGGAACATTACTCCTATCATTCCATGTTGCATTCCATCCCATCTATCCGCTACATACTGCATTGTCTAGGGGGCATTTACACTTATTACTAGTGTTTTACATGATCACTTTACTACACATGTTAGATTGATTTCTTAAATGGAATTATCTATATCATACACACATGCACATACATGCCTTTGTTTAGTGTGATCACAGAAACAAAACTCTACACACAACATGGATGCTCACCTTCTACCATTCCTATACTGGTCACTAAGGCCATCCACATTAATCTTCTCTAGCTACTATTGTTTCATTTTGTACTTAACATCTTATCTTACTAGCTCATACATGTTTTGACATATTGGTGACCACTCTAAAATGCTAGCGGGTGTTCCATGTGCAGCACTTTTTTTGTAGGATTACATGTTTTCATGACTACTTGTTTGTTTTTCTATTCTTGTATTCTATTGTTTTCCATTATATGCAGGCTTTTCCCTTTGCTTTTGTTCACACTTTTTTGTTGTTTGCGGCCATGATGGTCTTACGTGTCTTGTGACATCGTGAGTGATGTCCCATGTTTGCAACCCAATTTGTTCGGTCTACTTGTTTTCTTGAGTTTTTACACTACTTTGTTTTGTAATTACTATATTTTCTACATACTTTGTACTTATCCTATTACATACATGTGTGTGCCTTGGTTTCTACCAAGTGCTTTCCCTTTTCCCTTGCAAGGAAGATTTCTATAGGTTAGAGTGCAGTAGGTCCTCTTTTGGGTACGCATTCTCTTTTCAATGACGCCACATGCACCCCTAAAGATGGGGCATCATTGAGGGTTTTACATACTAACATAGTGTATTTACACCGGTTCATTACAGTGCACTTTCCACCCTTGGCATTATGGGTTTATGCATAGCAAGTGAGTTCAAACTATTCTATGCCCTCCATACATAGCGGCCTCTACAGGACATGGTGTCCTTTGGAATTTTTGTGTAACAGTTACAGGGTTAGAGGTTATAGTGGGTGTGCCTCTCTACACTACTTTGTCCAGTAGCATCTAATAGAACAAAAAAATAGGACGTTACAGAGATATCTTCACACATTTCAGAAGAAGCAGTTAAATTTTGGAGGACACAGAGCATTTCCTCACTATATTTCTTCAGCCAAGGTGGTGTGAGATGGCCCAAAAAATCGCAATAGTACAGGATATCCTTCTACACCCTTTTTCTCGACATGGATCAAGTGCACATGTTTCATTTACACTTTTATTTTCACGTATTTTACATTTACGTACTTTACACATACATATTTTACACAACATTTTTACATACATACATATTTGACTACTTGATCATTTTCTCCTTGTTGGTCTAGGTGTAGGAGAAACAAGCAGTCAAATTGGGATAAAGAACGATGACAAGAACAATGATAACACACTGCAATAACACTTTCCTTTACTAACCATGTAGGTACACTACCCACTGCAACACCTACACATGCCCCTAGGTTCACTCTCATCACTTTTCTATGTGCATTTTTCATCCTTAGAGGGTTCTAGCGTAAATACATGTACTTTTTTAGAGGGTTCTCAAGTGAAAAAAGTACTAATTAATCCCACCTTTTGGTCATCTTATTTTACCTTTTATTTCATCATTTCCGCTTATTTTCCTATGCATGCCGAGTCATTTCGTCATTGTCTTGTCATTTTTGCCTAAGCTGGGGCACTCATGCTTGTATTGGGGTGCCCCAGTGCACCCCAATCCTTATTCCACTTTCTTGCTTCTTTTTAGGCCTCTTCTAGTCATTTTTCATTCTTATCTTTTTCCTCATTAGGTATGTCAGGGTTAATTACAAAATTAGAGCAAGATAGCCCTATAAATATAAAGTTATGAGACCATAATGAGGGTCCTAGTGTCACATATTACTATCACTCCATCTAGAGTTGAATCCATTACATCACTTGCATCCACATAGTGTCATGCATCAAGGATAGGATATCTACATCAACACACACAGTATAGGGGGAGGGATTCTATTCTATTTTCATGTATACATGTTATTACATTTTCTATAGCTATTATTTCTCACTACTTCACAAAGTGTGATTGGCACAAGCGCACCTAGGATGCGACATCCACACACACACACTAGAACTACAGTTGGGTCTGAAATGTAGTGTAGCGCTCAGATTAGTAAGCCCATTGTTGTGGAAATTGAGGTCAGTCTGACCCATTGATTTCACATATTTTATTTTTAGGGTTTTTATACTTCTTTGTCTTTTACAGGTTATTCCTTCATCTTTCATCATTTTATACATCCAGCGTAGTTCGGCAGATCCAGTGTGACAAACAGACAGTATTCTAGGGTATCTTGTGACACTGCCGAGATCAAATTCTAAGCTTTTACAAAGACTAGAGCACCTATTCTACAAACCAAGGTACCCCAGGGTTCCCTAATACCTTCCTAGGTGTTGCAATCCCCTTATATCTTCCAAATCTCACCTTTGTGAGACCTTTGGGTGATCGTTCTTGCTTTTGGAATCTACAGTTAGACCTATAATAGCCTGCGATAGTCTCCAGTAATCAAGTTATTCCTTTCCTTTTACATCTTTACACATTCAGGTTTTTATTTCACTTAGTATAATTATTTACAAATATTCCATATTGTATTAGTGTAGTTTACAGTGTTTTAGTCCTCCTATATTAGATTAACTATCATTATACTTATATTTTAGTTTAATTTTATTTAATCAAGAGGGTATGTTTGAATGTTTTGGTAATGATATTGGTGTCAATCATGGCTGCCCTCTTTCACCCACTTTGTTTGGTCTATATATTGACAAACTTGAAGAAAGGTTAAGTAAAACCAATAGGAGGTATCTAGTTAGCAGGTTATGTAGTGAAGTTACACTTATGTGTCGTCGATCTTGTCCTAATTTCAAAAACAACTCATGGGTTGGTAGAATGGTTGAAAGTATTAGAACTTTATTTCCATTAAGTCAAGATGTAAGTAAATATTAGCAAGACAAAATTCATAATATTTCACTAAAAAGGAAAGAGACACAAGTTAACTTTCTATTTGAAGGGAATTCATAGGAAATATTGAAAGAATACAAATACCTTTGGATTGACCTTCACAAAAAACTCAAGTGGAAGACATGTAGAGTGAAAAAGATACAACGAGGTTATAAATCATCTTATTTACTTCAAAACAAGTGTACAAAAGTTGAGCTATGTGATTGGAAAACCAAAAAAACCCTTTTTGGCTTGTTAGTCACCTCAATTGCCCTATATGTTTGTGAGGATTGGAGAAGTAGCATGTCTAATCATGGATAGAAATAGTTGGAAAGAATCCAAAAGCATCTAATCACAAACACCAACAAATTCAAAACAACCTTCCCCAACCTCTACTTGTGTTATGTCTTTGTTCCAGTCTACAGAGCCATCATCCTACTTCCCTGTTATCTCAAACCCGTATACCTGCACCCCATTCGTCAGCGCTTCATCCAGGTCACCATCGATCAGGGTCCTAATTCCCAATCCACCCTTTCCTTATTATTATTTTCTACTACCTTCTGGATCTTTCTACCTCTGGTTCTCTTATGCAGGTGGTTCATAGCACCCATAGTCCTTTGTTACCATCCAGCTTACATCCAGACCATTGCAAGTCTGCATATTTAGTTCACAGTCTAGATCCATCCTCCTAGGTTACCGTCAACCTGCCTCTGCACAGTCTGGGTTGTTGTCAACATAGACCACGTAACCTTTAATTTGTAGTTATCTCAAGCCAATCATCTTTTTAATCAAATCTTTCTTATTTCCAAATTCAGTTACACTACTATTTTTGCATGCAATTTGATTATTAATCCTTTATATTGTTGTTTCTTTAAAATGAGGGTTGACATCCACCAAGGAAGTTAATGCTTCTTAGATCTGCTTTGTCGAGAAGTCCCCAGTAAATCTTATCTAATCATTTTTCTTTAGTATCTTTGAGTTGCAAGTCATCATCTTTTAGCAGCGAGGATCGGTCACTTCAACACCTGTATCCATCACATCACATTTGATGTAACATAAGCCCTCCTACATTTCTGAGTTTTGTAATTTCCTTAGTAGTTAGCTCATTAACTTGAATCGAACAAGAAAATACATCAACAGTGACATCATCTAGGGTGGCTTCCCTACGAAATGGACTACTAGAGTTGTTATCCCTCTCTATAAAACCGATGATATCAATAATCCATCGAGTTGCCCAAAATTATGGTGAATCCTCTTATAGGTAACCTTTTTGGGAGCATGATAGAATAGAGGATCATCAGTTGGGCCGAAAGAGATGGTAAAAGAGAAAAAGGACAGGCATACTTTAGATCAAGGAACTCAACCATTAACCATTCTATCACTCTTAAACAGTTTATTGAAATGGGACACGTGAGGATATGAAGCTTTATGTTGCTTTCTAGATTTTAAAAATGCTTTTGACATGGTGCCTAGAGGAAAAAATTTGAATAGGATGGAAGAACTTGGTATTTCATATGAGTATAGAGCATCATTGTATAGATTATATGAACAAGTCAAAGCTAAAATCAGAACTAAAGACGGTATGTTTGAATTTTTTGTTAATGACATTGGTGTCAAGCATGGCTGCTCTCTTTCACCCACTTTGTTTGGTTTATATATTGACAAACTTGAAGAAAGGTTAAGTAAAACCGACAGGGGGGTATCTAGTTAGTGGGTTACGTGGTGAAGTTGCACTTATATGCTAACAATATTTTCCTAATTTCAAAAACAACTCATGGGTTGGTGGAAAGGGTTGAAAGGCATAGAACTATTTTTCCAAGAATTCGAGATGCAAGTGAACATTAGCAAGACAAAACTTATCATTTTTCACTAAAAAGGATAGAGGCGCAAGTTAACTTTCTTTTTGAAGGGAGCTCGTTAGAAATATTGAAAGAATACAAATACCTTAGGATTGATCTTCACAACAAACTCAGTTGGAAGACGTTTAGAGTGAAAAAGATACAACCAGGTTAGAGAGCGTCTTAGTTACTTCAAAACAAGTGTAGGAAAGATGAGCTATGTGACTGGAAAACTAGGAAAACCGTTTTTGGCTTGTTGTTCACCTCAATTGCCCTATATGGTTGTGAGGTTTGGAGAAGTACCATGTCTAATTATGGAGGGAAACAGTTGGAAATAATCTACAAGAATTTAATTACAAGCACCAACAAAGTCAAAACAACGGTCCCATACAAGATTTTACTGCCTGAAGTAGGAATGTTTCTGATGGAGGCATCAACAATAACTTTTATGCTAAGCTATGTGAAAAATGTTGAAAGTATGGATAACCATTGCCAGCCCAAAATAGTTCTGGAGGAGAAATCAAGATGTAGGAATAAAACTTCGATGAAGTAGAACAACAAATGGATGAGCAAATGGGGCATCAACTTGCAAGAGTTTCCTATTAGTAATGATGAAATAAATTCGTTTTGATAGACAAATCTAGAACTATCATGTGAATAGGGAAGATTGGCCAAAAGAAACCTCATTACATCAATGAATTTAATTCCTCCTAGGAACATGATGAAAAAACATATCTAGGTGCGACCATCAAGGGCAAAGCAAGGATGTTAGTTGTGCAGCTAAGGAGTGGATCACATCATCTTCGGCGTGAGACCAATAGATGGACTATTCCCAAGGGGGATTGGGAGAGGAGAACCTACCTTTTTTGAAGGGGGTGGTGGAGATGGAATGTCACTTCATTGTGGAATGTACAACTTATGATGATATTTGTATCCGGTATGAAAGCAACCGGAAAGTGGACAATCTAAGTGAGTTGTAACAACCCAAAATTCTCACACAGTACAACACAGGATAAAAAAAATTTGACTTGCTTGACACATAACATGATGCAACATGTCGTCACCAAGGATACAACTAACACTGTGAACAACTTGATACAAGGATGGCCATAAAGGCAGCACGGAAATGTTCACACCTTTCAAGGACAATTTACTTTTCTTTTAGACATGACAACATAGAATTCCAACCACAAAACACACTTACAGTCAGGGCCAAACCACAATGAGATATTTTTTAGGGTTATTTATTTTAATAAGACATCTTGCAATTCTTAGCTTATGTTTTCAAGGAGACTCAAGATATGATTCATACAATTCATCTTACCAAGCTAAGTTTATTCCTTTTTTCACTGAGTAATTAACTCTTAAATCTTCTCTATTATGACATTTATTTGTTTAATTCAATTATTTAATAAAGGAGGTAATTTAATTCCACAAGGCCATCTATCCTCACTTATGCTACTAAAACTCGCTCATAACCTTATTACAATATGGATTCGCTTTCAACATACTCAAGAGAAAGATTACCAAGCACCTAAAAAAAACTGGTTAGAGGAAGAAGGTCGAGTTGAATTCATCTTTATGGCCTCATTAGTTATTAACCCGGTTTTTATTGAAGCTTGAGGATTTATCGAAAATTATTAAATATTTTACTTAGGCTTCACTGGATGATTTTTACAAAAGAAAACAATTTACCTTTCAAGTGGTTGAGAGACAGATTGCGTGGTTTCGAAACCGATTCCTCCTACTTATTAAATCTTACTATCTTATATCAATTAACAATTTGTTTCACCTTAGGATCATTCTAAGAATTCACCATAAAAAGGATAATGTTTGCTAGTGTAGCTAGGGATATCAAGTTATAAAATTTTTTACTTCACAAAGGATGGTTTCATTTTGATCACTCATGGAATTATTTGATTTCAAACAGATCACCTCTACATTTATTTGTTGAATATAAAATTATTATTTTTGTTTAGCTTCTTTAAGGGTTAACCGACCCATTTTACTTTACTTATAATATATTGTCACTCAGTCTTATAAAGATTTAACTTGACAATTTATTCTCAAGATCAAAGTTTTACAATACTCATATCAATGTAAAGATTGAATACCATTTCTCACAAAGGTAAGTTACCATTTTACCTACAGAAGGACAAGACAACATCATCACGAAATTTCAGAACAACCCAAGGCAAGAGGTCTTCTAAACTCCTTTGCAAGCACTATTACAAAATTTACCTCACATTGGACATTTTTACAAGGAACTTCATAAATTGCATTGATGAAACATTTACAACTCTTTCCTTTAATCTACTCGCATAATCCATCTGCACAAATACTAGCTAAAATCAGTGCGCGAGAACTGAGCATGTTAAGGCTATACATTGCAACAGTAAGCTAACATTTAACAATATCAAGAAAGGAATGTTCTAATTCAAAAATGGATTAAAACACAACCCACAACTCCAAAATTATTCGCATGAGAAAGAAATCTAAACCATCCAACAAGGAGAAAGTCAAAATACCAGTAAGAACAAAATCACATAAATCAAGGCAAGACCTTATGGGTTATGAACAAGAAAGTCAAGAGTGTTGATATTTCCTTCATGTAATCCTATGGATTACGTGATTGGAATCCAATACTCAATCCATCCATCTAAAGAGGTCCAAGAGAAGACAAAACATACTAATTATGATCGTAGGCGCGAAACAAAACGACGTTATCTAAATCTCCCAGGGGGAGGCTTCATAGTAATAATTAGGGTTCGACGCCCTTAAAAGAAAAACAACTATAGTTTCAGTTTTAACCAAGAAGTTTTTACCACTACCTTCTTATAGGATTTGTTAAACGTAGTACTAGTTAACAAAACAAATCCACTCTTCCAAAAGCGTACAAATGAGACACAAAAAGGGCCATTATTCTACCAACAAACCTTATCCTAATCGTCAACTTCTCTACATAATATAAGGGAAGGCTAAACCCAAAAGTCGTTAATAATTTTTATATATTTCCGACAATGTCAATAAGTATTTTAAAATAAAAATAAAAATTGATTTCCTTAACAAAGCCACAAAATGGGACTTTTAGTAACCAAGTTCGAAGAATAAGATATTCGAGTTCGAAAACAAAGGGATTCGATACACGGTGGGTAATACACCAACGATGCCCCAGACTCAAAAGACCTTACCACGAGTGCAAGCACAAAAATAAGAACCAACACACATATCCATCAGGAAGGTTACGCAGTGCAGTCAGGCCTAGAAGTTCTATGAGCTCCTTGCCAATGGTATAGAAGATGGAAATTTTACCCGATCCATGTGGGCTTATCAAGGAAATGTCTAGCAAATATCAAACAGATGAATATAAATAGCCACCTATTATATTATCACTGTAATCAGCTGTCATCTAACAGGAAACGAGTTCACGAGTCCAATACCATGGATTCACCTACAACTTTTGTTTCAGTCCAGCTATTAATAGCTTGCTCGCGACCCTTAATAAAAATTGTAGAGATTTCATTCAATTAAACTTACAATGTTTCCCCCTTACTTTAATCAAACAAGAGTTTGAACCAGGAAGTAGGTATAGTAATTCTCTCAACACGTAGAGGCCAAAATAGATGTCAGGTTATTCATCCTCTAGAACTGGGTACAAAAGTCAACCATGTACAGTTCTAAAGCAAAACCCTAATGCCATTTTCTAATTAAACAAAAAGTAAGGAATGCCCACAGGCTTAAACAAGTTTTAGAACACAATGTCACTATTAATGTACCTTTTAGCAAAACAGGAGAGCCCTAAACAGGAAATACGTATTTATTCAACCAAATAGAGATATGAAGGCTTAACCTTCCATATAGTAAGCCTTCAATTATAAATACCATCACAGAATTCTTTTAAAAGAGAGTCATATAAGCAAACGAAACTCTATAATGTTTCCTTCCCTACGAACTAGACTGCATCACTCAATATTGTAGTAGCCCATTTAGACAAATATGAAATAGAGTAAGCTATAAGAGAGGAAAAGAACATTCCAAGCAAAACCAGCGAAATTGGAACGAGATTTAAAGGAACAACCAACACAATCAGGCAGCGATATAAACAACCACGAAAACATTTTGTCTAGGCGCCATTCAAGAGGAAAGAATATTCATTTCAAGATACTGAAAGAAGGTAGAAAACTATTACAAGGAGTAGATTTAACATGCCTGATTAGAATTCTTCCAATCCAACAAGCACGTCGACCAGGGCTCGGGCAACAGCAACACAACCTGCGCAACTTCTCTTCCTCAGCCTGCTGAAGGTCCAAACTCTGTTAACGGCCATGCTCTTGACTTCATAAAATCAATTGTATAGTCCGAAATGTGCATCTCTGCCCATAGTTCGGTCGGGTCGCATTGACACCCGATTATCATTCCCTCGCTGATCTCTAGCGACACCCTATCTCCTCTTCCCAAAGATTGTTGCCATGCATCCCTGGGTTTCTCAGAAGTAGATCCAATATCCTATGACACTCACTCCAAATTAGCCCTCAACTTCTGTCAGGCCAGCATCCTTGGTAATTGAACTTGATCCTTCGTCAAGTCATCCACGCACCTCCAAAATTTCCATATGCTTGTCTAGTGATTAAGCTTGGTAGGAAATTCTGCACCTCCTAACCTCGGTGCCCTCTCATTAGGAGCAACTGGCTCAGCCTGAGACGAAGCAAAATAGAAGATGGCTTTATTAACCAAAAAAATCTCTTGGTACAGACTCCATATCCATAAAATAGTCCCTAGACTTAGCATCCTCAATTAAGGCTGACCAGTCACTAGATTGCTTCAATGCAGCTGCTTTGCCCTTAACCCAAAGTGCTCTGCGAGCTCGTGCTAGTGCCACATTCATGCGATGAATATCAGCTACAAAGCAAACCCCATGATTTGAAGCTCGAACACAAGACATAATGATTACATCACGCTCCTGGCTCTGAAAGGCATCTACCGTAGTGATATATAAACCTTTTCCTTCATCAGATTTGAGGACAACATCAAACTCTCGGTGCAAACATTTCAGCTGTAGCTTGTAAGGTGTGATAATTCCAATAGAAACCTTTATGCCTGCCAACTTAGTGACTCAACTGAAGAAGCTCATATAATTGCAAAGCAAATTGTGCTTCATGAATATTCTGATATGAAACAGATCCACGCCTATGAGATTCTCTTCCATGAGTTACATCGTAAAACAAGTAAGGTCTCAATTTTCAGAGAATCTTTGCAATAATTTTCATCAGGTCTCCTGGTAACACTCTCATTGTCACATAGTCGATTTTGATAAAAATATTTTGAAGGAGAGACCCGAATCTGAGGATGCATTGATACTGCACAGATAACAACATAGTTGGACAACCTGCTTGTTGGAAGCGCTAAAAAAGGCCTCTACTATTCTGCACCCTGCTTGCTGCCGCATTTCTTCCCTACACGACCTGACCCTCGCAGAAAACTTGAGACTCTCCAGGGATTTAGTCCTTTGAACGGAATACCCTCAGAAGCTGACTGTAAGCTGAACAGAACCATACTGTTGTCTTTCCTACTGCCTGGCTCAAAGATGTTGCGGGTCGCTGCATGCGGATCCCTGACAAGAACACACTTCGCAGCACTCAAAGAAAGAGGATGCTAACACGCCTGCTTCACTAGCTTGAAGCTCCATCAAAAACCACATGCTCAGGGGGAAACCAGGAAGAAAACGCCATGACATGAAGATTTTTGCTGGCCTCTCTGCCCCACGCGACCAGGAAGAAACGCCTCTCACACGCCTACCTTCACTAGCCATCACGTCAAACCAGACTGTAGCCCATACGCATTGAATGAAAGGATCAAAAAGAGATCTAGGTGAAGAAAAATAGGCCTCCACTGACTCCATCTCTCTCACGCAAGGTAGAAAAACATGACAATCATTACAGTCTGCAGGTTGGGTGGTTGGGGGGAAGACTAAAGTCATCCACGTGCAAACAAGGCCTGCGAATGGACCTGGTCGGCCAAGGTGGCAGTGGAGGGTAGGTGCAAGCAAATAAAAGATATAAAACTGTGCAGTTCTCACCTTCAAAGGCACCACCACCCAACCTCTCTCCCCTTCCACGAACCAAGGCTGGAAAAGACAACAAACGTGCCCGAATGCCTTGAAAAGGTTTTAATATATATTAGAACTTTTAACAACAAAAGTCATTACGCATTACACTGATCAAAAGCATGATAAGCTCACTAGACGAAAGTTAGAAATGACGCCCGTAGAAACAAAAGTGCACTTATGACAGAACGAGATGGCGAGACAAAGTGAAAGAAGGGAAGAAACTATACCAAGATAACTCCGCGATAAGGTCAAAATCACCTGACGATAAAAAGGGAGCTCAAATAAACGTTCAACGAAAAGCAAAGGGGGCAAGGTGGCAGAAACAGAAGTCGATGCCCAACGGGGCATTACATGAGTTATTTGAAAAAGCAAGGCTTAACAAGAGTGTTGTTTTTTCTTATCAATATCTATTGTAGGATGTCTCGAAAATGTGGGGACAGGCCGCCTGACTTGGAGTCCTATACAATGGACGGGCATCTACACAAAATCCCCCACCTGCCAGAAATATTTCTATTCGATTCATGTCCAAATGGGCTCCCCCGGAGTCCCCTCTCATGTGAGTTTTAATTTCGTAGCCCATACATTCTTCATATGTAAATCATGCGCTTGATGCACAATCTCTATGTCAGTAACATTCCTACATTTTTTAGAGACATTGAGAGGAGAGCATTCTTCCTTGTACCAACTAAGCGGCACCACGTTGACAATATGTAGGAGTTGTCAAAACCTCGAGAAACACGTAAGGGGAATGGGAAGGCGGGTCAGCCATAATGGACTAGTAGTTAATATTTACACACATCCTCGCGATACCCATTGACGGTGACTTAGCCAGAGTAATATACATATCTCACAATCCTAAAAGCCTACCGCCATTTCAGTTTTTTTTTTAATCCCATCAACTATGTTCATATCCTAGAATCTCTATTTATAGCCTCTATGTGACGTTGACCCAAACAAGGCAAGGAACAAGAGTAACATATTCCCCAAATCGTAGACTGGGGTATCCATCTAAGTTAGACTTCCGCCTTTGTAAAATAGTTTTACGCAAACAACCAAGTGCCCTCTGTTGAGAACGTCTAATAATATCCTCTTCAATAATTGGAGATGAGCCCTAAACATGATAGCGATTCGAATGTAATGAAAACCACCTGGTGGGTGAACCTCCTAGTTGCTTCATTTGCAATTATATCTAAGCTCTAACCAAATCTAATATTAAGATTTAACCCCAAAAAAAAACCTTTGAATGAGTGTCCCAAACTATTGTAAATTTTCTTTTCGAGGCTCATGCCAAAGCTTCAAGAACGTCCATTAGGATGGGCTCTTGAGTGTTCCATGCCTGAAGATAAGTGGAGGATAAATTATGGATTAGTTCTACGGGAAGACGAAACATGTGCCACCTTCAGACCCAATTCTGAGAGAGATGATCTGTTATACTTTGATCGTTGTGATCACCTTACTGCATAGAACCTGAGCTGTGGCCCAAGTAAGGGTCAAAGCCTCTACCTGCCGCCCCTAAATCAAGACCACTCCCAACTCCAGGGTGCCAATGCATTTTTTCCCATAGTGTATCACGGTAGTCAAATTTAAAATTTTCAGCCCTGCATACTCACATTTTCTACAGCATTTGCAAGCTGTGAGAAAATCACAATGTATCTATATAGTTTTTAAAAAAATCCTTTGAATAACAGACTAGCACCTGAGCATAGTCAACACATGCTGCCAAATACCACGATTATAATCGCAGCGCTCATTGTTTCATGGAGGCGATCCCTAAAGACGTAAAAGTCGCAGATCCGTGAATCACAAATAATCACGCAGATTATTACCCTTTATGGTATTGTTGATGGGCGATAACGCATGGTAGGGAACATTGCAAATCATGTTTTAATGAATGGGCTTATAAAAAAATCCGGAGAACCGATTCTAATTAACTCTACATGTATAAATAATATAATCCTAAGGGGATGATTTTGTTGATAGTCCACTCTATTAGGGTGTGAAGTATCGGATGCTAATAACATTTTATTGAAGAAGAAAACTGTCCATACTTAAGGTGGAGCATACGGACGGCATGTGGAGACTGGCACTTCCTATGGGAAGCAATAGGGACCATCCTTTTTGATATTTCACACTTTGATAAGGGATTTAGGACTTATAGTATATCTAATCTTTCGCTTCCGCCCATAATATCACATTGTGGTACTCACGTATTGAAAATTGAAAATTTTAAATTAGAATAATGTTTATTCTAGAAAACCCAAATTAAAAAAATTATTTTTCCATTTTTTGTTAGCAAATTAATACATTTGTTAGTATTTGGACAGTTATCAGTTGTATAACCGTCTCCCTCACGGCTACCTCGCTATCGGCCTATTTAAAGGCGTCACTTTGTATCTTTTTAACATAGCAATACATTCATTCTCCTTGTAGCACCTATCATTGGTATCGGAGCAAGGTTTTTGTGTCTGTCCCACTGTGGAAAGTCATTTGCTGGTTCGAACAGTGCGTGGAGGAGACTGGTGCGTGAAGGGAGCAGAGTTTGAGTGCCTGTCCCGCGAGTTTGCGTGCCTGTCCTGCGTTTCTTTGCTGCGTGCGTGAAGGAGGAGAGAAGACTATCCGCTGTGCGTGAAGACTCAACAAAGAACAAGAAGACTGTCCGCTGTGTGTGGAGACTCAGCAAAGAACAAGAAGACTGTCTGTTGTGCGTGGAGAGAAGAAAACTGTGTGTGGAGAATCAGATCCCGTGCGTGAACTCTGCGTGCGAGCAAGCTGTGTGTTGTCCTTGGAGCGTGGAAGCAAATCAGTGTGTGCGCGTATGTCTCAAATTTCCGATGCATAATGCACCGCAAGCAATGCACCAAATATTTGGGCATTGAATGACAACGAAGACACCACTGGACTGTTCTTTGCCTTGATCAACGAGCTACATAACACTGGGAACATTCTCTTTGACGAGATTGTGCGCCGAGGACTATTGGAATACTTTTGGTTCGACATTCGATGTCAAGCATGGCGTATTCGTGCAGAACTTGAACGTGGTTATGATGCAGATGATGAACGCGAAATAGAACACCCACAGGAGCGTCGGCGTCTCACTGCATGAGCCTATAGAGCCCATCTTCGGGACAGATTCCTTCAGTAAGCATTGTAGCCATTTTGAAAATAAATAAATAAATAAATAAGATACATTTTTGAGTTTTGAAAATGTCTGCTCGAAAAATATTGCTATCTGATGCCCAACTCTTGAAAGGGCCAAATTTCGCTGCATGGAAAACCAAAATGCGGACGATTCTTCAATTCGAAGATCTTTGGGGGATTGTCTCTGGCAAAGACGCCCCTCCCACAGATGATGATCTGTTGGAAAAATATGAAAAGGCTGATGCGAAAGCACTAATGCTCATCACCCTTAGTCTTTCTGATGAGGTGCAGCCATACATTCGAGAAGCAACTGCTTCTTCTCAGGCATGGAGCACATTGTGTACCATCTACGAAGCTAAGAATCTGACGACAAAGTTACAACTTCAGACAAAGCTTCATACGATGAGTATGCATGATGGCGAATCAGTAGAAGCCGTCTTGCGGCGTGTAGCTGAGTTACGTGCAGAACTCTCTGCACTCCGTGAACCAGTGGATGACAAGTTGCTAGTCCCACTCACCCTGCGAGCTCTTGCTTCACGGTTTCGAACACTGATCACCACGTTGATAATTACTCAACAGGAGGTGAGTTTTGCAACCCTGGTGAATTATCTCCAGCAGGAAGAAGCCATGCAAAACGTACAAGAAGCCTTTGAAGACAAGGCCCTTATCACGAGGCAAAAACATAAGCCTCGGAAAGGGCAATCTACCCCCCAATATCAGAAGTTTAGCATAATCACAAGGCAGATCGGTGGTGCCACATTTGCTCCACGGATACGCACACTACTGCGAACTGTTATTACAACGGTCGTAAGTATGGAAATTCTGGCGAAGAGAGCACTTCTGGCTGAGGATATTCCAAGAAATCCCGATGGCATGCTCGTAATCAGAGGCAGAAGGGCCACATTGCTGCTCAGCAGGATGCCACCTTGCTACAATGTTTTTTAAGAAGCCGTCAGAAGATGTCTGGTTGATTGATTCAGGTGCCAGCAAACACATGACTGGCAATAAGAAGTTGTTTCATACTCTGAGTGACCGGCCCACAAGAGATCGGATCACCATTGCAGACAATCAAGAGTATACTACAGTAGGGATTGGTGATGTCATCATTCCTCTTGGAACACGAAGATGTACACTCACAAAGGTGCTCTATGTTCCAGGTTTAACTTCAAATCTTTTGTCTGTAAGTCAACTTCTTAACCATAGAATGCAGGTTGAATTCTTTGTTGAAAAAGGGGTCAAGTCCTGCATCATTTCCCAGGGAGAGTCAGTCATTGCTCAAGCATTTCTGAAGGGCCGTCTATTTGCACTGGATGCGGTCACTTCATCTAGTGTTGCTCTCTCTGCATCAACGGCAGAGTCCACTACACTTTGGCACTTTCGATATGGTCATCTTTCTGCCGGGGCTCTGCATCAACTCAGTGCGAAGGAAATGGTAAGATGGCTTCCTCCACTCTCCCATTCCTTACCTGTTTGCTCAGGATGTCTTGCGGGCAAACAACATAGAGGTCCATTCAAACAGAGCTCTTATCATTCTACAGAGCATCTTCAGGTCGTTCACACCGATCTGTGTGGACCCCTGCCAGCTAGCTTTCAAGGTTTTGTGTACTTTCAGCTCATCATTGATGATTACTCACGGAAAATGTGGGTATATTTCCTTCGGAAGAAGAGTGAGGCACTTGCAAATTTCCAGACCTTCTACCAGCAAGCCACCAGGCAGTCTAGGAAGCCTCTTCTTCTCCTCCGCTCAGATCGAGGGGGGGAATTTGTGTCAAAGAAGTTCTTAGCATACCTGAAGCAGCATGGCATTCAACAACATTTGACTGCTCCCTATACGCCCCAACAGAACGGGATTTCCGAGCGCCACAACAGGACTGTCATGGAGATGGCTCGTTGTATGCTCTCAACCGCCAAGTTGGAGGATCAGTTTTGGGCAGAAGCAGTCCAGACAGCAGTGTATTTACTCAACCGGGCACCCACGAAGATCTTGCAGAACAAGACACCGGAAGAGGTATGGACTGGTCGTAAACCTTCTATTCATCATTTAAGAGTTTTTGGTTGTACTGCATATATGCATGTTCCAGATAAAAGAAGGAAGAAGATTGATCCAAAGACACTGCCATGTCTTTTCTTGGGGTATAGTACTACCTCAAAGGCATATCGTCTCATGGATCCTGAGACGAAGAAGATCTACGAGAGTCGAGATGTGGTATGTGATGAGTCGTCTTTTGACTCCTTGCCACACAATGGAGATCCAGTACCGACCTCGTCACATAGATTGCTCACACATCCAGATGATGAGCAAGATTATTCTTCTCAGAGAGAAGAAGAGCTGAGTGGAGACTTGTTCGTTGATCTTGGCACACTAGAAAACACATCTTCACATCAGCAGCGTCAACGTCCGAAATGGGTCCAGAGTACTATTAGGGATGCACACCTGAACTCACTTCCTGGTACTTCTACGGGAGTTAGAACACGAAGTCAAGCTAGACATGAGGTAAATTTTGCACTCATGAGTTCAGTTGTTGAGAGCATCGAACCTGACACTGTTCGTGAGGCATTAGACCAATCACAGTGGAAACAGGCTATGGATGCTGAATATGATTCCCTGATTCAGAATCGGACGTGGGAACTTGTCGATCTGCCTCCAGGTAAGAAATCCATTGGCTGCAAATGGATTTTCAAAACAAAATATAAGGCAGATGGTTCAATCGAAAAACACAAAGCACGACTTGTTGCAAAGGGTTATGCTCAGCAAGAAGGAATTGACTATGACGAGACCTTTGCACCCACTGCGAAGCTCAAAACCATCAAAGTTGTATGTGCACTGGCAGCACAAAATGGATGGAAACTTCAGCAGATGGATGTCAAGAGTGCTTTTCTAAATGGTGATCTACAAGAAGAAGTGTACATGGCCCAACTTGAAAGGTTTGTAGACGAGCATCAACCACACAAGGTATGTCGTCTGATAAAGTCTCTCTATGGACTTAAACAAGCACCTAGGGCATGGTATATAAAAATTGATGATCACCTATTGTAGCATGGATTCACTCGTAGCCCCTTAGATAAAAATTTGTATATCAAGAAGGTAGGAACAGAGATTGTCATTTTGGTTTTGTACATAGATGATCTTGTGATCACAGGAAGTTCTGACAATCTTGTAGATGATGTAAAGAATGATCTGAAGAAATCCTTCGACATGACTGATTTGGGGCTACTTCACTATTGTCTTGGCTTAGAGATATGGCAGAAGAAGAATCATATCTTCGTCTCCCAGATGAAATATGCCAAGACACTCCTGGAAAAGTATGGGATGTCAGATTGTAAACCAATGTCCACACCTATGGAAAAAGGTTTGCAACTATCTAGATTCCAGGATTCACCACAGGTAGATGGCACTCACTACAGGAAGCTTGTGGGGAGTCTCATTTACTTGACTTATACCAGACCAGATCTTTGCTTTGTGGTGAGCTATCTCGCCAGATTTATGCAGGAGCCGAAGAAATGTCATTGGATAGCAGCAAAGCATGTGTTGAGATATGTCCGAGGTACAGTTGACTTTGGTCTGGAGTATCAGAAGAACACTCAGTTCTTCTTACAGGGATATACAAACTCGGACTATGCAGGATCCGTTGATGACAGGAAACCCACTTCAGGATATGTTTTTCATCTCGGGTCTGGACCTATCTCGTGGATCAGCAAGAAGCAAACTATTGTTGCTCTATCATCCACTGAGGCTGAATACCACGCTGCACGAGGAGTTGTGTGCGAAGCAATTTGGTTACGTCGCATTCTTGCAGATATAGGGATTCCTGAAGAGAAACCTCCCATCATTCACTGCGACAATCAAGGTGTGTTGAAGCTTATGAAAAATCTTGTTTTCCATGAACGAACAAAGCATATTGAGGTCGAATGTCACTACATTCGTGAACAGGTCTTGAACCACCAAATTTAGCTCCAGTACTGCCCTACTGATTCTCAGGTTGCAGATATTCTCACCATGCCTCTCGGCAAGGTGAAGTTTGATTTGTTTAGGGGGTAAAACAATTATGCAAAACAAAATAGTATGAATATCAAGACAAGTTTTGCTCTATTGAGTGGAATTAGAATGAATAATTTAAATTAGTATCATAGGTGGTTTCATTTTACAGTTTAGTAATAAAGCAAACAATGCAACATATTTGATGGTTTCAATATTTTTAGCACTCCCTTTGCTACAATGTTTTTTAGAAGGTGAAGCATATTTGATGGTTAAAATAATGTAATGGAAGGAGCTAACAAAAATGTTAGAAAAATCAATTGCATACACGCCGCAAATTTATGCCATGATGAAATCCTATTTTTGTTTCCCAAGTTCTATCTCACTATTTGGGATGTCATATTTATTCGGTTTCAAATATGCAACTCGAAATTTCTCTAAAGGAATATACATGCAAGAGTTGCATGCATGAAATACTTACCAAGGAATATATGCAAGAGCTTGAAGACCTACATACCTAGAAAAGTGTGACTCCCATGGCATTGGTTTGAAATAATATGAAAATAAATAAGTTAGATTCATTACAAATAATTTACAAATAATTAAGTTGGATTTGCATCATGACACAAGTATCAATCTTGTGATTTATTCATAAATTGGTCACTAAATTGAAGTCACCCATCAATATGTAGTTGTTAGAAATATAGTCCATAACAATAAAAATATACCAAATCTTCAAAGCTATGAATTGAATATAAAAATACACACTAATCTAAATGTAAAAGGATGCAGATTAAAATAATTAAGTGTTAAAATCTTCATTAAAAAACTACAGTAATAATAATTTATTAATTATATGGAAAACATCATATACTAAAACAAAACACATGTAAACCATGAAAGACCAGTCACTTGAATATAGGTCTAATAATAAACCTATCATAGAAGTTCAGATGTTCTGATAGTGAAATAGCATTGGAGGTGGAGTCGATGTTATTTTATATGAACAAAAAGTGCCCAAAGTTCAATGCAGAAGATTCAAAGCATGGGTACAATAAAGGTAACCCTCTATTAGTCGTAAAACAATTATGCAAAACAAAATAGTATGAATATCAAGACAAGTTTTTCTCTAATAAAGTCTTGTAAAATATAGCCCTAAAGGACAAGTTAGCATGGTTTGAGCATTTTGTTAGGGGAAAAAACAAGGCAAAAGGAGTAAAAGTATTACATAGAATCTATTTCTATGTTGGATTGTATTCTTTTCCTGGCAGGTCAATAATTTCTTTCTTAAACTCTTCTTTTATAGTGTACACGATGTCTATCCCAACCACATCTTTCAATCCATGTTCACCAGTGCCATCATCTTTACATTGTTTAGGAACATCCTTCTTACGCACGATGTCTACTATGTATGTTTTTAGAGAGACATCAAGGTTTAGTGCATCCCTAGCACATCCAAGAGGGAAGTATCTAATTACAATGGATGGTTGCGCAACAAACATATGCTTATGTATGGATGCAACAACACATTTAAATCAAGTCAAAACTAATAGCATTATAAATACGTGAAAATTTAAAATGGAAACCAAGAGAGCAAGGTGCAAACCTATAAAAATGTTCTATGCAAGGTATGTGGGGAAATGGACGTTCATAATATTAAAGCATGTGGCTGAGATGGGATGAAGGTATCTTTCCTCTTGTTTTATTTTTTAGACATATGCCCAAATTCTATTTTTCCATAGGTCATTCAAAGGTTAATGTTAAATATATGCGCAAGCCATCCAAAACACGAATTCTAGATATTTCAATGAATGTTAAGCATTTTCATTTTGAGACACCAATATCTATTGTTGCTTTGGAAAAGGTAATTCCCTAGGATTTATGGATGGCAAGAGCCCATGTCATTTTCAATTAGATATATCAGTGGGATCCGCAAGTGATAGGAACACATTGTGCACATGGATGGTCGCATGCTGGGGAAAGGTAGTTTGGAAACTAAATAATAAATTCTAGTAGAAAGTTAGAATGTTTTGATCCAGGACTATACAAAATTTCAACAATCTAACTGAGTGTGCCATTGTTAAGTCTTGTTAAAACCCACAATATTTGAGGTAAGCATAACATGTTGGCCACTTTATAAGAGGATTTTTGCTCTAATATGCTCTTAATCTTCATTTGATATAATTCCTTACTTGTTTCTCATGAAAATGTTGCAAGTTATAGGCACAACAAGATATTGCAACATCTACATATTATGATAAAACACCATATCATTTGTTGCGTAGAAATGGATTGAAAATTGACCCAAAAAAATTGTTTTCTTCCACTAACACTGATGATTTTGTACAAGACATCATGAGATTTCAATCCTCTAATTTAGATTCCATGTTTCTTATGTTGCAGAAAAAAATATGGAAATCAGTTTGTTTGGGATGTACACCTTGTTTCTTGAGGATCAATGTATCTAAGATAAAAATAATGTAGAATGAATGGAAAAGGGAGAATCCATAATACTTTCTATTATATTAAGTAATCTCCATCGCAAGAGGTAGTTGGCTAAGGTTTGCAATTAGAATAATGAATAACCCGCCAAATGGGGAATTCCTATGCTAAGGAAATGCCCGGTGAATACATTTATCAATGCGAGCTAGCAATTTTGGCCCAACAAAACTCATTTCATCAATCAAAACATGGGAAATGTTTTCCAAGATTACTTGGAAATATGAAAACAATTGGCCCTCAAGTGGCTTCATATTTTTTAAAGGGATATTGAGGTTAGAATGGATGGTTAAAGCATTTATATATTGATGTTTTCAACCACTTTTTTTGCCAATAATAACAATGGCATTGATTCTCGACATATATTTGTTCAAGTCAATACATTTTGTATCTATTACATTCAAAGTGGAAAACAATTAATGTTGGCGTCCCTAGATGTACAATCATGTTAGCCAATTCAGAATGACATCTTTTCCAATAAGACCTTGTATGATGGAGATTTGACCCAAAATGAATCAACAATTCGGCAAGCTTAAAATCAAGTATATATATTCATGTTGTTGGAAGTGTGTGTCACACTTGTTGTCATTGATGTCAAGTCTATTTATGTCACAGTGGCCTAGGTGATCTAGGTATGTTGGCTAGGTGATATAGGAGTATGGTTAGGTGATCTAGGGGTCTCCAAAGGTGCATATGTGTACCTTGAGTCTCTCAGGTGGTATGAAGGTCAAAAAAGGTCCAAAAGGTGATTGAGATGTGTCAGTGAGTTGTGACATGTCCACATGCTCTATTCATGAAGTGTATGAATCAATTCAAGTCTTTCTAGGCCTTGGTCTAGTGCAAGTACATGGTGTAAATAAAGAAAAGATGAGAATTCACTCAAAAAAAAGAAGAAAAATAAATTTTGGATCACTATGAGGTAGCACAAGAGGTGCTGAAAGATCTACAAGAGACAAACCAAGTTCAAGAGACTTAAACAAGCTAGTATGAAGCTTTCTTAAGTCAATCCATAAGCAAGCAAGGTGTGAAATGTTGACCCAATATGTGATGATGTAAACCAAAAATGGTGTGAGACTGGAATGATGATATATAGTTTGTACAAGACTTCTTAGGTAGTTTTTGAGGTGTTTTACGCACTTTTACAAGTTAGCATAATACAACTGTTAGGAGTCAAAGACCAAATGGCACCTAGATGAGATGGGATGTAAATATTCAGGATGAACCAGATAAAAATATCACTTATATCTGTTAGATAGAGGTTTCCTTAAAGTGTGAGAAAAAATTCAGAAGCTGAGGATGGATATTTTGCAAGTTATGCAAGTATTTCCAAAACCAATATTTTCGAAGTATGCAAATTAAGCACCAAAATTCTTAGCAATCAAGAAACATTGTGTGGCATCCTTCAGATAATTAATAAGAGAAAAAATGGATTAAATTTTTATTAAAGTATGGTGCAAAAATTATTTCAGTTATTGGTTGATTATTTTAGAATTTCTATCCATTTTTGTGAGCATGTTTGTAACCTTCCAAACCCCAGTTAGGACAAGTTTTGGAAAATTGAGTTGGGTAGGTGTCTGAACTCAACTATTTTTCTTTTAAATATATTTTAGCATGAAGAGGAATCCTAAAGTAACATTTCTATGTTGTTTTGAGTTCATGATGCATGGTGGGCCCCACTGGAAAATAGGTGTTTTGTGAAGATTTTAGTGTATAGGAGAAACTTGCAAAGGGACCCCTGTTCAAATTTGACGTGGATTCTTTTTATAATTTTTTATTCAACTTAATGAAATCACTTTGGCTACTAATTTTGAGAAAATTGGAGAAATGATTGCATATTTGAGCTTACTGGTAAAAGGAGCTTATGTTTGAGAAGCTAGTAAAGAAGAATGAAGGTAACCATGTTGAATTGAATTGAATTGAAATTGTTTATTGCCTTGATAATTATTTTCATGTTTCATTTGATGTCTAAAAGTGCATGGTTTAGTTTGGAAAATTCATTTCTTGCTTAAAGGTCATTGAGCCAAAAATGCTCTCTTATGCCTATTTGAGAAGCATGTTTGAATGGGTATGAAGGTGAGATTTTATCCATTTTACCTAAGGGTATGAATGCTTGAACATGTTTTATAAATACAAATTTAAATGTTAGAGGTGATAGGGATTTCTGAAAAATTCTTTGGAGGTATTTGACCACATTGTATGGAAGACTAGTTTTTGTGTCTCCAAGACCAACCATACCAGTTACAGAGATCAAATATTTTTGAAGTGTTATGCCATAATTGGAGCCGTATGAGAATTGGATGAGATATTTTACTTCATGATATTTCCATTGATATGCTACATGCCACATGATGAAGAGATTTGAGGTATGTATCAGCTCAAGTTTTTAAGAAAAAATTTAGAGATGTTGAAACCAGTCAGGAAAGTTTTTCAAAGTGGTGTTTCTTGATATGTTAAGTCTTGATTTGACTCTTTTTGGTAAATTTTAATGAAATTATACATCCTAAGATTCATTTTGATCTATTACTTGGGTCATGAAGATGAGTGTAAGTGGTCTAGTTATATGGTTTTTCATAACTATGTTTGTAGAAGATGATTTAAGCGCACCTAGGAGCCTAAATGAATGAATTGGCTAATGTGGTGAGTTTCTAAGCATACAAGAGATTTATTTGGTTTGGTGGGACCATGTACCATGTGAATAAAAACTTGGAATCCTTTTGGACAATTTTGAGAGCTAGAAGACAAAAAAAGAGTGATTTGAAGAGTCATGGTAGATTGTAGGTCAAAGGTCATGTGTAGGAGTTATATTCATTTCTATAAGCTCATTTTTTTTATATGTATGTGGTTTGTGAAGGAAGATGATTTTTTCATTGTTGATAAGCGCTGAGTGTGAATCTGAGAGAAGTATGCAAATGAGATGATGAGCTAAAACATAGATCACATCAGGTTGATGCAAGCAACCAGGTGAAGAAGGTGATTAAACATTTGTTGTATGAATGAAGTCTGATTTTTTGCTCAAAAATTTTAGAGTGGGTGCTTCCTAGCAAGTGGGTGCTTTATTTTATACTAGATTTGGTGCCTCAAATTTAGAGTGGGTGCTTCAAGATGAGTGGGTGCTCACAACATGGTGAAACCATTGTAACTTTATAAGGCAATTTTCCAACTTAGTTCTCTAGTTCTAGTATGTTTTTGTCCCTTTATGGGTTTCCCACATTAAATATTGTCTCCTCATGTGTTTATGTGTGTTTTTATTCTCTTTCTCTTTCATGGTTGGATGTTTATATCTCTCATGGTTCACATAGTTAAGTGTGATTGATTGAATCTTTGAAAATTGTATCAAATTTTAAAAAGCATTGATTCACCCCCTTCCCCCCCCCCCCTCTTAGTGCCTAGAATTTCTTACACATGTTTGTTGCAAGTCTGCTATTTTATCTAACATGTGGTATTTGATATTTGTTTTTTCACAAAAACAACAGTTGTGGCTTTGTTATGGTGACACATTATAAGGTTTAACAAAAAATTGGAATTGAGGATTCCTTCAAAATATTCCATCATTATGCCATATTAAATGATGTGCATATTAATTCATTCGACCCTCCCTCAACTTTGGTTTCTTAAACATTCCTTTCCTTTGTATTATATTCATTCACATGTACCAAGTCTATTCATGGCCAAGTTATAGCTATTGATAAGGATAACATTTGAGGACATGGAAGCATCTATGAATGGTTCCTATTTTTTTGTGCATGTTAAATAACACATTAAAAAATCAAGAAGGTTGTTGCTCAAAATCATATACAAAAATATTATCCAATTCTTTAAAGAGATCCTCATCAATTTTGTCAAGAAAAATGTCAGTAAATGCATGGAAAATAATGGAGAAAACATCACTAGGTACAGGATGGAGGAAGGAGATGGAAACCTCATAAATGAGAACATAGCAATAATATGGTTCATAAGCATGCTTGTAAACCAAGGCATACATGACACAAGACCTGAAAATAAAAGAAATCATATTTTTCTATTCCGAATAGTTTCTTTTCACAATCAAAATGTCGACATCATGTACAAGGCAAAAAATGTACAAGAAATCATTTGGATATCCTGTTGGAATCTAATGGTATGCCCAATGTAAATATATATTGGAAAACACATGGATGCACTACTTGCAAGATAGGATTCACTCTTGCAATAAGCATATCTTCAACTTGAGTGAATGTTAGGTTGTGGAGCTTGTTTTCATGTGTGAAAGTGTTGAAGACTGTACACTAAGAGTACTGTACACTTTTCATGTATCCTTGCCGGGGTTCGGGGCCGGGCCGGGCCCCGAGTGGGGGTCTGGGGGCGGTAGCCCCCGGTAGCAGGGGTTCGGGGGTGCATCCCTCAAAAAAAAAAAATTTAGGCATAAAATTTTTTGGCCTCGAAAAATGCACCCGACATATCAGGAAATGTGTTTTTCTCATATGGGTGAGTTTTTTGACCCATAGGTTTATGGGACGGATTTTGCCCATGGTTTTGATACCCACGGTTTTGTAAAATTGCTTAAGCAGTTGTCTATTTATATGGTCTTATGCATATGATAGATGTACAAGCAAATATATTGCAGATGTGTTTTGAATTCGGCTGTGAATTCTGTAGAGTTTGTTGAGCATAGCTCCAAACGGATCTGGGTATTGTATTGAGAGAGCGGTGGCTTGTAATAAAATCTGAGCAAGTGATTCTTGGTGGACGTAGCCCATATTGGGTGAACCACGTTAAATGCTATCTCTTTGTGTTGTGTTATTTTATTCTGCAATTTTATTTGAGATCTGTAATAATTTCTGCATATTAGTTTCTACTGTTGCGATTTTGTGAGGGATTATTCCGCATATTTTATCCCTTATTTCCTAACAGTGAATGCATGCAGAACATAATTTTTTTCTCTAGGGTTTATACTATTGTTGAAAGAAAACCAATGGTCACATTTTTTCACAAATCACCTATAACATCATGATTCTCACCTAATAATATTATTATGATGTCTGGATATCTCTCCAAACATATAAATCATGTTTCCATGGAAGTAAGGTCATGCACTATTCCTTGGAAGGGGCAACACGATTCAACAGATACAAGCTAATGAACATCGGTTGCAGGTGCCAATTAACTATTAGAAACAAATGAAGTTGTAGAACATCTTGGGGAAAAGGATTGTGTAACTAGTGGTTACACCAAAACCTCGATTGAAACGTCAGTGAAATATGCACATGAATCATATCATCCCACCACACTTCCGCAAAGCCTAACCTCAGACTTGGTTTTCACCTACACTCACATATGTATGGGCCTCGCTTCACTGATGTTTAGGTGCCCCATTGACCCCATCTAGATGGTGCAACAAACCGAGTGGGATTCAAACATGGGAGAAGGCTATGATACCAAACATAATGAACCATTATACCAAAATCTAGAGGTAGTAGTAAATCCACACATCATGATCATAACAAATTACAACGTGCCAATAGCAATACTAGGTGTAACCTCAACAAGCAAGAAACCACAGGAAAGAGATACCAAGAAATGCATTGAGTTATGTGTAGGAAAAACCTATTTCATAGCATCTCAGATTTATTTTTCTCTTCTTTTATTAATCTCATCATTTTGTGCATGGTAGCTCAACCTTTGCATTACATTCTTCCATTACTTAGATTCTTCAAGGATATGGAGAACACGGGGAGATGATGCAAAGGTCGACATAATAGTGGTTAATTCAATGCTCAAAACACTCTTGTACAGGTGTATGATGGAGGAATGAGGAAATCAACAAAGAATATAGAAAACCATAACTATGTAATTTATTTCATTATATTATATCTTACATGAACAAAATTACACAAAATACATTTATATTCCAAGCTATAAATTTGTTGTCAAATTTCGGGTAGAAATGTATATTGTTGAAGGGAAAACGTGTCTATACATGCAATTCAAGAGACATTTCAATCAAATTGTTCAAGCATAACAACAAACAATGTAATTTTTTTTCACTAAATTGTAACTTCTCTCTAGAAATTTGCACGAAACAAATTTGGGTTCGAAGATATGATTTCTTTTGCTAATAAAAAGCACGTAAACAATTAGTCTAAAGAACATTTCACAAAATACATTTATATTCCAATCTACCAATTTGTTTTAAAAATTGGGGAAGAAGCACATATTGTCGACGGGATAACGTGTAAATACATGTAATTAAAGAGACTTTTCAATCAATATTTTCCAACATGTAGAATAATAGCAAACATTGTAATTCTTTTCATTGTACTGTTGATTTTCGAAGGCATTCTTACACAATTGGAACACCATCTATAGCATTAAAAAGCACCAAAGTTCATGAAATGGGTGTCATAGGTAACGAAGTCCATACAGGCCATTGAATAACGTAGTATTCCTATAACACATCAAGCCTTGCACTAACGAGCACTCATCAACAAACATTAACCAAGATGAGTTTATCTAAATGTAACAAAAAATGGAGCTTCTTCAATCAGCAGGGTTCTCAGAATTTTTAAAAATAAAGTTGGGAACAATGTGAAAATCATAGGGGAGGATATTTGAAGACATAAGCACAAGTGCAACATGTACCTTTTTCTTTCCGAGTGGTGGAAGCAACAACAATGCCCAACCTAAATATGTCAACTGCGAAATCGTATATATACACAACAAACATTAAACACTTGCAGGGTAAAACAACCATACTGCGAATCATAAAATACTAATGCAAGAAGTAAATGAGAATATCAAAGTCAGAGTAGAATAAATCAGATTGTTTTTCTAATTTCCTCAAGAAGAATAAAGAACATGGTAGATTACAACAAATTTTACACAAGATTCTTGCAGGCTATATGGTATTTTCCCCTTCCAAAAATTTCACTTTCAGCAACATAGCAATCCCATACATTTATCTTTATGTAAGAAGAAATTTGTTAGGTAGAAAACAAAGTAACGCACAATGGAAAGTAATTTTCCATGAAGAGGTAGAAATTTATATAACGACGTTCATGAAAAATTAGGAGGTAGATATTATTTAGTATGAAGAGGATGCAAAAGAGGTATATAACTTTGTGCATTTGAGTTCCTCAAAACTTTGTACACTGGTATTTTCCATCTACCATTATAATGGGACTGTGAACGCCTTAAAAATATTTTTAATGCCGCTATTTTTCTAATTTAAAATAGGCATCGTCATTTATATGAATGTTAAAATAAAGTTCATTGATGTAATTTAATAGAAAACTAAAAAATAAAATTACATTGGTGCTATAAAACTGTGGCTAATTGCTTTTTTTCATTGAACAATTATAAATATTGAGTACATTATAAGCTAAGTAATTGCCACTGTAAAAAATTACACTTTTATTGGAAGGAATGACAAATTCTCTGTGTAAACTGACTATAAAGTCACGCCATTCACACGCATATCAGCAAAATAAAGTTACAATGATAATAGCAGCTATTCAAATGACACCGGCTTCTCATTCTCTGAGAGAAAACAAGGCAGAAAAAATTTGAGGGCAAAGGAAAACAAGTAAACTAAATTCCTGTCTGCAATAATCGCCGCCATAGACCTCCCTTGTGAAGGAAAAACTAGATGCTTGCAACAGAAAACAACATTTGTTATATATTTCTTGTGCACGGCTGACACCAATGTTTATGGTGCATGGTGCCAGGAAAAAGGGCACATGCTTACAGTCAACCGCATCAAAAATGAAATCCTGGGCTTTGAAAAACATCCACAACACTGGAACAACGAATCCCTAGAGACAGAGCAAATAAATGGTCAACTACAACTGTATAGGAAAAAGGAGAATCAACGGTTGCTCGGACTTGCATGTGCATGGAGCAGCCACCCCCCGTTGATCTGAACGGTCAATCCAAATCTCCACTGTAAGTAAAGCTTATCGTCATAAATATTATATTCACCATACAAACTAATCAAATCAATGAATAATTTATTTTTTTGAGATATGAGCATGTGAGTGGCTTTTCAATATTACAATATATATCTGTATGTCATCGTAAGTATTCTTTCACTGAGTTAAGATTATGCCAACATCGATCCACCCTACCCTATATATATATATATATATATATATATATATATATATATATCGATTTAATTTCACCTATGAATTCCATAACTCAAAGTCTCATATGTGACCATGATGTTATTGTAAATGCATTCTCTAAATGTATCACTTAATCAAGTTATTCCAACAAGTCTATTCTCAATATCATGCATGTTAGCACAAACTACATACACTAATCTAATCCCATGAATTTCACATTTCAAAGATATATAAGTAATTAAATGTTGTTACTAGATATGCATTCTCTAAATTTATCACCCAATCATGTAATTCCAACAAGTTTCTTCTGAACATCGTGTTTGTTAGCACAAACTAAATTTAAAGTCAATAAAACATGAACTCTTAGTCTACGGGTTGCAAGCTTCACAACATTCCATCGCACTAAAATAATTTTAAAAGAAAATTTTGAAAACTTTAACTTTTATAGTCGACTATCAAACATACATAATTTTTATGCACATGGCGCTAATAGCTCAATCTTAAAAGTGTTTTTTCCATTCTAGTGATATATAGTGCTACCATTAAACTTGTTTAATGAGTAGTTACATCCCTCCTTAGCATTTAAGTTTAGAAGATGATGTATTTCTCTAATAATAAGAATAGTTTTAAAAAAATGTTTCTCTTATAGATTGTGCAAGGACACCTTATTACACCAAGATCTATGTTTCAGTACCAAATAAGGAAGTATTTGTTTTGTGGTATTTTGTTAACCATATGATAAAAGAAATTCCTTGTTATTGATTAGGTACTTCAACAATAAACAATATTGAATACATCACACTGGAAGTATAATACAATTCCTCAATAAGGAAATCTAATGTAATGCAAATTTACTATCTCTATATGAAGCTATGTGATAAATGAATGCTCAACAGAGAAATAAATTATGCTTAAAATTTGATCATATTCTATATGTTAGAATTAATTGCAAGAGATATTTATGTCCTTATAAATGCAATAAAGCTTGTATGCTCAACTCACCTGCAACTCAATCGCCCATCTCGCCTGTAAATCATCCTCAAGTTCCATTCAGAGATCACTCCTATTTGGAGAAGGAAATCCATTTCCACGAGGAGGAAATTGAGCAAATATGTCCAAATTTTGTAGGCATATTTCCACTTAGGTGGCATCTTGGTCAAGGAAGTGAATTTTTAAGTGAAAAATGGTGTCAATATGTTCAAAACTTAAATGAGAAGCTCGTGAAGAAAGTTAAGAGTTACCATATCTTGAATCTATTGTCATGTCCAAATCTCTCCGAGAAACAAGTCAAAGTGAGATAATTAGGAAATCTAGGTACTCAAAACCATCATATGTGAAGGATCAAGAAATAATACTTTCCCATGGGAGACATATGATCAAGAAGGTACATGAGCATCCTAAATCTGATTTCATTCATGAAGCGCTTTGTAGTCAAGAATTGTAAATGGGTGATCTTCATGTGAAGCACCATACATGTAAGAATAAGAAACCATCTCAATTTAATTTGATGTCACTCACTTGGTAATGTTTTTAAACACTCATCTGACACCCAGTAATGTGATCACTCCTTAAAGTAATAGACATTGCAACCAAACCTCACTATAGTGCAACCAAGGTCAATTGCACAAGAATATTTGAAAAAAAATAATGAAAAGAAGTCACACAAAAGTTCCCTATTCTAGGAAGCCTCAAAATAAGGTTAGAATCATAGAAGATCTTATAGATCCTCTTTAGACATGGGATATTGATCGATCACTACCTCTCTTTCTTCATCGGCATTAAAGTATGTCTTTTTTGGTGGTGGAACCTTCCCATAGTGAGTAAAATATGATCCCTCACCAAGATTTAGGAAAGCATTCCTATGACTAACATCATGTCTATTCCAAAAGATCCATTCCCATGGATTCAAAAGTTACTTGTGAATGAACTAAAAACAATACAACAAGCTACAACTCCTAAATTTAGATCCATCAAAAAAATATTGAGATATAAGAGAAGTAAGAAGGCACAGGTAACCTCTCGTCTCTTCTGTGGAACTTCTAGTGACCAGTACGTAGAAAATGCATGACCAAAGGTTTTCAAACCTATGGAATAAATGACTGAGGGTGATTACGAGATGAAAAATATTTCATTTGGTTAGGATACATATGAGGGTGATACACATACATTTAAGGATTCTGTTACCCGCATGCTTTCTTCAAATAAGGAGTACAATAAAATAATGGAACAATTTGAAGAGCATACGAGAACTCTCGCCTCTTATGTGAAAACATTTTTATATCCTTGTGCAATAACACCTCCCCCTACGGAATTTATCACTCATATCAGTAGCTTCGACCCCTAAACAATCAAAAAATCTCAAGGTCATTGTTGACCTTAAGCCTCGACAACAATGTAAGACTTAAGAAGTTCACATTTTTGTAATAGATGTGCAAGGGAAAAGTGAACTTAATCTATTCAGTGAATAGAAAGAGTGCAAAAACACATAAAAATATTTTCTCCAAACATTAATCTTTATTTATATCTCAAAAATGGATTACATCAGTCTCATACACAAATAAAAATCTCTCTATACTTCATACATCTCTTGCTTATTAAGGGCAGACATATCTTATCTCTCAAAGACTTACATACATATTGTTCTCATATGGCACAACATTGTTTATTCATGTAGCACAAGTATCTTTATATGTGGCACACTATGTACATTAGACTAATTACAATAAATGTGTTTCATACAAAGTAACCCAAAAGTAACTACTTTTGGTCACACCTCTGTTGGTTTCTATTTTGTTTCGTCTTTGGTTTACAGCTCCATGTCGAATTCTACATACTTATGTTGAGTATTTTTTCATTGATGTCAAAGGTACAGCATTAGTGTTGATATAAATATTGAGGTTTGAATATTATCTTAATATTCAATTTTACAACATTAGTGTTTGTAAAATATTTATCCATGTCAAAATTAGTGTGATGTTAAAATATTCAAATTTTGACATCACACTAATTTTGACATGGATAAATATTTTAAGAACACTAATGTTATAAAATTGAATATTAAGTTAATATTCAAACCTCAATATTTATATCAACACTAATGTTGTATTTATATCAACACTAATGTTGGACCACGATTGTCATTAGACCAAAACCCATAGGTATTAGTCTCCGCTACAATCATCAGAGTTAGGATCTACGAGAGGCAATTAGTCCATGTCACGAAACTCACGGGGAGTGCTAGACACACATGCCAACAATCTCCCCCTCAGTGTTACCCAAGTGAGTTTCAAACTTGAGACCTGTTGCTCTGATACCATTTGTTGGACCACGATTTCCGTTAGACCAAAACCCATAGGTATTAGTCTCCACTACAATCGCCAAAGTTAGGATCTACGAGAGGCGGTTAGTCCATGTCATGAAACTCACGGGGAGCATTGGACACACATGCCAACAAATTCTCCTATGTATCCTAGCTTCATTCTTTGTACCACCGTTTTATCCTTTGTACTATGGATTTCCTTCTTTACCCGCAACTTCCTCTAGTCTGCCGCGGCTTCGTCCTTTTACCCACAACTTCGTTCCTTTACCCGTGGCTTCATTTTTTCACCTATGGCTTCCTCTAGACTTTGGTGGGTTTCTTCTTATATCTGTGGTTGTCCCAAAACTTGATGAAGAACCCTGTCAACAGTCACTCAATATAGGGAAGGGCCGATGACATGTGGGTTGACTTGAAAATGGAATTGTTACCAAAGGTTCTCTCTTTGTTCAACTATGTTAAATTGGCACCATTTAATAAGTAAAGTAAAAAATGGAGAAGATTGAAAAAGAGAAGATTCATTAGGATGAAGTGTTCCCACTTATTTCTAAGATGAGTTTCCTCGAATCCTATACTCTCGTTAGTAGGAATGTGTTCTCATCTGTTGCTGAGAACTTGTCCCTAGTTTGGATCCACACAATGAATGCCAGATATGACATGATAAAAGATTTTATCTTTGAATTTTAATCTACTAAACAAAATGCTTTTGAGATTTTGGATGATATCAGCAATTTTTTCAGGAGCTCAGATCACTTCAACTCATTGAGAATTCACCATCAAAAGGAATAATTAGTTATTTCTAAGAGTTATTCAAGAAGGAGGAAAGTGATCCTCTCTTCTTCAATGAGGATGCTTTTGAGTCCCTCCCCAACATTAGAATCTCTATCTCCAAAATTGTGATAAATCACAAGGAATGGTTAATTAGTGCAAGGTTATTAATGATGTTCCCAAGACATGGATCAAAGTGTTGAGTTACATCCATATTCTAGAAGAAGTAAAGATGACACCTGTGGAGGTCTTGTTCAGTAGAGAATTCAAGGGACATGATATCACTATGGGAACTCTCCCTTAAGGATCATGAATAGATAGTTCTTCATCTTCAAAAGCTTCATATTCAATAGATTACTCAACCCTTCTCTCTTTCGATCTCTCTCCTTCTTATCTCTCAATATTATAATTTCCATTAAGAATGTACTTCTTTATATTTCATCCTATTCACTTAAGTGACCCTCAATCCAACATTGTAAGATTCATTTTTCATCAATAAGAAAAAGACTCGCTTTTGTTTCCTAAGATATATGAATGGTCACAAGTGTTAGGGATAGGTGAAAATTCATGTGGGGGCCAAATGAAGAGACATTTTTGTATGTTATAAATTGGAATGGCTTCTTCATTCCAAAGGGGTTAGAAATTATTTATTGATTGTATGTTGTTGATATTTACCGCTACTACATTAAGCAATAAAAATTGCATTTCCTCTATTTCCTTGTCTATGTTCCTCTACTCTCTCTCCCTCTAATTTCTAACTCTATAAACCTGATGATCTTGTAAAACTAAGAATGGTGTCAGTGCCTTTGATAAATGAATCAATGTAAGTTTGTTTCTATGGTTTATTATTATTATCATTATTAGCAATTATTTTTCCATTCTAATTGAATGTGGACCTACTCTCGTTGATGTATGTGAATTCTATAAGCTTACAATATTAACCCTCTCTCCTTATTTCTCCAACTCCCCTTTACCTCTCTTCATTATAAATTTCTCCCTTGTACCTTTTACAAGCACTTTTGCATAGGTTTAGTGGAGTATTCCTTTGTGATCCCTAGCCTAATGGCCACCCCACAATCGTAGGTAGTTTAAATTAAATAATGGGAGCCTCCCCATACATAAGGAGGGGATTAGCCCCATGACCCTTGGTGAAAACCAATAATATGCACTATAACAAAATATTTTACCAACATTTTTAGTAACTCTACTGGGGAATATTTTCCCTTTTTGTACCTGTAAAAAATCTCTTAAAAAATACATATTCCAAAAAACATAAAAAAAGGATATCAAAATTAAAATCATATTTTGAAGGCGATCCTGACAAGGAATGAATCCATGTCATGTTTATTTCCCGCATCACAATGATGAAGTTTCAATATTAGTGCTCGAAACTAATAGGTGACGTCAACAATGAAGCAGAAGATGATCACCAAGATATGTAAATTATTTATCAGCCATCATTTGGACAAGATCTTGCAAAAGTATGGATTCTGGAATAATCAATAGGTTTCTTACTTCAAACAAAAATATTCAATTGTAAAAACAAAATAATGTCAGTAAAATTTCTCTAAAATTTATGAAAATAATTTCTAGAATAGATAAATTTTCTACATCTGAAGATCTTGCCATCAAATTATGGTGGCTTCATTTCAATCTGACTATTGCTAGAATAAATAAAATGGGAATTGTACTAATTAATGATCGAGAATCTAAGGGCTTGATGAGAAAAATGTAGAAGAGATAGGAAATGCTTTATGAACAGCATAAAAATTAAGAATATATTAAAGGTAATGTTTTGAACTTCACACAACTTACTAAGAAACCCAAATCTATGTCTTTTGTCTCTCTTCCTTTAGATGGTTTCCTTTCCTATGGAGATTAAGAAATGGAAGCCTTAAAAAGGGATTTTGTGCAAAGGATCTTGAGTGTTGTAGAAAGAAATAATGATTCCCAAATAAACCTTAAAATTCAAAATTATGATTTGGCTATGGAACAAAGGTATGAGAAACTTGAATCACTCCCAAACGAGGAGGATAAGAACTACCTTCTGAAGATTGATTGTGTTGATTCTCAGGCTCCTCCAATGTTTGAAGTGTCTCAATAAATCATCAGTCATTTTATAAAAATTGATAATAACACCATGTAGATAATTCTTCAATATTTATACTACCTATTGTATTGAATTCTAACTCCTTAGGGAGATCCTAGAATCATTCGTAGAAGTTCACGTTCATCATTTGACTACTCATTCCTTCCACTTGAAAACCCGCTTTTGAACAAAATGTCTCTGAATGACCTAATATTTACTAAATCATCCTAAATTGCTTCCAAAACCTTCGAGGATCTCTAATGCCAATTTCATATGTTTAATATTTTTTCATAAATCTCCCTTAGGATCCACGCAGGCTCTGAAATGGCCAAAATTAGCCTTTCTAGGCTTCGAGGAGAACTAGTCTTTCTCTACACTTCACTGAATGAACTTATGAACCCTTTTACACCTTATTTCAAAATTATACATGTTTACCCAATGTATTAGGACTAATTTCAAGGACAAGATGACCATGACACAAGAGGCGAGATGACTAGGAGAGGGATTCAGAAAATTTGGAAGCAACATTTCACATTGCAGCTTGGTTGTCATGGCTTAATTTTTAAATTTTTGGGCTAGTTAAATTCATGTTTTTTGCATAGGGAAAAATTCAAAAATACACGTGATAATAAAGAGAAGGGAAAAAAATTGGGAAAAACCACTGAGGTTCGATAAACTCTACTTTTGTTTCTACAAAATATGTCAAAAATATTTGCAGGATCCAAGTCAAGAAGGGGAATTTGTGAGTGCTAATTTATTTTTTAGAAGGAAGTATTTGAATGGACATAAAGAAAATAGTTGCATCATATTTTAACAGTACTTGGAGTTTCCTCTAGTATTATCTTTACACTTATGCAAATAGGAACATGACATAGCCGTTGAAGTTGAATTGGTTATGGGAATTGATGTGGCCATGGCTAAGGCTACTAGACTATCACAGAGACAGAAATATAGTTGTTTCCTCCTGGAGGTCTACGCAGCATGGAGGAAGTCTACACAATCACCATTGTGTTGAGGAGGTTTGCACAATCACCACGAAGTCAAGGGAGTTTTCTTAGCCGTTTAAAGGTAAGTTAATTTTTTTAATAATTATATATATATACATGTCAAACATTTTAGTGTTTTATAATGTTTGCTGTTTTAATATGTTTATTAATTTATTACTTCAAATGTTACCTTTGTAACCTAAAAAGTTTTTAACCTAATTTTTTATAATTAAATATTTATATTATACTTATGTTTAAATTTGATTTAATTTTTTATAATTTAATTTTTTATCATCCAATTTTTATCAATTTAATTGTCATCCTTAGAATTTAGTATGAATTTTAAGAACTTAAATTATTACATGTTTAAGATGTGGTTTTCATAGTTATATATGTTTTATGTTTTTCTATTACTCGAATTTAATGTCACTTTTTTCGAACTTTACCATTGGAAGAAGTTAAACTAAATTTTATTCTTGTCAAACTTGAACTCGAACCTTATGACTTAGCCTAAATTGATGGATTAAATTATTTATCTCCTGGAAACAAATGACTCTCTAGTTTGCAAATGAATATGTGGATATTTTAAATATATATATAACATATTATCTATGCATTAAATTATTCTTTCCTGCCAATGGTTTCCTTGTTCCTTTGTATATTTACCTGAAATAATTTAAACGGTTGAATTGTTTGATTAACACTTTATCAGCTTGTGTATGAAGAAACTTACTACGCTTGAGATTCAGGCACATTAGAATATTTGAAGGAACTAAGTTTAAGGCTAAGACCAATTGAAATTTTTGTCAATTGAAGTAATTTTACTACAATAATCATTATAAGGGAAGTGACATGTGAAAATTCTTCCCAATTCAGTAGGTTAGTTTTTTTTATTAGATACGGTAAAAACTGGGATCAGCTCCCTGGGGCCTTGTTGGCGAGAAAATTTGTCTTGTGGACAAATTGGTGAGTTTCAAGCCAACATTATGGGAATCTAAGTCCCTCTACTTGAACGGTGCAACTTCCATAGGTGCATGCATAAAAGTTGGATTCAATGGTGGCCTTTCAACCAGGGATCCAACAAGGGCACTCCACTGACCCTGTGGCAAAGCTAGCAATGTCTCTCTAGAGAAGAAACTTTGTCTTGGAAAGGGGAAGGGAAGTGGAAATGGAGGTAGGAGAAAATTAATGTTGTGAGTAGAATATCATATACCCACACACATTAATTAGAAATTTCGTTTACATGCATTTATAGTTAGAAGAAAAACAAATCCGTAGGAGAAGCTACAAGACCGAATGAAATTCATTGGTCACAAGGTACCAATCAATCCCTCAATAAAAAAGGTGAAAATTCCTTCTTTTATTATTGAAGCTAAAGCAGAATTTGTACAAAGCTTTGAGAATAGAGGAAAATCTAAAGAGGAGGGGAAATAGAAGAAGTATGGCATGTTCTGTCTTTTCCAGGTACAGAGCACTCTGGTCTTTTTGAAATCAATCGCCAGCCCTTTGGAATGGCTCTGAGGAGCCATTATATCTCATGCCAAAATAGTTACAAATTTACAAATAATTTATGCCTCTTCAAATTCCTCCATTGTTGTATGCAATGGAAAGTTGCACAAGCTATGGAATGAGACAAAAGAACCTCAAAGCTTTGCTTTACTCATCCATGCACCATGAGATAAGAGCTAAACAAGAAACTATCTATGCATATATAAATTTGAAACAAATATTCAAACCCTAGCATATATACTACTCTCTACTCCATGAAAGCTTAATAAAAATGAACCTAGTTAGATTCTAAGCAATCAAATTAGATGTGTTGTTTACTTCAATGGAGGTGAAGAGGTCTCTCTAAAATGGCTACAAGACCAAGTTAGATACCCTCCTACTAACCTACTATGAAGTTATGGATGCAAGATGGAAGAGCTTCAACAATGGAGGATAGCCAAGATCAAATGCCTATTAGCTTGGCTAATGCAAATGAGGTCTAATGCCAATATTCCAAATGTGAGAGAGAAGGACTTGTGAGTGAAGTTGTAGTTTGAATGGGTAGGCTTAGCCTTGTATTTATAGTTTTCCACTTGGGAGAATTTGGAATTTGGGTGCATGTGGGACTAAAGCTCAAAAATCACTTTTAGATTAGATTAGGATAAACATGCTTTAGGCTTAGTTAAGCTAGGATTAGGCTAGTTAAACTTGATTAGCAAGTGATTAGAGACTCATTGAGAGTTGGGAGGGGTCTGGATAACCAATTGTGACTGATAGATAGCCTACGAAGCCAATAGAAGTGGTCTAGAGAGAACTAGGGAGGTTCTGAATGGTCAAAAGGAGGAATGTTTAGCTAATAAGAGAGATATTAGCCAAATAAGTTGATTATAGGAGGAATACGACCAAGAAGGTGTCGTAAATGGGCATCCGAGAGTGGATTGAAGTATGGGGATTAATGAAGTGTCATTAATTGATTGGATTGGATGAAATGCTAAGTGTAAGCATATTTTAGGTGTCTACATTTTCCCCTCTTTGGGGTGGCATAAGCGACGTCACTTCAAAGAAAGTAGACAAGCATAAACAAGTAGAAAATTTTGAAGGGATAGAAGAAAAATGAGTATAATGGAGGATGCCCCCTCGATTGTCGATGGGGTGATAGAAGAACTCAATTGACGATCGAAAATATGACATAAAGAGAATAGAAGAAAGAATAATGTGAAGAAGAAGAAAAGAAAGGGATATAGAAGAAAAGGAGTATGAGAAAGGGGGAATGAGCTAACATCCATCCAGTGCCTTTTAAACAACTTTATTTTTCATCATATTGCTAGAGATCTTCATCATCGGTCCTTATTAAAAAGAATGAAGAAAAGTGTAGTATGACATGAAAAGCCATATACGAACAAATGTCCATTGCTAAAAACACCAACTCCATGCAACATACAAAATGCAATGCAATACGAGAAAGTAAAAGATGCCTAACTCCATGCAACATACAAAATGCAATGCAATACGAGAAAGTAAACAAGCTAAACTAACAGAAAAACAAGATGTAATGTTTTTGTTATCAAGCTTCAATTCCAACCTATGTGAATTAACGACAAGGGTTAATGATGGTGCCCCAAGAAAGGATACATGCAAGGGGAAAAACGAAGGACACTTCGGTCTGATGAAAAAGTAATGTGCACTATGAAACAGTACCAGGAAACTCGTTGTGCCCCAGAGTACAGACGAAGTAAGCAACCTAACTTTTGTTGATGGAGGTAGATCAAGATGATCCACGAGTCGCACGTATGAACAAGTGAGAACCAAAGAGCGACATTTTGTAGGATGATTTTCAATTTTTAGAAGTTTTCTTGAAACATATTTGAATGTTTTATTTTCCTAACATATTTGGATTTTTTTTGTGATTTTTCTAACATATTTGAATGTTTTTTATTTTCCTAACATATTTGGATGTTTTTTTTCTAATATAGTGATTTTGAAAATTTTCTGAAACTATGTACAGGAAGACAAGGAAGCATGGATGCCCCTAGCAATAGATGGGATGTACAAGGGCATAAGGCCACGTGCATGTGAGAAAGGTGAAGATGCAAAAATGCCCCAGCGATTAGGTGGGAGTATTCAAAGGCAAACTCTTCACAGGTAGAAGTGGGACCCAAGGCCATTATGGATAGGTTCAACATGATGATGAACGTAAACCAATGAAGTGCTGGGAAGAAGCAAGGATGCCCCCAGTGTAAGTTGGCCTAAAAGCACATGATAGAAAGGAAGGAGAAGATTGTTTTTGTGAAAGGGGACAAAGGTGTCCAAAAACATGGAAAAAAAGTAATCTTATACACATGGATGTTCTGAACAAAGTAGAAGAATGATGTGAATGATATGAATGTAGCTTAGAAGCCTCACGATGAAGAAGTGATTAGCCAAAGGCACAAATCGTGAGACGAGATATGGACTAGAGTAAGAGTCTGAACAAGGTCCAAAAAAGACACTTGGTAACATACTAATCCTGTTTACTCATAGAGATCCAGTGTGTGCACGTGGAATTTATTACCTCTTGAAGGGAAGATTTAATAGACAACAAGTGAATACACCCTAGCCAATGTGTAGGAATGATTTATTTTGATAGGTGATTTTGTGAATGAAGGGTGGAAGGATAGCCATACATTGCTCCGCTGCCAGCCAGGCATCCATAGCCCCGACGGAGATGTATTTGATTCTAATCACAACATTTCTCTACTGCCAGTCAGGCATCCATAGCCCCGATAGAGATTATTGGAAATACCCCAAGAGAGAGTTATATATCAATTTGCTTTTTACTCTTAGCTTTTAGCTTTTGATTTTTGATTGATTTTGATTCTTTTGCTTTCTGAAAACTTATTTCAGCTCTCTTGTTTGACAAGGGGTTAAGAACCACATATGGCTTGATGGAAGGAGGTGGAAGTGATTGTGATGACGACATTGGCTAGTGTCAACAAATATGTCCAAAATTTCTTCACAACAAGTTTATTAGATGTTGAATGTGATAGGATCTCTAAGAGGTCAGTCATTCTTTAATTTACCAAGGTGATAAAAGACCAGGGTCAAACGGATACCATAGAGATAAATGTCACAAAATGCGTGTGAATAAGCTAACCAAAATATCACCGAAGGGATGAAAATGGTAGGAAGACTTGCAGAAGAATAACAAGGAAGGGAAGAAAGAAACATCCATGTGTATGCAAATACATGATTGTAATGTTTGATCTTTGTACCTTTGATTTTTGATGTTTTTTCTCAATGTTTTTTGTATTTTTGAATTGTTTTTAATTTTTAGATTTTTGATAGTTTTAAGAGGTTGGGACTAACAAAGTCACTCTGTGTGGTAAGATCCAACAACAATGTTTGTGACTTCCTTGATAAGGGAGACTAGGCACGTTTGTTTATCGAGAGTGATATTATCCCCGATCTCGATGATCGAGGTGAGTTCACACTCAATAAATGACTATGATTTGTTCTGAAACATGGATTTCATATGTGGGAGATTTAATTCCCCATCCAGAGGTTTATGCACTTTGTGCCATACTTGATGGTTACATTGATGTGCATTCTTGAATCACACTTGATTTAGAATTTTGAGATTGTTTGATTTGTTGGGAGCTATAGAGCTCTTTGCAGTTTTGATCTGAGCTTGATTAAGAAACTGTTTGGGTTTCTTATAAGCTAACGCATGACTTTTCTGATCCTGAGAAGGAGAAGAAAGTGAACGTGGATGTTTAGAACTGATGTGAGAAATGACCATGGGCTTGCCACCATCTTTGGTAGAAGAATAATGTGATGGATGAAAAGGATACGGTCCAAGGATTGAAGAATATGGGCTACTAGGGGGTGAGCCATAGATAGAAGATGAAGGGCTGCTAGGATGTGGCCCAAGAATAGAAGAAGAAGGGCTACTAGGATGTGACCCATAGATAGAAGATGAAGGGCTACTAGGATGTGGCCCAAGAATAGAAGAAGAAGGGCTACTAGGACGTGACCCATAGATAGTAAGATGATGGGCTACTAGGATGTGGCCCAAGAATAGAAGATGATGGACTACCCGGGGGTGATCCATACCTAGAAGACAAGGGGCTAGTTGGGCATGCCCCAAGAATAGAAGATAGTGGACTACTCGAAAATGTCCCACAAATAGCAGAGGGAGGGCTACTAGAAGGTGACCCACACCTAGATGAAGATGAAGGGCTACTTGGCATTGACCCCATAAGAGATTGTGATTGAGGAATTATGATAGACAAAGAGTTATTGGGTGATGAGAAGATAGGCCATGGATCAATGCAAGACCAAGGAGTTTCATCACATAATGAAGAATGTGAAGATGGAAGAATAAGAGGAGGGTCAAGTTGCATGATCTGAGGCTCTTCCTCCATTTCTTGATAAAAGGAATCAACCTTTTCCTCACAATATGCAGACGCATCAAAGTCTAAAGAGAATCCTTTCTCGTAATCTGCTAAAGGAATATCTTCATATGCCCCTATAAATGCCCTGATTGTTTCTTCATTCTGAAAGAGATCAATCGGTATGAATTGTTGATCGATCACCAGGGGTTGATTGGAAGAAAGAGGTTCACTTGGTGTGGAAGACTTAGAAGATGTTTGATGATGATTGATAGATGAAGATGATGTGGGGGACGAAGAAGATGTGTAGCTAGATGTCTCAGGAGTAGAAGAAGGTGGTGTGGACCTACCTATACGATGGTATATCATCTGTAAACTAGTAGGATTAAGTCCAAAGTCTATAGATTGTGACGCATGGGTCGATTCAGACATTTGACTCGAAGGACTTTGAGTCACACGAATCTTCAAAGAAGGAAGACTTATTGGGGGTGATTGATGAAGAAGGTCCTGCAAAGAAGGGGAGGACCGTGATTCAAGAATCACATTGGATGAATAATAACAAGGGTCCTGCAAAGAAAGAGAGGACCGCGATTCAAGAATTGTATTAGATGTTTGATTGGAGGGATTTGGAGTCACACGTATCTTCAAAGGAAGAAGACGTCGTTGAGGCGACTGATAAAAGGGGTCCTGCGAAGAAAGGGAGGACTGCGACGTAGGAGTCATATTAAATGTATGATGAAGAGGTTCCTACAAAGATAGGGAGGACCATGACATAGGAGTCACATTAGATGACTTAGGAGTCGAATTAGATGAATTTGAATAGTAGTTTGGATCTGAATAGTAGTTTGGATCTGAATCATCAGAAGAGTCAAAGGAAATATTTGGATTGGAATCCTCAGAAGAAGAGGAAATTTTGGATTAGAATCAGAAGAAGAGTGGGGGGAACTCGAATAATAATTTGGATCAGAAGCGTCCAAATCATACCACCGACTATGAGATGAAGGTGGGGAACGAGTTACCCATATGGGCTCTCTAGCATGAAGAACCAAATGAGGTTTAGTTGTAATGGGAATCTTTTGATTTGAATTGCTAAACCTAGGTTCCATATTTTTGTAAGTATGGGGAACCACACGATAGTCAGTCATTTTTGGCACTGTTTTAAGCACAAATGTCTAGATCTAGATAGTGTGATGGAACTCCTTCAAAGGGAAGGAAGTGACATGTCGATTTGGGTAGCATAAGGACAACCAGCTAGACATTTCCTAAGTATTGATATGCGTGCGTGATTTTCTTAAGGTCTAAGGAAAATAGGCATCATGATGACGTAATATCGATGAGATAAAAAGGGATTGTCCTAGAAAATAAGTTTTCTAAATGAATAATCACAAGGAACAATCATGGAAGTGTGAAACACAAAGCCAATCAACAAGGAAATACACCATATGAAAATGCATGTGTAAAGTGATTTCGATGCAAAGGTGATCAACACAATGTCAATATTTACGTCAAGCTCGAAATGAACAAGGCGTAAATATTAACAAAGGGTAGATGAGACTCCCAATCAAAGGATACCACGACAAGTTTAACAACCAACAAGACCTAAATGTTAAAGGGTGAGGTTTACAAATGTAAGCCACGTAACCACACCAATTGGACACGTCTATCAAGCTTCGCAGAGAAGTGAGATATTAGTGTCAAAGTGGTATTGAAATGACGTAAACAAAGTAAGCGACACCTTTCAAGATTTGGGACAATGTTTGAAATCAAACTAAGTCAAAGTATACTAAGGATGTGTTAAAACATGGGCAGCGTAATGCCACAATGCGGACACTTAGATCATGTTTACGAGAAACATGACATAAGTATCTTAATTATGTCGAGACAATGCAAACGAGGTAACATGTCAAAGGGAGATAAAATGATGAATCAATCCTAACTATGATGATGATCCTGACGTGGGTATCAAGATCACAAAGGCTACCAATGATATAAATATGCCTCCGCACACTTTAGACATTTAACTTACCCAGCCGCAAACATGGATGGGCGTAAACGGACAAAAAAGTGGCAGAAGCAATTGATTGGTAACACAAAGGTAGTCACCCTTCTTTTGATCAACAAAGTGTCAAAAGAATGTGAAGGAAGAAGATCAAAAATGGGGATGAAAAAAAATGATGGCTTTACTTCGACAGAGTTTCACCTCGCCTTAAGGCAAGTGAAAAACTAAGCGAAAGTATTACGTCACACATTTCGTGATGAAAGATGGCTCACAAATCAACACTTGTTTTGAATTGGTCAAAGTGGGCTCCTGGCCAAAGTATATTCTCCTAGGTGGTTCTCTCATCCTAGGTGTTACAAAGTTGTCCACGAGCGGGGTGATTTACCCAAATAGTCCCAACTATCTTGGGAGTATCTCAACTTTTCCCCCTTCAAGCACAGTGGGTAGTAAATGCATCCATCGTGTACTTAAAAGGGTTCACATAGGGACAACTTGTAACGCTATCTCACAAAGGAATCACTAGTCAAGTAGGTAGTGTGGAGCACTTCCCGTTTCATCCACAAGGTTCCCTCTTGCATGGACTACTTTGGGGTTCCTGGAACCACCCCCATTGTTGTAGCTTAAGGCGTTATGCCAAAGGGTTATGTTCCAGTTGAGCGGAGAGGGACGTACCCTTTTCTGAAACCTGCAATACAATGTTTTGAATATGGTGTGTTTTTTATCTTGCTTAACTTAATGTGGTTTTAAGTAGCACACCATTTGGCAACCTGTAAGAAACATGTGTATTAGTGGGTTTGTGTTTTTTCTTTGACATCTTTCTTTGACAAGCATTAGGTCCTGTAGACAACGAGTTTAGTAATTTTCCATTGCAAATTGATATCAATAAAGGGAATTTACACCTTGCTTTTGATTCCTAAGATCACCAAAAGGCACAAAGGAAGAGCATACGCAGTGTGAAAATTCTTACTAAATCACATAAAAATTACTTTATCTTTTAGAACAAGTGTTTTTAACATATGATACAAAGTTGTGCAAGTGTTTTTGATCTCCAAGATCACTTTTGAAGGCGCGAGGAGAGAGCATACACACTTTACAAACCTTTCTCAAGCTAAGAAATGAAACACTTAACTAAGTTAGTCAAAAATAAAACCAAAATAACCCTGCAAATAACTTATTAGTGCTACAAAAATATTTCAAAGTGTTAGAATGGCCAAGAAAACACTTTTTTGAACTTTAAGATACGTTAGAAAATGACTATTTACCTAATAATGTAAACCATAAATTTTTGGTAAGTCAAAATCCTAATTTTATGATTCCATTGTGTAGTTCACTTCAATACCTTTCCAACGCAACAAAAATGGAGTCGTTTTGAGTTCGGGAGCAAAAGTTATGGCCTCCGGAAGATTGCTAATGATGCCTGTGCCACTGTTAGTGTACCTGCGCCACTGTTTGTGTACCTGCGCCCCTGATTTGGTGCCTGTGCCCCTAATTTGGTGCCTACACACCTCTGTCAAAAAATGACAGTCAGAGTTGTACCTGCACACACAGAATGGTATGTGCGCTCCCTTTCCTGTAGGTGGCTAAAAAACACGGGATTTTTCAAAAATTATCTCAAAAATATCAAATTTTTATCGATTTGCTTCAATTTTGGCAGCACTTCACCTCCTTTGATCCTGCAAAGAGCACAAAAACAAGACAAACCTAGCTTAACTAGTTAGGAAACCTGATTTTAGCCATTAATACAAGAAAGGTTAGTGAAATCAAAAACTTGAAACTAATCTAAAAAACTTTGAAAAATTAATCTAGAAAGCTTGAAACTAATCTAGAAAGATTGAAACTAAAAAAAATTAGAAACTAAAACAAAAAGCTTCAAAGTGACTCCATTAATGGAGGATGGACAAAGTGTCCCACTGGGCGTGCCAAATGTGTGCAATGGAAAGTTGCAAAAGCTATGGAATGAGGCTAAAGAACCTCAAAGCTTTGCTTTACTCATCCATGCACCATGAGATAAGAGCTAAACAAGAAACTATCTATGCATATATAAATTTGAAACAAATATTCAAACCCTAGCATATATACTACTCTCTACTCCATGAAAGCTTAATAAAAATGAACCTAGTTAGATTCTAAGCAATCAAATTAGATGTGTTGTTTACTTCAATGGAGGTGAAGAGGTCTCTCTAAAATGGCTACAAGACCAAGTTAGATACCCTCCTACTAACCTACTATGAAGTTATGGATGCAAGATGGAAGAGCTTCACCAATGGAGGATAGCCAAGATCAAATGCCTATTAGCTTGGCTAATGCAAATGAGGTCTAATGCCAATATATCCAAATGTGAGAGAGAAGGACTTGTGAGTGAAGTTGTAAGTTGAATGGGTAGGCTTAGCCTTGTATTTATAGTTTTCCACTTGGGAGAATTTGGAATTTGGGTGCATGTGGGACTAAAGCTCAAAAATCACTTTTAGATTAGATTAGGATAAACATGCTTTAGGCTTAGTTAAGCTAGGATTAGGCTAGTTAAACTTGATTAGCAAGTGATTAGAGACTCATTGAGAGTTGGGAGGGGTCTGGATAACCAATTGTGACTGATAGATAGCCTACGAAGCCAATAGAAGTGGTCTAGAGAGAACTAGGGAGGTTCTGAATGGTCAAAAGGAGGAATGTTTAGCTAATAAGAGAGATATTAGCCAAATAAGATGATTATAGGAGGAATACGACCGAAAGAGTGTCGTGAATGGGCATCCGAGAGTGGAGTGAAGAAGGGGGAATTAACGAAGTGTCATTAATTGACTAGATTGGATGAAATGCTAAGTGTAAGCATGTTTTCACAACATTTTAACCTTTTTGAAAAAAAACTCAAAGTTCTCTACTGTTCCACTCTCCCGCTTTAACTTTTCAACGACGGGCCCGAGACCTTGGTGGAATCGTGGAGCATTCTAGAAATTTTACTTCACTTCTGGGAATTTGGTTAAATTTCCAAAATTCTCCCGATGGTCTGCTCTCCCACTTTGACTTTTCAAGGGTGGGCTTTAACTTTGACTTTTTCCCTTTATAGCCTGATCAAGGATGCGGGTCACTTTTTAAATTTTCACCTTTTTTACAAAGAGGATCAAAAACACAAATTTCTCCACTGACCCACTTCCAATTAGGTATTTCCATGTACCTGTGGACAATGGGGCCAAAATTTGACGGGGAAGAAAACGCCCATCATTCCCAACTGTGGGAAAAATACACAGAGGAAGAGAACTTCATCATTTTGAGTCCAATTTTTGAATTTCCTTCACGAGCTGGAGGCATGGAGGCAAAACAATGATTTGATGACCCAAGCCATAGAACAAGAAAACAATTTTGATCAAAAAAGAAGATTGTAAAGAGGATATTACATGCACAGATCAAGAGATGGAGAATTTCTCAAAACGAGCAAAACAGAGATTTAAACAGCACTAGGGCACGGATTTTGCTATTTCTTCAAACTTTCAACTTGGCTTAAATACTTTAGGAGGGTGAGAGCTTGAAATTTTGAATTTAACTTGGAAAATGAAAAGCAGTTTTTGGGAGACAACAGGGCTTTAAAAAAGGAGGAACAAAAAACAAGCAAGAAGGAAACAAAAAAGTCCCAGAAAGGAGTTGAACATGCTTAACTCTTACAATTAAGGACCAAACTTTGTAGAAAGGTAGGGAAACTAGAGAGAAGGAGAAACAGTTTCCAAAACAGCAAAACAGCAGAAGTTTTCCAAAATTCTGCCAACAGTCTAGAACCAAAATTTAATTTTTTGGGGATCCCCCATTGTTCCCATTGTGGCTATCTTTGTTCACACCACTCTTAGCACCTTTGTCATTAATATCATCCTCTAGCTCATCCTCAGAGCTACTGATGTGCAAGTTGAAAATCCTTCTTTTGGTGCCCTCCTCCATCCTTTCCAGCTTGTCGCTAAGATTTTTGACCTGGTCCTCCAGCTCCAAAATTTTTTACCTAGACTTCACCTATGCAGTGAAAATTTTCTTGGAAGTATTGATGACATCCATCATTATTTCCCTTTGGCTCGCATTGGTATCTTCCATCACTTGGAGCACCCCTTCTAAGTAATGAACATTACTACTCAAATCCTCGTAAACCCTTTATATTAACATCCCTATCACATTTTCTCAAAGTTCTCACTTCCCCATGACCATCCTCACCCATGTCTTTACCCAAATCCTCCCCTACATTTTTGTATTTACCGGCCTTCATCTTAGTGAGGCAGTCAGCAAGAGTGAGGTCATCCTCATCTACATGGTCTTTCAGGGAAGGGGACAAAGTAGGTTTTCAATTTTCATACATTAGAAGAATGATCCCTTCGTTCAGAGGTAACTCCACTTTCTCCTACTGGAAAGCCATTAAATAGTTAGTCGGAGACATAAATAGAAAGAAGGGGATGGTCACCATGACCTTATGGCAGAAAATGTTCAGAAGGGTCAAATGGTGAGTATATATTTTTTTGTATTTACCCTCCAGAGTGATGTACTTCATGATTTGAAGGCACACCTCTCTCCAAATACCCAGAATGCATGACCTACCAATACCATCTGTAAAGAAAGAACATCTTTTCTTACCAACAAAGAACAGCTCAATTTCCTATTCTCTGCGGGTTCTATCCTTACAAATTTTAAGCCCATCCATTTTCATGTCCATGACCAGGGTGATGGAGGACCCAAATAGTGTGATTTCCATCCCTCTAACAAAAAACTTATCCACTTTCCAAGCTTTGCCAAAATCCTTAGACAGAGAAGGATCGTGACCATGTAATTTGGCAATGAAATTATTGAAACCCCTAATTTTAATCATGTTCCACAAAGGTTGATTAAAATCTTCAATGCTTTGGCTATTAGGTTCAACTCTAATCCAATAGCCCCCCATATTCACCAGACCGAGCTTCTTTTGTTTTCTACTAAAATTCAAAAAAAGAGACCTTCTTTCGCACTAGCAAAAATCTTGAAAAATGAGATATTAGGTAAGTTGTCGCCACCCCAGGGCTCACTCGTGCCAACATTATAAAACCTAATGCCCTCTATCTCTACTAATGATCTCATTAATTTCTATGGGTAATATATCAACTTTACACCATATCTTATAATCATTACAATTGATTCCATAATTGGCCATCTTATCTGCACATTTGTTCCTTGCCGAAAGGTATGATTATAAGAAATGCTATCAAAAAAATTGAAATTTCCTTCACATCATTGAGGATATTACTTATGTCCAAATTAATAAAACCTTTGTTATTAAGGGCATTAATTAAGAGGAGAGAATCACATTCGATCTAGATGTCCTTGAATCCTTTTTCTTTTGCTAGCAGAACCCCCCAAAGAAGAGCTCTAGCTTCCGCCATGTTATTTATTTAACAACCTAAAGGACCCACGTAGGCAAACAACCAGTCTCCGTCACTATTCCTTAGAATTTATCCTCCCCCAGCAAGACCCAGATTCCCTTTTGAGGCTCCATCAAAATTTAACTTTACAACATTTCCCCCAGGCCTTATCCAACTAGAGTTCTTTTTAGAAATGTGGTATTCCACTAGACCAAGGGTGAACTTGTCAAGAACTTTATGCTCACTATTCTGACAGGGTTTCTTGACTTTACCTTTTAAAAGTTTAATGTTTTCCTTTATGACAATCAAATTTTTCCATCTAACTTTTGAGAGAAGATATTTTTGATCGCGGAATATACCATCATTCCTGGCTTTCCATAAACCCCAAAAAAATGTGGAAGGGCGATATTCTAGGCCCAAGTCAAGATAGGAAAATGAAAAGGGCTCTCCCATTAAAAGCAACAGTCTTTAATCGTCAAGGGAAAGATCCATTGGATATTGAACAGGTCCAGAATAGCATCAAAGGCAGCATGGGAGAAGGTGCAATGAAGGAGGAGATGGTTGACATTTTCCTCCTCTTTCTTACAGAGAGAACATCTATTAGGAATCTTCATTCCTCTTTTCTTGAGATTATCCATAGTCAGGATTTTATTCTGAGAAGCTAGCTAGAAAAATATATTAATCTTAGGGGTGAGATATTTCACCCAGAGTTTCCCCCAATAGTCCTTCAGCATATCATTCTTGAAATTTGACATGTAGGTAGATTTAACCATGAAATTTCCAGATTCTTCTTCTTTCCATTTGATGGAGTCCTCCTTGGTTTGGAACATGGGGATGTGGAAATCCTTAAGTTGATTGTTGAGAACTCAAAAAGGTTAGATGTCGCCCTCAAAATCCAGGGGAGGCTTAATGATCACCCATCTGATAGAATCTTCCTAGATCCAAAAGTCCTAAATCCAAAATTTTCCAAATTCCTTGTAGTATTTAGCAACATCTTTCCACAATTCTAAGTTATCTAAGGGGGAATCCCCAAGACAATTATCAAACCAAAATTTGATTCTAGAGCCCATACCAATTTCCCAAATCATACCTTTGGATAAGATTTATGAAGAGGCCACAAAGGAGTTCCAGAAAAAATACCCTCTAGGGAGGTTATTTTGGTTTAAAAAGGATTCCATTCTGCCCATATTCCGCAAATATTTCATCTTTATGATTTGCACCCAAAGACCTTCCTCTCTTGTAATCCTCCAACCAGCCTTGGCTATTAATTCCTTATTCATAAGAGAAAAAAATGTCAGCCCCAATCTACCACATAACTTAGGTTTAGTAACCTTATCCCAGGCCACAAGAGGAAATTTAAACTTTTCACAAGCTCCCATCCAGAGGAACCTCTTTTGGATTTTCTCTAAGGCTTCCTTAATTTGAGTAGGGATCATGAAAAGATACATCACATAAATGGAAATGCATTGAAGGGAGCTTCGGAGCAGTTGAATCTTACCAGCTTGAGAGAGCAAAAGACCCTTCCAAGATGAGAGTTTATTATTAACTCTATCCAACATAGTGTTCCAAATCATAAAATCACAGCACCCCTAAGGATCAGTTGGATTCCCAGATAAGAATCTGGAAAATGTTTTGATCACTCTAGCTCATTCAGTGTGATTGCACAATCTAGCTTGAATCCTTTCTCCAAGTGTGGGACATTTATAAAAATGAGACAAGGACTTCTCCATGAGAAGGTTGGTAACCATCTGTCCTAAACTACCTGTTCATAATCATTAAGAACCTCCTTGAAATTCCAGTGCCTCATGGACAGAGGCCTTACCCATCATAAACCTATCATCTACAAACATGCCAAGGAGACAGAGAGAGAGAGAGAGAAAATTTGATAAAATAGAACCTACACTAAATGCGGTTAGATACACCATGAGAATGTTGAAAGATTCTACTGAAGGATTCCACCAAAACTGCCATGGAACGAGGGGTGAGCAATGGGAAGGATGGACAGATGCATCACAACCCTCTACCAGCTTGGAAGAAACCTTCTAGATTTCACATTGACCAAAAACTGTCCCAGAAACTGGCTATAGAACATGCATGCTCCATAACCTGCATATGAACATTCAAACAGTGCATCAAATACCTGCACCTGAAGCAGGATGGCCTAAAAAGAAAGACAAGCAAAGAATCCTATCAAATTCTTTATGGATAGATGCATCATAAGAAACATAGATTTTTTACCAAAGCTTTCAATGGAGTGGATGGTTTCTTGAAACACAGATACATCATGTCAGTAATTTGTCTACCAGGAAGCAAAAGCGCCCTGATTACCAGAGATGAAGTTGGGAGGTAGGTTCTGAACTCCATTTTCAACCCTATGATTTTAGTCAAAATTTTAGGGACTGGTGTTGCCGAGCAGAAAGATGAACCACTTTTAGAAATCCTTAAGCCTCCTTGGCCTTAAAAATTTATCAGGAAGAATGAGAGAGGGAAGAGAGAGGATTATCTGAATCTACCCCAAGAGATGACTCATTGTTAATTCATCTCATTATGGTGGTAGGTGAATGAAGCTCATGTAAAAGCGGCAAACTAGTAATTTTTGCATTAAAACTGGTTGTTGAAACGTCAGTTCTGGCCATGGATACTTATCAGCGTCAAATATCAAAGTTCACGAAATAGATTTTCTCTCTCCAAACTGGTTCCTTAAAATATCAAGATTGACCCCAGAATCGTGGAGAGATTACTTTCTGACCATCTTTCCAAGACATTGATATAAAGAACACAACTCCTCCAAGCTCTGGATCGAAAGTTATGAAGCGATCCTGAAGATTATAAAGGCAAAAACAGGTCCAAAACGGTTATCGACGGGAAAATGATTCCCCATTTTTTCCACGCTCTGCCACTTGGATGACATCGTGTTAGGAAATCTGATTCTATCCGTGGGCTCATCCTTTGAAGAATTTGGTATTCGGGCCTTCCTTAATTTCATAATTGCCACTTGGACACATTCGCAATCTTACTCTTTATTCTTGTTACGGGCCTGAGGGGCGCACTTACATCCATTCGAAAATTTGAGTATGTTGTTCCTCTATTTAAGGAGATATAATTTTCCCATAAATATCTCCCCACGCAACTCCTAAAACAACTCAATGTTATTTTACGTGAGATGTTGTTTTCTCACAAAACTAATCATTGTTACACGATTTGTTTACTCAGCTTCTCATAACCATATTTACTCACCCACTCATAATTACATTTGCCTTAATGGAAAAAATTATTACAACACATATTATCCCCGCCGGGCCAATGAGGTGAAGACACGTGGCGAGATTTGATTCGTATGGCGGCTCTCTACGGCTTTTCGATATCCCTCGCATACTTTTGGCCCGGCTTAGTCCCAAACTACATGGGACAAATATCTCCTAGAACCGCTCGAACTTTTCGGAGCTAGCCATTGCTCCTGGATCTTTGCTGGTGAATGATCATCGTGGTCATATGAATTCCATTCGCTCATCGGCTCTTTCAGCCTTTTCAACAAAGTACGCGCACTCAGAGGCCCATACGATAGTCCCAGGACCGTAGGTAGATGATTTGCCCCTGTAAGCTCGAGTCGAATCGGCCGGTTCGCGTCCTCCCCGTACTTCAAATGGACACTCAGGAACTGTCCCAAACTGTCTATGTGAACAAATTAAAATCCAAACCACCTGAAACTGGACTGACCCCCTTGTGTATAAACACGGCCGATCCATAATCCCGCGCGTACTTTTGTCACCACATCTGTTTGCAACCCCATCGTTGAGTGAATGACAAAAGGATGTTACACAATTTTTTCCCTCTTTCGGCCGATTGCAGCTCCTTCACGTCCCACGCGTACCGACATCTACCATACTGAAATCCCGCAGACCGCCTAGGACATGAAAGTTCTTCATCAGTTGATTAGACTTCCCAATCAGTTTCTACTTCAGCCCCAAGGGCTTGGTGATCAATCTTTTCCTCAAGTACATACCCTGAAATGGCTTTTTACAGTTCAGTATTACTTGCCCAACCTTATTACAATACAAGTATTCTTCCATTTTATCAACCTGTTGAAGGATTCCTTCTTTGGTTTATGTTTTTCCTTCTTAGATGAGAAGCCGAGGTTTGACCCCAAAAAACAGTGACTTCTTGGGCCTTGAATCAATCATGACTTGCTCGGGACAGAATAATCTGATGCATGTTATCAAAATTACTCCTGGACTAATAGTAATTTTACTCAGAGTAAATACAATAGTGTTGAGTAACTTATTAGGTCAGGCTTCTTAAGGATCAAGGGCGTTCCCATCATAGAATCTAGAAAATGTTTGATTCTGCAATTCCAGCTAGTGTGAGCTAATCTGGCAAAGAACCTGATTACTCCACATTATATGAAAAAGACAACACTTTTATTGGAAGTTAACCATCTGACCATTTTCAACCTGTTCAAGAATTGCATCAGTGAACCTCCTTGAAATTTGAGGCCTCATGGATAGAGGCCTTACCCATGTGTAAAGATTATCATCTACAAACTGATTGAGACAGATAGAGGGAAGATCCACATGATGTAGATAGGCTTTTGGCTAAGCCCTAGATACGATTGGAACCCAATACTCTCTGATCTAATAGCATTCTAATTAGGGATTCCAATTCATTATGACATAGAGTGAAAGGTGAGAGAGGATCCCCTTAGACTCGGGGCTCTACCAGCTTCCCATAGAAACCTTTTCTGATTAAATGTCCATTGACCAAAATCTGTAGAAACTGGCATGTATGGAAATGCATGTCATTCAATCATATGAACCAAATTTAGTTATCAAAACCCATTATTTAGTACGGATAGCCTGGAGGAAAGACTAAAAAATTGAATCAATTACTTTAAATACTTTTATGCATTGATCTAGCTTAAGAAACATCCAACCAAGTCTACCAGAACTTGTCAATGGAGTGGATGGCAATTCTTGAATCATAATTGAATGTTGTCATAAATTTTTTCTGCCAGGAAAAAAATCCCCCTGATGTCCCAAAGATGATAGTTGGGATAGTACCATCCATAATCCTCCCAAAATATGATTTTAGGTTCTGCTGAATTTTATAATCTGGTAGTTGCATAGGCTTGACTAGGTCTAAAATCCTTAACCTCCTTGGCCCACAGCAATTTTCGGCAAACCCACATCCGGACAACGAAAACTATGATATATTCATTTGCCTTAGAGAGATTTGACCATTGTTAAAGCACTGAAACTTCTTGGACCAAACCTGCTCATGTTACCTCATGAAAAATTAATATCATAATTGCATAAAAAAAATTTAGAAATCTTACTCTTTATTCTTGATACATTCATAGTAAGTATTACATCCATTTAAATAGGAGATGTTGTTCCTATATTTAAGGAGATATAATCTCCATAAATATCTCCACACATAACTCCTAAAACAACTCTATGCTATTTTACGTGGAGATATTGTTTTCCTCACAAAACTAATATTGTTAATGATTTGTTTACTCAGCAACTCATAACAATATTTACTCACCCACTCATAATTACATTTACAATAATGTAATTAATTATTACAACACATATTATATTATCCTAGATAATATAATCACTTACATAATATTCTATGTTCACACTACAACATAGATATTCCTAACAGTATTCATATCCTCCATCCTTAGTAGCCATTGCTGACCCTAGATTTTGTCTCCAATACACCTCTTCATTTAACCAAAATTCCATTGTAATCACCTTCCAAGATATTTTGTTTCTTGATCCTTGAGAACCATACGATTAAGGACCAAGATGTTCTCCATAAGTTGACTCAATATTTGCTGGGATCTTCAGCAATTCTAGGAACTTTTTTCTTGAAAACACATTTCCAAAAGTTTCCTTGTTCCATCTTTTAAGATTAATTTTGATGTGCTACAGTTTTAAAGACACAATCGTTAAAAACTACCAACCCCGACGAACCTGTATATCCCACCATTCAATTGAATCTTGTTGTAAATAGTCTAGGTAGGAAATCTAACCACATCTTTTCAAATCTTAAGGGCCGAGATTTTTTAAAATGATTCATTCCCAAATCGAGGAGTGGGATTATAATCCAAGCCAATTCTGGGAATATTTTTTAGAGAACAAAGTTGATTGATCATACAAAGATGGCTAACCACAAATCTATCTAATCTTATATGAATGAGCTCAGATCCATTCCTTCTGTTTACCCAAGTAAACTTCGATCCCTCCAAATCTAATTCAAACATGTTCTATTACTGGCTAGGAAGTCAGTAAGATCTTCCATACTTTCAGTAATAAGAAATCAAACCCCCTCTCTTGAGTCACCAAGGGAAAGAAGGGGTAGCTTGAAGTCTCCTCCAACTATCCAATCTTTATCATTAGACTAGTTGATCTAAAGCTAGAGAAACTCCTTCCATGAAATTCTCTTCTTTCACTGAGAATTATTCAGGAGCATAAATGTTAGAAACATACCAGGATTTTTTAAGAGATGATTTCTTGTGAAGTTCATAACCACATGACTAGGGGCTGGATAAGCCCAGATCAATGGTACTCCATGCACTAAATCTAAGATCCCACATAGTGACAACACCTCCTGAGGCCCCAGAGGAGCTACAGCCTTCCCAATGACTATCTTTCCAAATTTTTCTCCCCACCTCTTTAAATCTATCTAAGTTCATTTTGGTTTCTTGGAGCATGAAAATATCCGGTTTAACTTTAACTCTAAAATCCTTAGCAATTATGTGTTTACTGTGATTATTCAAACCTCTAATATTCCAAGAAGGAGGAACATTTAACATTTCAACATTATTATGAAGAAGCAACTTCCCTAGAGTACCCTGAATTTGATAGCTTCTACTTCCCTCCTGGAGTTAGTCTCCCTTAATGCCTTATTACTTTTTGACTACCCAAAGGAGTAGAGTCCTATACCAACATCAGCTCTATGAGGTGATTCACATGACCGGTTTGATTTACTAGCTGGGGTCTTGGGAGGAGACCTGCTAATTCGTAAGTATCAACAAAAAATTCTGTAAGAATTTTAAAGCCATTAGACACAGGTATTTCTTCTTGTCTCTGACCAAAGGATCTCTGACCAATGGATGAAAATTCTTCTAACGATGGTCCACATGACACTTGCAGAGCTAGATCGAAACTTTCCAAAACTAGGCTGGCCTCTAGCCCTAAATTAGAAGTCCATGCTCCTCAGTGTCCTAATTTTCATTTTCATTCTCATTCTCATGATTTGTTTACTCATTCTCACAACAATATTTACTTCAAAGTTATTAGCTTAATGAGGAAACTGTTAGACCACCATTTCCTTGCAGATAATATAATCACTTACGAGGGAGTCACTTCTATGTTCACACTACAACATAGATATTCCTAACATTATTCATATCCCCATCCTTAAGCCATTCAACCCTAGATTTTTGTCTCCAATACACCTCTTATTTAACCAGAATTCCATGGTAATCATCCAAGAGATTTTGTTCTGATCCTTGAGAACCAGATTAATACCAATGTTCTCCATAAATTACTCAATATTTCTGAGATCTTCAGCCACCAGTTCTACTTTTTCTACTTGAAAAGGGGGATATTTCATAATCAAGTTTCCTTGTTCCATATTTTAAGATTAATTTTGATGTGCTACAGTTTAATATCTCAATTTAAAACTAGCAACCCCACGAACCTGTATATCCCACCATTCAAAAATATTGCATGGGTAAATGTCTAGGTGGCCTTGGTAACCACATCTTTTCAAATCTATAAGGATTTCCGAGATTTTTATCAATGCCAATAAGAACTTCCCAGCTCCCAAAACTCGAGGAGTGGGATTATAATCTAAGCCAAGGTCTGGGACCCATTTTTTAGAGAACAAAGTTGATTGATCATACAAATATGGCTAACCACAAATCTGTTCTAATCTTATCTGAATGAGCTCAGATCCATTCCTTCTGATTTATCCAAGTAAACCAAGGATCCTCTCCAAAGAATCTAATTGCAAACTTGACTATTACTGGCTAGGAAGTCAGCAAGATCTTCCATACTTTCAGAATAAGAAATCAAACCCCCTCTCTTATCACCAAGGGAAAGGGGGGTATTGAAGTCTCCTCCAACTATCCAATCTTTATCATTAGACAGTTGTCTAAAGCTAGAGAAATCCTTCTAGAAATTCCTTCTTTCACTGAGTTTATTAGGAGCATAAATGTTAGAAACATACCAGGATTTTTTTGAGATGATTTTTGTGAAGTTCATAACCACATGACCAGGGGTGGAAAGGATCAAAACTCCATGCACTAAACTAGGATCCCATATAGTTACAACACCTCCTGAGGCCCTAGAGGAGCTACAGCCTTCCCAGTGACTATCTTTCCAAATTTGTCTCCCCACCTCTCTAAATCTATCTAGGTTCATTTTGGTTTCTTGAGCATGAAAATATCCGGTTTAATTTTAACTCTAAAATCCTTAGCAATTATGTGTTTACTGGGATTATTCAAACCTATAATATTCCAAGAGAGGAGGATCATTTAACATTTCTTATTACGAAGAAGCAACTTCCCCAGAGTACCCTGAATTTCAACTTCTACTTCCCTCCTGGAGTTAGTCTCCCTTAATTCCTTATTACTTTTCCTACCCAAAGGAGTAGAGTCCTTACCAACATCAGCTCTAGAGGTGATTCGCGTGACCGGTTTGTATTTACTAGCTGGGGTCTTGGGAGAGACTGCTAATTCGTAAGTATCAACAAAAAATTCCGTAAGAATTTTAAAGCCATTAGACACTGGTAGTTCTTCTTGTCTCTGACCGAAGGATCTTTGACCAATGGAAGAAACTTCATCTAATGATGGTCCACATGCCACTTCCAGAGCTAGAGCGATACTTTCCAAAACTTGGCTGGCCTCTACCCCTGAATAAGAAGTCATCTCCTTAGTGTCCTAATTTTCATTTTCATTCTCATTCTCATCTTCATTCTCATTCTCATCTTTAGCTTCAAAGTTATTGGCTTTGAGGAAACTGGAGACCACCATTTCCTTGCAGGGGGATGATGTTGAGTCGAGGGAGTCACTTCTTTGACCTCCTTCTGGAGGTTAAGAGGATCCTTTGTCTCGACAACTTTTCCATTTTTTCCAATCAGCCTACATTCTTTTGCCTCCTTATTATTTATCTTTTTTGGACCGACAACGGGATCATTTTTTTTCTTATGAAGAGAAAAATTCCTATGATCATGACCCGCCAGTTTACATTTTCTACAGGAAAAGGGGGACAGATCATAATCAAATCTCTGCAACCAAACTCCTACAGAAGTCAAGAGTTTGATATTACTTTATAAGGGAGCTTCTTGACTCATATTGACACAGAATCTGGCATGGGTTAATCTATATTTAGCCTTGGTGACCGGATCTAAAGCTATCGGCTTTCCTAGGCTTTTATCAATGCCAATAAGAACTTCCAGCTCCCAAAACTCCAGGGGTAAGCCCAGAAGGTTGACCCAGTTAGGGAACTCAGATATAGGCATCACATATGGATTAAAAGTCAGTTCCCATTTCTAAACAACCACATGAGATTTACCAATAAACCAAGGGCCTCTGGAAAGAATCTTTGCCACTTGATATTTGCTAGGTAAAAAAACAAGGAAGAAACCATTTGCATAGGCAGAAACCTCAGCATTACCATTAGACGCCCAACATCTCTTAACCCAACCTCTAAAGTAATCAATATTTGGTCTAGAGCCAAGGCATTTAGCAAAGATAGCGCAATCCATGGAGGCTCTAGGTCTTGCCAAAAGAGTCTCGGGGACTTTAAGGGATAAGTTAGCTTTCTCCTTTGACAGTTCTAGCCCCTCCAAAATCACCTTGTCCAAGATTTTGCTGACCAAATGTTTAGCTCACGTGCTCGATGCCCCATCCTTTTCCTTATTTTCCTTGGGAGCATCAAGCACATGATCATTTACCTGGTGCAGGGGCCCTTCAGACTACTACTCCATCTGACACACAGGATATTCCCACTCAAAAAATTCGTTTGAAAATTCCAGCAAAGTCCGCTCCTGCTCCTGCTCCATGTTTAACATTTTTAAGGTGGTGCAAAATAAGAGATATGAATGGATATGAATACAGTAGGTTAGTTTTGATTCGTGATGCATATTTCTTAATTTTTTGTTTTTTTCTTGTTCTGGCTGACTATTTGGGGTTAACATTGTTTAGGACATTCAAAAGCTGGAAAATATTTGCCTTTGTTGGAGAATCTAGTTATGAGTGTTAAATCGATTGGAGATAATTTTTTTTTTCTTTAGTCAATAGTAAAACTTAAAATATGATGGAACAGTGCTTTTTCTACCTTTAGTATCGGGGGTCCCAAGTTCTTCCATATAGATAACTTCTTATTTGAATTTGCAATGGATTTTTTTCTCTATGTTTATATAATTTATTAATACTTTCACTACCTAATCTCCAATATTTTATGTAGCTATCCTTCCCTTTGCACCAAGATCATGAGATTTGACTATTTTTGGCCTACACTATTCAACAATGCTCATTCATGGGTTAAAAAATGCAAAGAATGTGCCTTATTTACTGGTAAGAAGAGGTTAGGTTATCATTCCACTTAACCCAATTCAAGGAGACCAAATAAATTCAATTGCAAAGAAAACATGATTATTACAAACTCAGAATCAGACACTTTTTATGCATATATTTTCCTTCCTTCTCAGAGCTTCGGCTCACTATAGAATCTCTTTGAATGTGTTTGATATGAAAACACTTACAATTGCCTCTAATAAATAGATGGCTTCATCTAACAATAAAACACTCAAATCTCTAAAAATAGAATATCTAAAAAATAGTACATGCTTTTGTGCAATACAAGAGCTTTTGATTTATTTTCTTTATTAGATTTTCCTAAAACTTTAATGAATCTAAAACTAAATTCAAAATTAAAAGCATGTAAAAAACCCCCAAAATTAGACCACTTACTTTTCTAGGGGAAAAATTAAATCTTTTTCTAACACTCCCCCTTAATTTTAGACCTTCAAGATTTTAATTTTCTTGAGCTGAGTGTGCACTTCCGAGATCTGACATATTCTTGATCACAAACTCCCAAAGGAAGTTCTGAAATACTCAAAAACTTCATTTCCCAAAGATTTCTGTAAAATATCTGCAAACTATCTTAGGATCTAGCAAACTTCAAGAAAAATTTCTTTGTTGTTAACCACCTCCCTGATGAAGTGATACCTGATGTCTATGTGTTTGCTCCTCTTGTGAAAAACATGATTTTTGGAATTGCTATTGCTAGAATTATTGTCACAAAAACATTTGTGTAGCATCCTCTTGATTCTGCCTCAAATCTTTCAACACTCTTCTATCCAAACAGCTTGACATGCGCCCTTTTTTCTCATTGCTACTACATACTCTATTTCTATATGAATTTGATAGTGTAACTATGGGATGCTTAATTCGATGCCCATTATAAACTATACAGATGTTCCAAAGTGAAAAGTCATAGCCAAATGTGTGTTTCATGTCATCAATACTTCTAAGGTTACTGTCACTAATCTGTGTAACCAATGATCTCATCTGATGTTGAATACAAAATTTCATGATTCTTAGTTCCACCATACAGTACCTCAAAATCCTTTTTTCCAGTTGCCAATGTGAATCTTTTGGAGATTCCATGAACCTTGAGATAGACTGATCACACCATACATAATATCTGGCTCTTAATGGCCATCAAATACATGAGACTTCCAACTAGTCTTTTGAACAATGTTGGATCTACATAATGATCCCACGGTTTCATCTTTTCTTAACTTAAAACCTATGGTGCAATGGTGTTGTAGACATTGGCTTGCAATTCAACATGTTAAATCTTTCAAAACATCATTAGCATACCCTTTCTTGTGAAATAAGAAACTCCATCTTCTTAATTGTTGAACTTCTATGCCTTGGAAAATAGTGCATGAGGCCTAGATGCATGTACATCTCAAATTAGCTTTCTTCATAGCTGATTTGAATGAATTTGTAGATAGATTTCTTAGTGATGATTAAATCATCCACATATAAAAAAACAATCAAAATTTTACCTTGCTCATTGATCTTGATGTATAAGGTAGGCTCACTGAGTCCTACTGAAACCATTCTGTATCAAATAAGAATCAATCCTGTTGTACCAAGCCTAGGTGTTTGCTTGAGACCATAAAGCATTTTTTTCAACATAATACCTTTCTTCATGACCTTCAATCTCATAACCTTCTGGAAATTCACATAAAATTATTCTTCTTCAAGAAAACCATTCAAGAATGTTGATTTTAAACATCCATCTGATAAATAGGCCATTTGTTTTGAGCTGTAATTTCTAAAACCATTCTTACCTTGTCTCAAACAATGCTACAATGTGTAAATGTCTCACTGTAATCTATGTCCATATTGTTGTGAAAATACTCTTTGCAACCAACCTTGCTTTATGTTTTTGTACTTTACCATCAGTAGTATATTTTCTTCCATGTCAGACCCACTTCACTCCTATCACATCCTTTCCTTCTAGAAGATCTACCAATTCCCATGTCTGATTATTCTTAATATGGAACTATCTATCTCATCATCCATGGCTTGAACCCGAAAAAAGGTTCATTATTTATAGCCTCTTCAAAGTATATTGATACTATAACTTGAGAAAACAATGCAAAAAACTAGAAAAAGCATTAGTTGTATCAACAATATAAATCTCACTAGACTCCTTGTATTTCTATTGCAAAGGGCTATCTGATGATGGATTATTTTGTAACCTTCAAAGGAGTAGCTTATGGTGTTCCTTTTGGTGTCTAATGGATGGTTAAATATGCCTAAAATTTTGGACACCTCGTAGATGTAGATGGAGGTGTAACTTATGCTGCAACTTGTGATGCATGTCCAAGATTCTGTAAGAAGATATCAGCATACCTTGTTCAAGCTCTAGGTGCTTTCATCTAGACCATATCATCATGAGGAAAATTTCCTGCTGCTACACTTCAATCTGTTTTCTCAATACTTCTCATCCCATGCCTCATTTTCAACAAAACTATACATCTTTGCTTGATTATGACATCTTTCTGGTAACCATGGATTAAACAACTTGTAAGATTTTGTATTCTCTGAATATCCAACAAATATGCACTTTTCTTCTTTGTTGTCTAACTTCTTCCTTATCTCATCAGGCACATGTGAGTATGCCACTCAACCGGAGATTCTAAAATGAGAAATAATGTGTTTCTTCTTAGTCCAAGCTTGTTGAGGAACCATGTTTCTAACAATTTTCATAGGAAACCTATTTATGATGTAAACAAAGTTGTTACTGCTTCTGCCCAATACTCATTTGAAATATGATTTTCCTTCATCATACTTCTCAGGCCATCTCCATGATGGTTCTATTCTTTCTGTCTTGCCACACTATTCTGCTACCGTATATACCTAGAAGTAAACTGCTTTTGTATACCATGATATTTGCAAAAATTCAGAAAAGCATTGGAAACATACTCACCTCCTTTGTCTACCTCAAAACATTGATGTAGTACCCACTTTGTTTTTCCACTAAAAGCCTTGAACTACTAAATATATCAAAATCATATGATTTTTGTCTCAAAAAGTACAACCACATGTCTTCCTTGTATAGTCATCAATGAATGTCATAAAATATGAGCAACCTCCAATAGAATTTGTTTGCATCATTTCACATAAATATGAGTGAACAATTTCAATTGGTGCACTTGTTCTTTTTATTTTGCCAACTGGGAAGGAATCTCTATGTTGCTTCCCCAAAATACAACCTTCACAAACTCTATTTGGTTTCTGAATCAAAGGAAAACCTTTCACCATATTTTTTAAGTGTAATAAATTCAAACCACAAAATTTTAAATGACCAAACCTGAGATGTCATAGCCACGATTCATCTTTTTCCAACTGACTGAAAAGTTGATTCAATCTCCTTAGCTCCGGACTGATCTGTAGTATGAACTCCAGATGTGGCTGGTATAATCTTGAAAGGAAACATTTATTTGCTTTCATCTTCACTTTAGCAATCACCTTGGTACTTGGAGATTTATCCACGATCACACATTCATTGTCTTCAATGTAAACTTTCTATCCTTTTTGTACCAATTGACCAATGCTCATAAGGTTATGCTTCAAACATGCAACATGATAAACATCATGCATAATCTTTTAGTCCCCTTGTTTACATAGAATTTTCATTGTTCCTTTTCCTTTTACAATCAATGTATTATTATTCCCAAGGGTAACTTTTGTCTTTACTAACTCATCCAAATTAGAAAATAAATCTAAGCTACCTGACATGTGATTACTGGAACCAGAATCCAAATACCACACATCACTAGGAATATCTTGGGATAGATTACACTCAATACGTGATGCTTCAACAATATTTGTGCATGCAATAAACATGGATCTTGAAGTAGAGCTCCCAACCTGATTTTGATTCTGCTTGTTTTGATCATAATGTTTTTTCCTACATTCATAAGCATAGTTCTCATATCTCTTGCAATAGTGAAACTGTACATGCGACTTATCTTTTCTCTGATCTGAAAAATGATTATGATTGTGCCCTTGACTATGTCCTCTTCCACTTGAGTTTTATGGAGCATTTCTTGCATCCTCTACATGAAGCTCTTCCTCTATCCTCTAGGGCTAAAATTTCCTCTTCCTCTTCCACGATTTCCAGATACCTGTGATGAAAAAGCTTGATCTACAGCTGCATGTTATCTATTAAACCTTTGTTCATGATTTATTAGTGATGCACACAACTCATCAATTGAAAATTGACTTAGATCCTTAGTTTCTTCAATAGCAACTACTAAAGGATCAAATTTTGTAGGTAAACTTCTAAGCAATTTTTGAATAGTCCTTCTGTCCTCAATAGTTTCACCATAAGATTTAATTTGATTGACCAAACCAATTACAAAAGTAAAGAATGATTCTACGAAAATCTAAATCTTTCATTGACATATTTTCAAAATCTCTATGAAGTAACTATAGTTTGGTTGTTTTCACTTTCTTGTTACCTTAATACGCAACTTGGAGAGTTTTCCATGCAATTTGGGATTTACTGGTTGTTTTCACTCTGGGTAGGATGCTTTCATGCATGGCTTGATGAATGAATAATTGATCTTCTCCGTCTTTCTTTCTTAATTCCTTCAAAGTGCCTTTCTCTGCCTGTGAGATTGTGTTATATTTTTCTACATTTGCGAGCTATGTGTACCCATTCCCTATGATTTCCCACCCATCCTGAGATCTAAATAGTTCCTTCATGGTTAATGACAAATACTCATAATTTTTTCCTGTAAATTGTGGTGTCTATAGACCGGATATAGAATCCATAACTTGTTTGTCATAAGAACGTTCCCTTCCCCCCAACGACGTCACATACACCACAAACAAGGGGAGAATTATTTAGGTGAATCAGTCACCCCATACAGAATTATATAGTCATATTTACGCATAACATAGTACCAATACACCACAGTCATCAATATCAGGCAATGCTCAAAATAAGACTTGAGTTCTCAACACAACACAGACACCAGCACCCAGACTAAAACAGTAGTTCATGGGAGCCCCTTACCCTTCCTAAACACATGTGATAAGGGGGTAGTTACATAGTATTTTGTAGTTCAGCATAGTCTATAGAACTCCACACAACAGATTTTACAGGGCATACACTTAGCACTTGGCATGTATACACTACACATCACTTTTCACTTTCACATTGGATCGAACTCTTTGAATTGTTCAAATTTTTACACACCATTTGTAATGGTGTTCTACATTTTGGGAAGTAGTTAAAGGTTTGATGATAACACCATACTTTTCTCCCTACAATTATTCCATTAATTGGCATGAGATCACCCAAAAAATGCACGGCCAACACAACTAGCATGAGATCTCCCAAAAAAATCATTCTTCTACAACATCTTCAAGATCCTTTCTACACCCTTTTACTCATCATGGATCAGGTATGCATGTTCTTTTTTTCACTTTTGTATTTTACACATTTTGATCATATACATTCGTATTTGACTACTCGTTCATTCTTCTCTTTTTCAACTCCATCATTATGGGAAGTGGTATTGACATCACAACATAAACAACACTAATCACATCTACAATTGACATCGAATACAGGCACATCATGAAATCTACACGTGTTTTCACCCTAGGGTCACTTTTTGCACTTTTTCCTCCTTAGCATCCATTCTTTACATTTGATCACTCCACACTTTGTCTTGTCCCTCGCCACACCTTCATCATCGATCTACATGGTTAACAGGTACGCATAACTTATCCACTTTATGTTATTGAGATTTCACTCAACAACATAAAGTAGGGGAAAATGTAGATACAAAATCATGCACTTTGGGTAGCTATTTAGTCCTGATTACATACTAATATTCATATGATTCCTAAGTAAGAAAATTACTAAGTAACCCATATCTTTGGCATCCTTTATTTTCTTTCTATTTCCACTTTTGGTCTTACACCCTTACTTGCTCAGTCTTCCTTTTTATACCTTGGCATTTATCATCCTGGACATCAGGGCCCAGCCAAGATGCCAGCGTTAAGCACCCCTAACCTCTTTATACTTTGTTCACATCTTTTAGGTCCTTTATATCCATTTAAGCATCTTATATTTTTGGTAGTTGGCCTTTTTGGGGTTAATTACGAAATTCAAGCAAAGGAATTATATAAATATAAAGTTATGTTATCATAATAAGGGACCAAGAACTAAGCATTAGCTATCACCACCTAAGGCTGCATCCATCAAACATCTAAGAGCTTCATTGCATCCATCTATCACCATCTAAAGGACATAAGGGCTAGTTACTCTGCATACACTTCATAGGAGGGGAATTCATTCTATTCCATACACACATCTATTACATTTCTTTACATCTAGCTACTTTTCTTGCTATCAAGTGTGACATGCACAAGAGCCACCTAAGGCACAATTCCAAACACACACACACATAGAACTACATTGGGTTTGATATTTAGCGCAACACTCAATCGTAAGATCACCATTATAACAACTGAAGATAATCGGACCCCTCATTCTACATCTTTATTTTTTAGGATTTGATGTCTCTTTAAGGGTTTTACAGGTCATTACCTCATTGTAGGTTTCCAGCGACTTCAGCAATCATTGTGCAACCTCATAGCAACCAAAGGTGAACAATAGAAAATAATTTGTGATAACTCAGAGGAGGTTTTCTAAGCATTTCTGTAGCAATAGGCACCCAGAAACAGGTCTAGGGCACCCACAGGTGCTCTTATCCCTTTTCAGGTGCCCCAGTCTAGGTAGATGGTCAGCTCGTGCACTTTTCTAAGGCTTTGTGTGACACTCCTCCCTCTCTTTTCATCTAGTTAGCACTTTGGCAGAGTCCAGGAATAATTGCAAAACAACTAAGTCATCTTACCTCTTCTTTGCACCTAGGATTTCATATATTTTTGCTTAGTTTTCTTGGGTTAATTTATGTACTTAATTATTTATTCATTTACTATTGCAATAACAATCAAATTAGGAATATATTTCCATATTTTTCTTAATCACTACATTGTTTTTTCGTGAACCTCACTATGCAATAATAATAATGTCTTATCAAAAATTATGTTCTTATCACATAACAAACATTTTCTTTAAGGCTATAAAAATACTTATAGAACAAGTTGGCCAATTAATTTGGGTTAGGATTAGGAAATTACAATTGAAAGGTCGAACCCTAACTACCAAAGATGTCAAATACAAGCCCAACCTAGAAAAAAAAATCTAAAATCAGACATTAGTTACATTGATTTCAAGAAAATTTTAATTTCACCTGACTATTTGCACCAAACAAGAAAAACATTATAGGCCATGATTCATCAACTAGGGCTACCTACTTTTTTTCCACATTTTCCAGTACAAAACATTGTTGACCCCCACTTACTACAGCCCATACAAAACTATACAATCGTTATCAACATGCCCTTCCTATGACTAAACCCCAACCTTTTGATTTTCACGATGACAAAATTTTAGTCAAAAATGATTCAGTCACTTGCACTCGTTACTACAAACATAGGTTGAATGACTTAAAATAATTGCTTTACCAAGATAGTTCCTACTTCGGAAAAATAAATGACTACTTTTGGATAGCTAAATTCCAAAAACCGAGGTAATGCCCATAGTCATTAGTTAATCTGAACTAAAAATGCTCTTGTTTATGGAGATAGTGACAATCAAACCATCAAGGCCTTCATAGAAAAATACATAACTTGTAACAATGAATTATTTCCCCACAAGATAGAAAAATTGCAACAACATCACCACATACAAAGTTGTAAAACCAAAATACACCCGCAGTATAGATAAAATTTCCCATAACCTCCAATGCAACAAACAAGGATTCTTGAACCATGTTTAGAAGAACACGAAGCTCTTACTATGAACGCATCTTCTATATTTAACACTTTTGAAAGTAAACAATATGAAAGTAGTGTTACATTTGATATGTTCCTTGAAGAGATTGGCATGGATGATCTTAACTACATACAGGAAATCCAAACAACATTAAAACAACCAACCTTATTCTTGAAAAGAAAACCTAGTCAATCATGGAAAAATACTTTTGCAAAGCAAATGCCCTTCTTATGGAAAGAAAACATTGATGCACATTTTTTGCTTAATGCATATGCAACAATGATGTATTGTTCTTCGTATATGACAAAAATTTATTGTTACATGAAAAAACCATTCAGAAAACTTCATTCCTAACATCAGAAAATGCACCTTGATGTCATTCAAATGCTTCATAACCTTGTGAATGTGATTTTGAACACACACAAAATGTCTGCACAACAATCAGACCATATAGTATTATTTATTCCTTTAAACAACTCTTCACGAACATGTACTTTCATAAACACTTCCATCTCTGAGGACCATGCATTCATCCTAAAGCCACATGCAATATTGCAATAAGAACCTAAATACTTAGAAAACATAAAATGCAAATCCATTTTGGACTATTACATGGAATGCCTGTATTCCATAAACAACATGGATTTGGCTGAATTTGCTTCCATATATAGCAAAAAAAATGTAGCCCGCAACAAAACCGCATGTCATAAGCTTTGTGAATTACAAAAAGCATTTATACATTGAACATTATTGTGATGAAAGACTCATGCTATATTTTCCATTCATAAATAGTGAAGATTCACTCAGATTTAGCTATAAAACTTGGACAGATGCATATACATTTCATCAAAAAATCATTCAGGTAAATGAGTCAATTTTTTTCTATGATATCAATACTATATGGGGAGACATTGAAAAATATTTACATGACTCAGAATCTATCTTGACTGCAAATGAAAAAACTAAATCATGCCATTATAAACAGTCCACGTTAGATGAAGAGTATGACATACAAAATGATTTTCCTTCATTCACTCCTACAATGCATTAACCAACCAAAAGAAGGTGTTTTGAAATAGGAAAACATCTTTACATACAAAAAAATCACATGTATTATAGATACATGCAGTTGTTGAATCAAAAACAATTGTTCATTATAAAATACATTGTATTTAAAAAAACAAAATTGTGGAGCTCCAATATATTTTTTTTTGACTGGCGGTGCAGGCACTGGGAAAACCTTTGTTGCCAAAATGGTATTTCAAATCCTCATGTACACATTTACAATAGTTCATTGACTAGTGACCCCTTGTGAATAAAAGGTTTGATCTTGGCTTTCATAGGAAAGGCAACTTACAATGCTATAACACGAATAATGATCTTCCACTATATTATCTTTCATATGAAATAGATTACAAATATATAGGAAATTACTTCCCTATAATCAAGGAGGTTGTTTAAAAAACTCTACAAACATACATATTATTATTAAAACAATAATATATTTGTTAACTACTAATATATCATAGTAAATGGTAAATAATTATTTACCCAATGTAAATACTAAGTACTAATTTCCTACCGTTCTCCTCATTAGTGTTTACATGGGAAGAAAGCACATCTGAAAAATTAGAAACAGAATCGTATGCCTCCACATACTTTTAGGTTTGCATATTGTTGGCTTAGATCTTATTGTCTAGATCTTGTTGCATATAAATAATCCATTTCACCACAGTGAATCCCATACCAGATGATCACACTTCCACCTATTCACCTACATACATGAACTCAACAGTTCCCACTTTCACTTCTAATGAATTATCTTTCACTATTCGATCGATGTTAGAAGTATGACAGTCGAAGAATCTCAGCAGTCAGAGGATCACTCCAGTTCAGCTGCCCTCCTATAAAATTATTCTCAGAATCCAAAATTCACATTCTCCTCTTTTCAATCATAACACAGTAAATAAACCATGCACCACACAACTAAAAGAGATACATCACCATACCAAAATGTGGCCCCGTCATTGGTGACTGACAAGAGGTGTTGACCACCCTCCTTCCTCCAGAACCTAAGGCCTCCAATTTGAAGCTACTAACTCAAAAAATTTGAATTTTCAGGCTTAATGGTTGCCAGGATGTCGGGTAACACCAAAAATGTGTCCATAAGGCATTTTTAAAAACTTTTTGACAAGACATCACTATACGACTAAATTCACCTATTTGACCTTTACGATACTTAAATTTGATGATGACAATATATAAATTTTTAAAATGATGACTCTGACAATTTAGTGACATAACAATATTAATCATCCTAAAGACTTAGTTTACAAAATTCACTCGAATGAATTAAACATATATTTTTGACACATTTAACTTTAAACAAATTCTTAAAAGACTTAAGAACAATAGTTTATTATTTAAAATGATTTGACTAGACTCTTACACATTGATTGTTTTTTAAACATCATATAAAAAAAATTATGAGTGACCGACTCGACAATTAACAAAACCATTTTGACTAGACCATAAAATATTAAAACTAATATAGTACTATTTGAATGGCATTTAATTATTACATTTATCTATTTTGCCACAACTCACTTTATTTACACTCGCAATGCATGGACTTTGAGAAACACGGCTAGAAAATTAGAGAGAAAGAGATGTTTTCTCAGCAAGATCTTCAAGCTTGACCGATCTAGTGAGGACTGTGAGTGTCATACTTCTTTATTGAGTCAGGTGAGCTACAATAGTGTTGAAATGGGCCAAATCCATATCTATCAAATACGTTGAGTGGATTATGTTGGACAGAATTCCTTTGGGGATGGAACAACAAGTTTGATCTAACAATGTAATGATCAAGTCACATATGTAGTCACAAAATTATGCACTTTAGACATTTATTTATCCTAGTCTATTTTCTACTTTCTCATCACCTTTTGTGCTCTTTCTAACCATTTTTCATCCTTATCTTTTTGGTATTTGGTCATGACAAGGTTAATTATGAAATCATATCAAGAGAACCCTATAAATATAAAGTTATGAGACCATAATGAGGGACCTAGCATCATCTACTACTATCACTCATCTAGAGTTGCATCCATCTATTGCATTTGCATCCACATAACTCCATCATCAAGACACAAGCTAGGAAGTATTCATCACACTTCATGGGGGGGATTTTATTATATTCCATGCACACATGCTATTACATTTTCTAAATTTAGTTATTGCTAGCTACTTCACAAAGTTTGACTGAAATAAGAGCACCTAGGGCACAACATGCACACACTCACAAGAACTACATTTGCGTCTTAAATGTAGAGTAGCTCTCAGAGTAGTAAGCCCACTTTTGTAGAAACTAAGGTCAGTCTGACCCATTCATTATGTATTTTTATTTTTTAGGGTTTTGATACTTATTTTGTCCTTTGCGGGTCTTCAATATCATCTTGCATTATTTGGTACATTCGATGCAATTCAAAAAATTCATTGCAATAGCTAGCAAGGGTTACAGATTATCTTCTGACCCTATGAAGACCAAATTTCAAGATTTGTCATAGGGCAGGGCACCTGTTCTGCATACTAGAGTGCCCATGGGTGCCCCAGTCTCTTCCTAGGTGCCCTAATCTTCTTATATCCTCCAGTTTCAGTATTATTAGGAAGTCTACACATTCATTCCTATTCCCATGATTTCCAATCAGACCTGCGACACTCCGCGGAAATCATCTGTTATCAGTTGAGTTCATTCTTTACCTTCTTCTTGCATATTAGGGTTTTTAGTACATTACTTCATTTAATTAGTTATTTTACAAATTGTCTTAGCATAGTTATTTACTGCGTTAATGTCCTCCTATTAGATTAACTACCTTCCCATATTCCCAATTTTAGTTAATCAACATAATGTGTGTATATAAAACTATTCATTGAGTTGTCTAAAACATATCCGAGTGTCTAAAAATGGTGGAGCGGTCTTCACGCTCTAGCAGATCAAACACATGTTGGCAAATGTCATTCCCGGTTATTGGTAGATCAGAAGAAAAGAATTATGATGTGCACTATTTGAAAACACTGTACCATAGAGCTTGGTGGCATCAAGGATATTTCTCTTTGATGAGATTAAATCAAATTGTTACAATGTCAAGAAATGAGAACCAGGGTAGATTCACATGCAATACCAAAACACATGGGGATGTAAATAAAATGCCAATAATATGTTGTAGGATTTTTTATGTTTGCCATGTAGGGGAACTCCTAGAAGTAACCTCCTCTAATGCTTATGATGAGTCATTCCAAACCTCTACACATAATATTCTCAAATGAATAATCTAAATGCTTGTAGAGACTCTCATAGGATCTATTTTATTGCTCTAATACCAGATGAAAGATCAGGTTTAGATCTTAACATGAATAATGATCTTCTATTATATTATCTTTCATATGAAATAGATTACAAATATATATGAAATTACTTACCTATAATCAAGGAGGTTTTTTAAACAACTCTCCTATGTACGTGAGTTGTTTAAATGACTCTACAAACATACATTTTATTGTTAAAACAATAATATATTTATTAACTACTAACATATCATTGTAAATGGTAAATAATTATTTACCCAATGTAAATACTAAATACTAATTTCCTAACATATAACACTTCATTCTACTTTTCTAAATTGCCTTTCAATAGGTCTGAACGTCTTCCACTAAATGTTGAGCATCTAAATAGTTTGGAAAAACATTATGAGAAATTGCAACTTGCTCTTATAGATGATTCATCCTTAGTTGGAGGCCAATTGTTGTGTACTTCATAGAAAAACTTCTTAGAAAAATAAAATACATGCCAATAATATACTTTTGTGGCATTTACATGGTGTTTTGCATTGATTTTTATCAAGTGCAACATGTTAATGATTGTCTTGTCTTTAACAACCCTAAAGTGTTAGAAGAGATAATCGCATATGGTTTATGGAAGAAGAAAGTCTTTATTTTTTGAACTCATTGAAACAATGCACTAGAAAGAACACCTATTTTTCACCATATTGAAAAATATCCGTATTGTAGCACACTCCAAAATTGATCTTGCTTTATTAAATCATTCTTGTATGTGCCTTATGCCAATTGATCCAAATTTTCCGTTTTCTCTTCTAAAAAAATTCAGATGTGAAAGAACACAATAAAAAATGTTTGTGCTTGCTATGAGTCAATTTTTTTTTCATTTTTTCAATTGATGAACAAGAAAAATCATATGAACAGACAAAAACCTACTAAAAAATAATTGAACTACCCAAAAAAATTGAACTAAAAAACACATTCTCGTCGAGCTATTTGCTAGAAACTAAGACATTCAAGATGGATTAGTTAATGGCTCTGATGGAATTTTCAAATCTTATACAATCACAACTAAAATTGACTTGATATGGATCAAATTCAACGACTCCAAAATTGGACATGAACAAAAAAAATATACACACATGCATACAACACAAACTGAACTTGATTGGATTCTCATTGCTTGTATTGCTAGACCCTTATGTAAAACATCAAAAATAAAACATGTCACAATTCAGAAATAATTTCTTGTTCAACTTTGTTTGTGCTCGCATACTACATAGAGCCCTAGGGCATACACTTAAAAAAATTACATTTAGTTCTTCTAGAGTGGTTGTACATGGCCTCACATACACATCCATTTCATGTGTCAGAAGCATCAATGATCTATATCTCTTATCTCCTTCTAAAAAAAAGAATATTACCATTAAATCAACAATTGTTACAAAAATAGATTGTCTACAACATCACACAAGTTGACATATTGATAGTGACTACTCTATAATTGCTCTTTCTCAATGCATTATCATATATTCATTAAATACACAAAATCTGCACAATCACAAAGAAGACATTCTTCATGACCATGATTTAATATAGTCTGATATCATTTGTTTACAAGAAACTCATATGACTTATCCCATTCCACAAGATTTCCTTCTAGGTTACCAAGATTTCTCTACATATCATGTCCATGGAATTGCAATTTTCTGTAAGACCCATATACCTCTCTTGCAAAAAAATATAGTTTGAAAATGAAAATGTTGAGGGAATTCTTGCAAATATACAGTTTAATGACTAGTGCATAACAATCTTAAATATTTATGCCACATCTAATGCAAACTTATAAAACATATTTGAAATTCTTGATGAGGTTTTTAATAATATCCATTAAAGTCTCCCCCATTACATCTTCATAGACTTCAATATCAACATGCATAAAAAACGAACAAATCAAAGATTTTTTAACATATATGCAAAAACATAACCTACGCTTCTTGTATTGAGCAAGCAAGAACATTTTTTTTTAACAATCACATTTTTAAAAAACAACATCGACCAAAAATGGTCAAACTCGAAAAAAATGATTCATGCAATGGAGTGATCATTTGACATTTTACCTTCTTCTTGTAGTACCAAAAAAGGAATTGAATAGTAAGTCTTGCTACTTCCTTTCTTTATTTCCTTCCATAATCTTCTTATCAATGTAAATGCATTTTAATATCCACTTTTCATTTCATATTTTATCATGTTTCATATACTGACTTTTCCATTTTTAATAGACCAACACTTGAATATGCAACCATCTGACATGAAAAAACATAGCTTTCCACTAAAATGCATCCTTTAGAATAACATACATTGCTATAAAAATAATGCAAAAACATTCTGATGTCGAAACTAGCATCATGGAATCTCAAAATTACCATCTCATCGTCCGCATAAATGATGCTGACAAAAAAAAACTCAACCATTGCCACTACAAACCTACAAAAGGTATTCTTTTCTGTTTATTTCATGTTTTCCCATCTCCTTGATCGGCCTTCCATATTTGTTCTTTGCATAATTTTTTCTCTCTCTAATATTTTAGATTCCTATTTTCACATTTCATATATGTAAAATTGTAGGTCTGAACCAGGTTCGAATGCCCCATAGACAATTCTATTTAACTTTGTTCAAAAAAATCTGCAACCATCTTGGAAGGAGATGTCTTGGTTGTCTACGAACTTGCACACTCAAAAAATACTTTGTCACAAAAAATTTAAATCTTGCATGTGGAACTTGTTGATAGAAATGGTTAAATGACCATTATCCTCAACATAGACAGTAAATTTCTCTAGACATTTGTAGAAAAATTAGTTCTAGGCTTGGGTTTATGCATTACAAACTTTGTTATCAAAGATAAAACAAAATATGAAAGAGGTGATGTAAGTTTTTGTATCACACCAAATACAAAAACCACAATGGAAAACATATCACCTATCTGAAAAACTCGTAGGCTAACACCAGACATGACAATACAAGATCTTGTTGATTGTTCTGCTCCATTTTCAGTTGGCTCTTTCGGTGTTATTGTTACAGGCATAAACAACATTAATGAACAATACACTCTACATGTCAAAGACAACGACATTGATATGGGAAAATCAATTGTATTCAAATCACTTTTCTCTTTCCTTGCACCCTAATTTTACTTAAAATTTGTTTACCTTCATTCCATTGACATACTATTATGATCCATGTCAGGTATAACTAGGCAACTAACACTTTCCTCTTTGTCAATCGATAAAAGAAGTGTAGCAATTGGAACCATGCCACTTGTACTCTTCAAGAAATTCTTCAGATAGGGCCAAAGACACTCACAAAAATTACGTGTGAGTCTCTCTTCTTTCATTGACCCTTTAAATGATGAATCAACAAAGTCATACTTGGATTATCTTGTAAATTCAAGCATAGGGGTATGTACTAATCATCCTCATTTTTTTAAATTCACTTCCTTTAACAAAAAAATTCAATTACACCTGATTTAAATTTAATACTAAATACATTCTTCATTTTGTGCAAATTACAGGGGTGTTGCTACCAAAAAACATTTACCTTTATTAGTTCAAAGCATCCTGCACACAATGCAGTCATTTCATAGAACTAAAACACTGATGAAGAACAATATCTTTCCTACTATCCAAAATGTTCTTATAAAATGTTATATCACCACATGCACATCCTTCAATTCAATCTATAAAAAAAATTGATCCTTGGACTATGAATTGCACCAACCATTTCTCAGGAAAATAATCCCTTCACTGTCAGTAATCACATATGAAGAATACCAAAAAGACATCTCTAAAACTCTTTTCGTTCTTCGAAATTCAAATCAATGGCACAGTCACTATGACAATAGACAAAACCATTACCATAATCAAAACCACTTGAATGTCTTTCTCAACAAGTAAGTAATTATATTCCCTTTTTTCTTCTGACACTTGCATTTTCCTCATTCAATATATCATTCTTATAAGTGATCTGCATTCCATAAACTTACTCTTGACTCTTTTAAACAGGTGCATTGAAAATGCTCAAGCTATACATGCTTCTATAATCAAATTTCATATTTTTCTAGAACGCAACCTGCTCCAGTGTTTATAATCACACTTTTTAGACAATTTGTTCTTCTATAAAAAATGTATTCTTTATAATATATTTTTCTTCTCTGATGTAAACAATTTTTGTCACAGTTAACAATTTCTCCCACATGTTTATATTTTCCTTAGATACCACTATGCATGTATTAAAGACAAAACATTTAAAACAATTTCATGTCTCTATCTTAAGATTTATATGGTTTTTTCCCTCCTCTGCATTTACATGTGTTTGGTATAGTTTTCACAACTCACTCTTCTTTCTGTTATTGCTTTATGTTAACCTTAACAAAAATTCAATAATTACTTATTACTTTGGTTCATACCAATTTATAAAATTGCTACCTGAAAAGGGGGCAAGTCAATTCCTACAACTTGAGGAATCTGTATCTGATTACTCTCCCTAGTTTTTAATTCCATCCATATTTTCATTGATGAGGTACTTAATTAGGTTACATTATACACAAATAATGACATACCTTTTCTAGTTGAGATTTGTTTGAGATCCACTTTTTTTACTTTTTGGAAAAAATTCTATAAGAAAACATGTAATTAATGGTTGTGGCAATGGGTTCCCTACAATCTTAGGACCGACACCTGCACCAATAAAATGACCATCATCAAGTGAGCTTGGATCTCCAAATCCAGCACATAGCATGTCAATCCCAGCACCTAGGCACATTTTTGCTATGATAGGGTTGTCTAAGCTTTCAAGTTCCTTCATCTTCTCATCAAATTCATCATCTTTTGCAAGCCAATTGTTATCCAACCACTTAATATCTTGTTCAACTGCATCTTTAATTTTTTTATTATTAGCCGTATCAAGCTTAGATGTAATTTTTTCATCTCTTACCATGTTTCCTATGTTGTAAAAATAGTTCTCTAAGGAACTTTTGGACTTCACCTTCTTCTTATACTCTTCATCTTCATACTTGTATTTCTCAACATCTTGAACCATCTTTTCAATATCTTCTTTTCTCAACCTTCCCTTATCATTGGTGATTGTGATCTTATTATTTTTACCAATAGTCTTGTCTTCAGTAGAAACATTAAGAATACCATTGACATCATATCAAAGCAAACACTGATATAAGAAACCCCTCTGGGAGTAGGGGAAATGCCAGGGAGTTCAAATTTTCCCAATTTGTTATATTTTGTTCTTATTCTCTCACCTTCATATACTTGCATCAACACACCAGGTTATTTTTCTAATAATGTAAAAAACACTTTCTCTTTCTTTGTGGGTATGGTAGTGTTTCTTGGAATCAAAATTGTTATAACACCACCAGCATTTTCAATACCAAGAGATAGAGGAGTAACATCTAGAAGCAAGAGATCTTGCACCTTCTCATTGCTTTCTCCACTCAAAATAGTAGCCTCGACTACAGATCCATAAGAAACACCCTCATCAAGGTTTATGTTCTTACACATTTATTTCCCATTGAAAAAGTCCTGTGATACAGATTATACCTTCAGAATTCTAGTTCACCCCCTAAGAAGAACAACGCCATGGACTAAACTCTTGTCCATCTTGGCATCTCACAGCATGTAAATAATGGTTGTGGAAATGGCTTCCCTGCAATTTTAGGACCGACACTTGCACTAGCAGAGGGACCAACATCAGGTGAGCTTTGGTCTCTAAAGGCAGCAATGGGCATGTCAGGCCCAACACCTTGGTAAATTTTCACTATGATAAGGTTGCATAATCTTTCCAGTTCCTTTATATTGTCATCAAATTCATCAGCTTCTGCAAGCTCATTGTTATCCAACCACTAAGTAGCTTGTTCAACTACATCTTCAATGTTTTTATTATCAGTAGCATCAAGCTTTGATGTAATTTTGTCATCTCTTACTGTGTTTCTCATGTTGTAAGCATAGTTATCTAAGGCATTGTTGGACTTCACCTTCTTCTTATACCCCTCATCTTCAGACTTGTATTTCTTAGCATCTTGAACCATCTTTTCAATATCTTCTTTGCTCAACCTGCCCTTATCATTGGTGATTTTGATCTTATTATTTTGACCAGTATTCTTGTCTTCACCAGAAATATTAAGAATACGGTTGATATCTATATCAAAGAAAATAATGATCTAAGAAACCCCTCTAAGAGCAGGGGAAATGCCAGAGAGCTCAATGTTTCCCAGTAAGTTGTTGTTTTTTGTTCTTTTTCTCTCACCTTTATATACTTGGACAACACCATGTTGGTTGTCTGAGTATGTAGAAAATACCCTCTCTTTCTTTGTGGGTATGGTAGTGTTTATCAGAATCAAAACTAACATAACACCACTAGTAGTTTCAAGAACAAGGGATAGAGGAGTAACATCTAGAAGCAAGAGATCATGTACCTTATCATTTCCTTCTCCACTCAAAACAACATCCTTGACTATAACTCTATAGGTAACAATCTCATCAAGGTTTATGCTATTGCATAGTTCCTTCCCATTGAAAAAGTCTTGCAACAAGAACTGCACCTTCAAAATTCTAGTTCACCCTCCAAGAATAACACCATCATGGACTAAAATTTTATCCATCTTAGCATCTCGCAAACATTTCTCAACCAGCTCAATGCATTTCCTGTAGATATCCATGTTCAATTCTTCAAATTTAGCTCGATTAATGTTGGTGTAAAAGTCAATACCTTCATACAAGGAATCAATCTCAATGGTGGTCTGAGTAGTGGACAAGAGGGTCCTCTTTACCCTCTCACAACCTGTTCTTAGTCTCCTCAAGGCTCTTACATTTCCTGTGATATCTTTCTTGTACTTCCTCTTGAACTCCTAATCAAAATGATTCACCGTGTAATTTTCAAAATCCTCACCTCCCAAATGGGTATCTCCTGTAGTAGCCTTGACCTAAAAAATACCCTCTTCAATTGTTAAGAGGGAAACATCAAACGTAACCCCACCCAAATAAAAAATAACGATGTTTTTCTTGTGCACACTCGTATCCTTCTTATACATCCCATAGGAAATGGCAGCAACAGCTAGCTCATTGATAATTCTCATAACATTCATCCCAAATATCACACCAGTGTCCTTTGTATCTTGTCTCTGGGAGTCATTAAAATATGCAAGGAGTGTAATGATATAATTCTTGATTGTAGTACCAAGATATATGCCTCAACTATCTCCTTCATCTTGATTAGTACAATGGAGGAGATTTCCTTGGCTGAAAACTACTTCTCTTCTTCTCCTTTATATAACACAAAAAGCAGGGGCTTATCACCTAGCCCTGGAATGACCTTGAATGGAAAAATCTTGATATCATTCTGATCTGATGAATCACAGTATCTCCTACCAATCAATCGCTTGATATCTGTCATAGAACATTGAAAAAAATATCTTTTAAAACATTACTCATGCATACTTCAACAAAAACCCCTCATTCTGTTTTAAGATCCTAAATTTATAAACATGAAAAAAGGTAGCAAATGTGGTCACTAATTTATTCCTCATATCACTGAATATCAACTATATATTTCTCACTAAAATAATGTATTTTTTTTCTCTATGTCCCCCATGTGTATTCTCAGTTATGTGTTTCATTGACAATACTACAACTAGAAGATTAAAACATGCAATACTTCAGTATCGATCCAGGTGGTGCCCAAACATAGAGACCTTCTTTGTGTGTCCCGATGCAAGTAGTACTCTCTTCTATGTTGTGTTAGGTGCAACAGGGTCAAGGGGCAATGAAATATCAACATAAATCTTGCTATCACAGCCCTAATGCATGCAACTAGATCTCTCATACAAACATATCTCATGAATAAACAAAGCTAGATGTACCTAACTTTTATATGAAACAAAGGTCTTCAAGGAGTTGAGAGAATCTCTAAACAAATAATAGTATCTTCCACGGATCCTACTGTGTATATGACATATGAAAATGAATTGATCATCAAATGTTTGCTCTTGAAGGCAAAGTATGTGATTATTTTCTATCATGAAATGTAACATATGACTTCATTGGAAGGTGATGCACACAAACCCAAAATTATGCCATATTTAATTATTCTTTAGTTTCTAGTAGCTTCAGCACCCAACCAAAAGGATCAAATCTCATAAAGGTTATCACACACCCTATGTAAGCAACTTCTAGAAGTCAAACACCATAGATGGAAGTAATTTCACGTGTTACACTTTAGCATTAAAATAACATGTATTAAAATGGTTGCTCATACATAAATATTTAGGGACCTCAAAATACAACAATAAGTACTAGTGAAGAAAAGAAATCAAATACCCAATAAATACTTAAAACTAAAACAACAAAAATATCCACTACAAAAGGGACAAACCCAAAATGGATAAATGATATTTTATCTTACTCTAATTTTTAGTAGTTGGTCTATTATATTATCAATGATTCCTTCATCAATATCTCTATATCTCTGAAAGCATTATGTTTAATTTTTTCACTCAAATACATTTCCTTCAACAGGATTTACTATTGGAACTACCATTTATATTAATAAAATAAAAAGAGAGTTACCTAATAAGGGTGATTGGATAATACACAGTCCCACAAAATGCCATGAAGGCACCATATCAGCAAAAAAATGCTACAAGGGCATACATTAAAACGTCCACATGGTAACCAGAGAGTAGAAGAAAAGAAACACCATCAAGCACACACCGTCACACTAGGAGGAGGGGGAGGATCATCTTGAGGGATGAAATCTCCATGGTTATGCTCTACAAACGGAGGATCCACCTGCCAACCGTCATGACCAGGATACTGTATTTGTAAAGGAACCATAATTCCCCAACCGGGGGTGGAGATTTTATAATAGTTTGCATGGGAGGTGGTGGAGAACCCCACTGCAAAGTGCTAGCAACACCTTTCCCCCATGGGGGGGATCTAACTCGATCTAGTGGAGGACATGGCAGAAATTAGGCCTCGAGGGGAGGTAGAACGGTGGCTGCAAGAGTGGCTCCCCTGACATGGTCTCGTAGAAGGTGGTTGTTGGGGTGGTGAAGGCCGAGGTGGTGGTAGCTGAGGATCCAATGGAACCTGACTCATAGTGCATGGCGCACTCCCCCAATGATCAAGAAGCTTTTGTAGATGAGAAAACTCCAAGGTGACCCTGACGGCTTGTGCTTGAATATGTATGTGAACAATAGAAAAAATAACCACCTTATCATTAGTGGAAAAGCAAATAACATAATGAGCTTGCTTGAAAATTAAATCATTGCGAGATTTCCATATATGAAACAAAATAAGGCACAAAACAAATGCCAAAGATTATCAATATAACAAGGCCAAGGACTAAAGTCACCAAATAAAGCCAAGCACCATGGGAAGAATAATGGAGCAACAACATATTGACATAGGATACTTGATTAATTATTCTATATATGTTGTGTATTACATTGGTTATTATATAGCCATGGAGGTAGGAAAACTACCTCCTACAAAATAGGAAACAATTGACCCGTTTAGAATATTATGGGTGTAACAAATGTTGTTGCTTCAATAATAAATACAATTAACAAAAAAACAATATAACTTACTTATGTAAGCACTAATAATTAATTTCCTACCATTCCCCCCCCCCTTAGTGTTTACATGGGAAGAAAGCACATCTGAAAACCTGGAAACAGAATTGTATGCCTCTGCATACTTTTAGGTTTGCATATTTTTGGCTTGGATCTTGTTGTCTAGATCTTATTTAACATGACTAATTCACTTCACCACAGTGAATCCCATACCAGATGATCACACTTCCACCGATTCACCTACATACACAAACTCAACAGTTGTCATTTTCACTTCCAATGAATGCACTTTCACCAATCGATCAATGTTAGAAGTACGATAGTTAGAAGATCTCTGCAGTCATAGGATCACTCCAATTAAGCTACCCTCCTATAAAAAATTTCTCAAATTCCAAAATTCACATCCTCTGCATTTCAATCATAGCAATGGAATGAAACCACACACCACTTGAAGCAAACAACTGAAATACGGAAAAAAAAATCACATCACATTCTATAAGACACAATGTTCTTAATTGTAGCCATTGTTGTTGATCACTGCCACTCAATCTCAAACAACATAGAAAACTGCCACTGTCACTGGAAGCTTCCCTTAAGTTTAGTTGTTTTATGTGCATAATGGAAATGTAACATTGGTGTTATGTTCCCCCCCCCCCCTCAACAATGTGAAATTTCCATTTATTCACACAACCAAGAGCACTGAAAAGTAAATGAAATCAAACTGAAAAAGAGATGCCACCATACCAAAATGCGGCCCCATCGTTGGTGACTGACGAGAGGTGTTGATTGCCCTCCATCCTTCATTACCTTGTACCTCCAGTAATACGCTACTAACTCAGCCAGATGTGATCATGAATCTCAAAACATAACCTCCACAATTTGGACGTCGCGTACAAGTAAAAACACATCCAATTATTGAACAATGAGCCTAGTTTTTTTTTACAACTTTTACAATGAGTGACTCTTGACAATTCAACAAACATTTGACTTTTATTTTTGACTTTTTTTAATGACACAAAATAATAAACACTTCAACTCTACAAGACGAATATACTCATAAAATTGATCTAAAAAGATAACACCACTTGGAGTTCTACTTAAGAAACTGTGTGTCAACCACTTGACAACACTATATACTCGAATTAGACTAACAAATTGAACTATGCTTATTGTTTGACCAAAAAAATGTGCTAACCGTAACAATGGTCGAGCTTTGAGATGGAAGAGTAGACTTAAGATATTTGTTGTCCTTGAGTCTTCATATTTGAATTGCATGTGGACTTCTTGTTGTGTGCCTGAAACATGGATACTAGAGGCTAACAAACCATATAGCAGCAACAAATACGAGGAGATAAAGAATTCAACAGATGGTAGAAATTAAATAAAGCCAGCAAAATAGTGATTTTCTCTACTGTCCTGAAGGATGGGGTCGATTCCAATGATGTCGCCCATCAATGTAAAACAACGTGTATATAAAATACCTTACTGTAAATGCATAAAAATCTATTTTTTTACGGCAACAGATTGCATATGCAAAGCTTCTCCAGGACGTATCTATTTGTCATGAATATAAAACAAATGGTTGTTTGGGGATGCTTGGAGTTAATACACACAACCATGAACTACATCAAAACTTGGAATTTGAGATTTTTGGACAATATGAGATGTCATCTTTGACTTTATTAGTCTTTGTGAGGCTGTCAAGGGCACAAGCATTGATGAAATCCCAAGATGCTACTAAATGCAACGTCTAAGGCAAAATATAGTGAATGAACCACGAATCACAAGAAAAATAGTTTGATGTCAACCATAAATCTAATATCAATGAGCTCTGTGTGCAAGAATAATGCAACGGATGTAAATTCAGCTAAATCAAATTTGAATACTATACGAGGAATAGATCTGACTAATGCTAAAATGAAATGCTCCTCTTCACATGAAATCTATAAATCTCTCATTCACAGGACAATGAAAAAAAAAATTTATCGATTGTCCCTGTAAAAGAAATTATTTCTCCTTTGAAATGGATCGCTCTGATACTGTTATCGTTGAATCACAACACCCTTAGATTTGCATAAGTGTGTGTTCTTGAGCTCACGGTGTGACTAGATAACATGGGTATTATCTCCAAGTTGTGGGACTTGCTACTTGAGATATACATCCAGAGAAAGTTGGTTCTTTCTCCTAAACTACCTACCACAATCTACTCTTAATGTAGGTAAAACTATCTTGTCCTAATATAAGTTTCTAAGGGACCAGGGAGAGAGATTGCATGAAAATAATGCCTACACTAAAGTGGTGATACACCAGAAAAGGAGGGTATGAGAATAGTATTTCAATGTGTGAAAAATAGAAGCAAAGTGCATACTAAAAGGGGTGATAACAGTTCTCCAAAGTCTAGCAACTACATTCACAACAAGGTTTCATGCACACAATGATAATGAATCCCTGTAAGAAAATAAATAGACACAATATATTTGCAATGAGTTTTAAAGAGCAAGAAGAATGCAAATAAACACAGCAGTGGAATATATATCCACAAACTTACATATATTGCTTCATTGATATGCATAGTTCAATCTATTACATAATAAGGGCCTGTATCACCATGCAAGGAGTCCACTACAATGGCTTGCAGCACATTGGCTTCACAAAATCAATTTTGACAGATTTTTGCTACTTGAAACTATCTCCCCCTTTACAATGAGCCCAAAATTCCTATTTATAGAGTTTTGGGAGGAGAGAGAAAGAGAGAAATGAAAATCCAAAAAATTTCCTTCTAACCACTTGAAATATGTCATAAATGAGATGAAATGATGGTTTTTTCTCGCAAAAGGCTCCCCATGTTGTCCCATGACTTGCAGTAGTGAAAAATGTTTTCCCATGCTTCATTAAATGCATCTCAACTACTAGTTAAAACATTGTTCTGAACTAAGCATGTTTTCCTTAAAATCACTATTAGGTCTTCATCAAATTCCATATTTATTGTTTTTTGTGCATCATGCTTTGAATCATAATTCCAATGGTACAAATTTTGTGCGATTTCATTGAGAAATGCAAAAGTTATGGCTTTCTGAGTGTGGGCAGTTATTCTGAGTCTATCAGGGATTTCTTACCTTTTACGAGACTGGGAATTTAATTTCTTGAGGTTGGATATTTTTCTTTTATTATCATGTATCTACCCTCATTAAAAATAATAAATCCAATTTTCTTGGTGTAGAGGACGTCATGCCCTTTCTGAAAAGTCAAATTTTGTGAAAATACAGAGCTTTGGGTCAAAAGTTATGATCGTTTGAAGTTCGGGGGTTGGGTGTTGACTTTTCTATTGTATTGCGGGTATTGCAGGTTTTCAGGGAACTCATGTCCCTATAGTACTCATATCGTCTAGGCCAATATTTCCCACCTTTGCTTATTCATTCTTTGTGTGGACTTTTCAGTGATTTTGGGTCTAGGTTGCACAAGTGTCCTGCGAGCTGTCCAGACCTCCTTCTTCCGCATCACCCAATTCGGGCATTTCTGTCCCGCATGTCTGTCATTGACCAGGACATGAGGGTCAATGACTTCCACTCCACCCACTTTTCTTTGAGTGTGGCGATTTTGGATTTTTTGGCCCCGATTGTCCCACGGACTGCGTGGGACAAAAACTTCTACCTTTTCCGCATTTCCCTTGCTTGTGGCTATTTCTACTTTTTTGTGCCCGACTGTCCCAGGTGTTTTTGTGTGGCCTGGGATGCGCTGATACAATTTTATGGTAAATTACTATTACCTTAGTGTTTCGGCCCCAAACTTGGTACGATGAACCTTGGTACGACCCGCATTGGTTCCAATAGCAGGCTTCAAACCCAATTTGCACTAAAATAGGCCCTTGACTTCATTTTATCAAATTTTTGCTAACTTCTTCGATTTTCTTGGGTATAGAAGTGAGATAAAAGCCAAGGGATGGCCCCAAAACTTAATTTTGGGCCTCAAACCATTTTTGCTTGCTCAAGCCTGCAAAAATTGTGCAAGTTATCAAAATTACCTTGGGGTGAATTTTGGATAACAGATATCAAATAATGGAGCAAAAACATATTGACACATGAAACTTGATTAATTATTCTATATACATTACATATTACACTGGATATTATATAGCCATGGAGGTAGGAAAACTACCTCCTACAAAATAGGAAAGAACTGACCCATTTAGAATATTACGGGTATAACACATGTTGTTGTTTCAAAAATAAATACAATTAACAACAAAACAATATAACTTACTTATGTAAGCACTAATAATTAATTTCCTAAAAAATAATTCAAGGTGGTAGGGTTGGAACAAAGAATGAATCCATTTCCAGATAAACTAAGCACGGGGACAAGACTAGAAAAGGTGTATGAATGACTCAAGGTAGAAGCAAAAAGGACAATTAGGATTAGGGATGCTAATATTCCAAAGCCTTTCACCCACATGCAAACCTTGGTAAACAAGACACCATAGAAAATGGTTAACTTTATGCTCAAGAAGAGGGTTCCAGGTATGGGAAAGCCAACAAATCCAAGTAGACTACATAGAGTGCAAACCCCACCAATCGTTGATTTTATCAATAGTCGATGAAAGCGGACTTAACATTGTATAAATGGTCTGAGTGTTATAAATGAGGAAAGAAATTTTCTGATTCCATCACCATCACACCACCATGCAGCTGGGGGTTGGAGCCCCAATTTGCTCAACGAGATTTACCATTTCATAACCTTATTTTATTTACATTCCAAAGTTTCCATTTTCATTTATATTATATTTTCCATAAATCTCACAAATTTATAATTACACCGAAAGGCGTTTGCACTGTCGGAAGGTAGGTGCCTCTCTGACACTAAATGGACATGAAGGGTGAGGATTCAGTTGTTGATGACATACGGAACGACATCCACATTACATGTGTCAACTATACCAATATATTTCATTGGAAACACGTTATGGAGAAAATGGATATAATGGTAACGCAAAGAATATGAAGCTAAAAATCGAACTCATTGGGTGGTGATGGATTATCGCCATCTAGCAAGTAGCATAATGCAAGACCATAGTTTGGAGAGGTCAAACCAAATTGTTGTGCAATCACACATAATTCCCCACTTCACACTCAGGCCATTTTATGCAAGACTGACTGATCATTTTGGGATCAATAACATAATCCATAACAAGGTAAGACTATCCAAGAGGGAATTTTTCAATCTACAAGTTACCCCCAAATAACAAAAGAAGGGAAAGAAGATAAGCACTCAAAGGTATCCATCTCCAAAATAGTGGGATCAAAACCTCCATGGTAGGTTTTTCATTGAATAAACTAGACATTATAATCCTAATAAATTTTTATTCCACAGCAAGAGACAAATCCAATCCCTAGACAACTACTTCAGTGAGTTAGATGCAAGTGGCTCCATTGTGGGACCCGAACGCCTAGAATTTTATTCTAGTTGCAAAACACATTGAAAACCTTAATATCCAATTTCACTAGAAATAACCATACAACTCTGATTGACCCATCCAATGACATTCCCTAAATGTGTGTGCAGTAATCATGAATTTGTTTGAAATAGACGTTGGATCAGATTAAGTTGTAACAGCAATGCCTCTAAAACTTTGAGGGTAAATACATTCAATGGTAGTGACGGTCTAATCAGCTAATGCCAATATCTAGAATTGGGATCATTTTGGTAATGAATTCTACCTTTCAGAGTGAAAGGATAGAAAATATGTTTATTGGACCAATAAAAATAATAATAGTTGGTGAATTTAGAGGAGCCGACTCCATTTTAGAAAGGCATTTTAATGAATTTTGACTTTAGATTTTAAAGTAGGATGGGATACCAAAAAACGGTCCTAAAGAGTTGGTGCCAACCAGTAGGCATGAAGGTGATCATCGTTTGATAAGAATCACTTCTTGCCAGTGAGTCCTTAAATCAAGATAATTGCAGTGATGCTCTAGGATAAAAAAACATGGGAGGTACGAAGTCTACTCGTTGTTTTCCCATGAACAGTGTTGATTAGAGCTTAACGTATTGTTTCCATATCCAATATATATGTATATAGCTTTGCATTCCATAGGCTACACTTTGCATTTTATGGGATATGTAAAAAGGTTCCCTAAGATTTACCTATTAATGGAAGGCACCTTAAGCACTTTTTAAACTAGTAAGAGCTCCCATTTTCTACTCGTGAGAGTGTAATTAAGTGTGACTGTAATTCCTTTACCTTATTCTTCTGCATGTTTTTATCAAGTTAGATCCAAGAATAGTTATGTTGCCTTTAAAATTTGGGTAATGAGTTTCTCATAAGTTTCAGGTAGTGCTTGTAGGTCTTCATATCTCTATTAGCTCAAATTCAGACCCAGATTGGCCTTTATCATGTCCTAATATACCACCTGAGTTTGTTTTCATAAATCAATTCCAATTCTAATACCTTTGCTAATTGTGCCAATTCAAAGTCACTTACAATCCTAGTTTGGATCCATTTATGATAGGACTTTGGTACCAATTTATGGAACAATAGGTCTATTTTGGGGTATCTGAAGAATCTACCCAAAAGGTGAAAATACCCGTCCCATGTTTTATGAACCAACGGTGGCACAAGTCTTCAATTGTTTCAATGTTCATTTGCAAGTTTTAATTGACCAGTTTTTACTGGTGAAGGGTTTACAATGGTTATGGAATATACAGTAATTTTTAGGAAGGAAGTAACTCTAATGGGTTAAACTCACATAAAAATGTTTGAGTGAAACCATCCTTTTTTGGCAGGTTGAATGTTTTATGTGGTATAAATCCAAAATCCCCTAGATTATAAGTTTTGAGGTGTTGCAGCCCTTGTACATATTCCAAGAATAGTTCATATCCTATGTGGGTCCTACAGTCATATGAGCATGAAAAAAAGATCCAACTTTATTAGTCCAAAGCGTTTAAAGTAGGGGCACAGTGTAGCTCCCAATGTGCAAGTCAACCCAAACCACCTTCGAGACTTAGGCTCAAATTTGTGCTGAGGTTTCAACAACCTAGGATGGCCTGCACTGAAATGCGGTAATTATTAGACATTCAAATGGCCTATAGACTGTTAAAGTTTTTTGCCATCACCTCCATTATACCATCATTGTAGCAGGTCTTTACCGATGGAGAAAACAAATGTAAACATCTTGGACATTGTGTTCATTAAGCTATCCCTTGGACAGAGAGACTTGTGATGCAAGGCTTGTATTAAACGTATTGATTTAGCATCACTTCAGTCATTTAATCAACAAGTGGTAAGGGAGGATGTCATTACCAGTTGTTAGCATATGGATTTGCACGCATGCAAATGACATGCAACAGTGTGGGAACGAAGTCCCTCCTCAATGAAGGTGAGGCTGCCTTTATTGAAAACCAAAACTGTATTTACATCTGTACATTCAAAATTGTATGTGGGGGGTGTTTTGGAACATCAATGGAAGAAAAGTGAATGAGGGAGATGGAATGAAATGAAGGAAAGGAGTGGAATGGAATGAACTGAAAGAACATGCAAGAGTTAGGTAAAAACAGAGCCTAATATTGCATGAAGAGGAAAGATGAATAACCAACACAAATAAAACGGAGTTTGAGTTAGCCAAACAAGAACATGTAAAAGGGAACACACATGAGCAAGTAGATAATCAGAGCTTGATCACTGTGAACTAGAACAACTGATTACTAATGTTGACAATAAGATCAAAGATAATATTTGCATGCAAGATTCAAACACCTAACATCTAATGAACATAAGAACACCAAATGTTACAAGAGACAATGAATGAGACACAAAGTTCTATTTCTATTAACTCCAAAATGTTTTTCACAAAAGAACACAAAGTTTCTTCTTGAAACAAAGCTTGCACAAAAGTATTTTCTTCTCCTCTCTCAAAGTCACCCTTTACAAATGAGCCCCTCACTTCCTTTTATAACCCAAAAGTTGGTTACAAAGTAGTTAGGGTTTTAAATGCACATTAAATAGGGCACTTAAGTGACTTTGACTTTTTTCAACCAACCTTTAAAAAGTGACTAAAAATAGAAACCACTTAAGTTAAAAGGTCATTTAAGGAAAAATACATAAATAAAAGAAATGGGTACATGTGGACCCCACTTAAATGACTTGTATGCACACGTAGACATCCTAGTCAGCAATGTGCCACCTAGATCAAGACACCTAGGATCAGTGCCTTATCCATTGGGCCAAGAGTCTGCCTATCCCGATCGTACGGGAATGAACTCATTGACTGTGCTCTGCAATCCTCCAAATGACAAGAGTGCTGAGCTTGAAACTTGAGCAATTCATCCACCCCTCCATCTAAGCAACATCCTGGTGTGAGAAGTTTGTCTTCATTCGTATTCACATTCACAATTACGGACAATTCTCCACATGCTCCGAATACCTTTCCATGGTGAATTATTCATTTGTCGTGAGACCGTAGTCGTTACGCCACCTTGGTTTGTCAGAATCTAGCTTCTGGTCTTTCGCCATTGAGAAGATCTTCCAGGAGCCAAAATTGTAATTCACTGCCTGGAGTTATGTCCTTTGTCTTTGTCACCATCCCAAAGTGTTGATCTCCACGAGCAGAATTCGTAAGACTTCAGAGTCTTGGAATCCCACTGTTGATCCATAGAATTCGTTTTCCCTTTGCATTGTGAACGAGTGGTGTTGAAAAATCATCGAAGTGATTTATGAATTCGTTTGATTGACACACACCTTAGCGTAGTATTTGGTCTTTTTTGGAGTGATGGATTCTAACATTTACGCAATCGCTTCCAAGTTTATCACTATTGGCTTGATGACCCTCTTTCAATTCATTCAGGGTATCATGTAGCCAGGTGGGAACCTCTCCAAGTACCTCATTGTACATGGTTCTCGTGTTCGTTGGGAATTGATCTTCATCACGCTGAAGGGGATCACTTTCGGGTGTTGCTGAAATTGGATCTTCTTGTTGTGAGAAAGATGTTGTCGCCATTTTCTCCATTTGTGATGATTCTTCAGAATGCAGGCAGGAAAGAACCGGATCATCAACTTTTGGTTGAGAAGTTGTGACTACTTCCACAAGTTGGGCTGGTATATTTTGAGGTACTTCATCAACGAGTTCCACCTCTAGAAATTGTGTGATATAGATTACAGGTGCTTGCGCATGAACCAATGCTTTGAATTATAGTGTTGTGTTGTTGATTAGGCCTGAAGAATTAGGGCAAATCATGCAAAGATGAATGATGACTGGAATGAGAAATTCTCGAGATGTGCTCCTTCTTCACTTAGGTGTTTAGATGACTCAACTCACGAATGAGCCCTCAATCGTATCGCTCCTAACTTGATTATGAGCTCATGCATTTTCAACTTGAATTCGAACTCCCATGGCGATCCATGCCCTTCGTGTCGTCTTACCTTCTTTCCAGAACCTGAACTCCCTGAGTTCTTCTCTGGCTCAACTCACTTGAATACCGAGCTTAACCCAACATTTTTGAAAAGAATGGTTTTACCACAATGCTCACGGTTCAAAATTCCTTATTATATAACACTTGTAGTAAGAATGTTTTGGCTTTGCCATAATAAGCAACAATTGTCCCTTTCAAACGATGAGAAAATGCCATTACCAATAAAGACCTAATGCTACCATGATGATGACCCAGGTTCAAGCCCTCAGCATGTCGATAGACACCCTTAAGACTGATTCTTGGCAAAAGCTAGCTCCTCGGTATTTTGGCAGTGAATTCTGCAATCCCGGCTCCAATCAACAAGGGTTTCTCTGAACTTGGTAAAAGATATCAAATTTTACATTTGATTGTATCTGATTGGATGTACATAAGCTGGAAGGGTATTTAATATTGCCTATCATTCCCGGTAGAGTTTCTCAAAGAGACCATTTACAAGTCACAAGGATGTAGTTACACGACAAATTGCCAACCAGGTATTCCCTTCAGAGTCGACCTTCTTTATTCAATTTCATTTCTATCTGATTTTAAATAAAAAGCTAAAATGCTGAGCAATATGAATCGTTTCATTACTGCACAGGATAATCGATGATCTTCATATCCTGAGTTAGGGAAATTTGAAGCCTTGGTAACGTGACTCCTGAACTCGCACACTTTCCTTTGTGAATGCTTGTTGGAAATGGAGTTTGCAATTCTGAAGGGGGAATCTCCGTGAAGCCGTGGAGGATGATTCAGAATAAGGATAAGCCTACAGCTGTAGAATTGATTGCTATTCCTTGACAATGATCTTGTTGCAGCTAGAATCTAAAGCTTGTAAGCTTTATCAGGGCCCCAGATTTACCAAACTGAATATGTACATTTTTTCTTAAGGCCAATGAGCTGAAATATAACAAGTTAGAAAAACAATTCACTTTTATCAAACATTGAATTCTATATATAGGTCACTGCTTTTCTATTTCATCGTTATTTTTTTAACAACTTGGCATGGAACACAGTATTGACAGCTGATTTTTGAAGATCAATCTGATGTATCTGGGTCGCGCAGGATTGCATTATTGCTTTCCTATAGCCTTCATGGAGCAAGTTTCTTAAGCAGTGCACCGTAATATTGCTGATATTGAACAAGATGAATAACATTCAACATTCCCCTAATGTGTCGCGGTGTCCTCCTCCCTTGGCGTGTGAAGTTTCTTGAATGGGCGCGTGAAGTTTCTCCTGTGAGACATTCTGCGGAGGGCACCTGTTTATGTTGCTAAACTTCTGGCCTGGGAACATTTCAGCTGAATGCTTTTCTGCGTTCTCATCCTTTGCATGCATGGAAAGCTTCTGGTGTTTCTAACAGCCTTCCTTCCTGAGATGGATTTGTCTTTCCTCTATCTTGGTTTCACCTTCTCTCCCTGCGTGGAAAGTTTTTACTTCCTCTAGACTGGGTAAACGGTGCATGCGTTGAAAACAATGCTCTTTATCTGCATGACATGAAAGCTGTTCTTGCTTCAGGAGAACTGGTCTGAGCGCAATGTGTGGACAGTATTTTTGGCATTGCGTGGAAATTTTAATGGTTCTCTTGCTGAAACCCTTTCTCCCACCAGGCTGCAGTGTGTCCTTTCAAAACTTCAGATTTTTATCTCTTCCATGGCCAATGCTTGGCTTTTTGATGACTGGTTGGAACATGCTTTTTAGAAAACTGTTCTTTTCTTCACGTGGAAAATAACCTTTTTTGAATGCATCATGGCTATGTTCTGGAGCTTTTGGCAACAAAACCTCGCTTGTATTTTTCTTCACATAATGTTAACAAAATATTATGTCTTCATGAAGAAATAAGAAGCACCTAAACTTCACAGTGAATTTTTCCACCGGGTTTGATGGAGGAAGTTACAAGGATTAATTCAACTTCCTCTCATCCCGGGTAGTGGCTTAAGTGCCAGGGGAAAATGGGAAAAGTAACGGGCAATTGCCAACAGGAATGGCAAAATGGGTTGGCAATTGGACCCGTTTCAATTTCCCCATGTGGGAAATTGGGGAATTTTATGCCCGTTTTCCAATCCATGATTTGGCAATTGGCAGAGGAAAATAGTTTTCCCACGTGCGGGAAATTTGAAGGAAATTTCCAGGAAAGTGGAAATCCGGGTTTGGGAAGCCAACCCGGCAGTTGGAAACAAAAGCTTACTTCCCTGGCACTAAAACTTGTCGAATGAATTTTCAAGTTTATATTTATTTAATTAAATACTTTGCTCAAGTGATTAATTTTGCATAATCAAACAAGGAGCAATTAATTAATTAAATTTTAATTAATTAATTATTTTAATGCGTTTTATAGCCTGTTACGGGAAGAGTTCTTGCCCGAAAATCACTGAAACGAAGACCAGAAATGATCACAAAAATAAGACGATCACAAGGAGTCCAATGAACCACGCAAAGTAATACTTTTCAAAATTTTCTAATTTTTAATTATTTAATTGTTATGCCCGTTTTTTTTGCCAATCCATGATTTAGTCAATTTAATTAGCTGATAACAACTGGCTCTGATTGGGGACAAGGACTTGATGGACACAGCAACAGACCCAGACCGAAATGGTCACAAACATGATCATAGAATGACAGGGCACAAAAATAGGGTGACACAAGAGAGGAGACCAAAAAACAGGGAAACAAACAAACCAAAATCCTAATTACCTATGTACATATGGGGAACAACCCATTTTCAATTCTGGTAATATTTGAGATATTACCCACTGTAGGGCAAAGGAAAATGAGTTCCATCAGGATATGCCAAGTAGTAGGTACTATCTCCACAAAAGTGTCTTATTTTGAACGGTCCCAGCCACAGTGAGTCAAACTTCCCATGCTTTCCCTTCGGCTCACGTCTTTTATCCCAGAGAAGAACTAAGTCATTGATTTGAAACTGTCTCTCTCTAGTTTTCCTGTCAAACAACTTCTTTACCTTGGATTGATGTTCCTTGATCCTGTTGGCCACTTGACTTCTTTGTTCCTCAAGCTTGGTTAGAAACATGACCCTTTTATCTAATGCATTGGTGAAGCATTCATCATCAACTGCCTGAGCTAATTTTAATGCTGGTAGCTCCAATGTGACGGGAATTTGAGCATCAGTTCCATACAGAAGTTGAAATGGAGACATCCTAATTTCCCTTTTGGGAGTTATGCGGTCAGCCCACAATGCATCGTATAAATTTTTGTGCCAAGTTCTTTGATTTTCTTCGACTAACTTGCGCACAATGGTAATGAGGTTTTTGTTGCTGGATTCAGCCTGACCGTTTCCCTGCGGGTAGTAATCTGATGAATGAGACAAAGATATCCCATATCCATAACAAAAACCTATCATCTCTGCAGAAGAAAAATTTGAGGCATTGTCAGTCACGATCTTGTGAGGAATTCCATAACGAACCAATATGTTTTCTTTGATGAAATCACAGATTACTGCAGTAGATGTTTGTTTCACCGGTATAGCTTCTACCCATTTTGTAAAGTAATCAGTGGCAGTGAGCACGTGGGTATGACCAGCACTGGAATTAGGGTTCAAGACCCCGATGAAATCTAAACCCCATTGTTGAAAGGGTTCTTCAATGACAACTGGCTTCAAAGGCAGTGCTGCCAACTTTGGTCTTCCAACAAATTGTTGACAGGCCTCACATTTGGTCACCCATTTCTGAGCATCAGAAAACATAGTGGGCCAGTAATAATGTGCTCTTAGAATTTTATGGGCTGTTACTGGGCCAAAAAAATGACCACCGCAAGCATGATTGTGGAAGGCTTCCAACAACCTAGGCTGTTGTTCTTTATCAACACATCTGAGGAACATGCCGTCAATTCCTTTCTTGAACAACGTGTTATCCCAAATGATGTATCTGGCAGCTCTTAGTTTGATTGCTCATTTCTCTTTAGCTGTCATATTTTCTGGACACTCGCCGTATGTGAGGAAGTAGGCAATATCAGAATACCATTCATCCGTGGTACTGACAAAAACTACCAATGGTAAATTTCCTTCAACTAGTTCTTCTTCAGAGTTATCTCATGGTTCATTCTCTGCAATGAGTTGGCAGAGTCCTCTCCCTCGAACCAACTTGGTAGGCTTGATGTCCAGATCATATTCTTGGATCTTTGAGACCCAATTACCTCTTTTAGATCCTGGTTCCTGTTGTGTCAACATTGATTTCACTGCGGTGTCTGGAACTAAGACTTTGGTGTGAGAATTCAACACGTAATACCTGAAGTGTTTCAGGGCTCTTACCACCGCGTACGCATGTCTCTCAAGAGGAGTGTAATTAAGTTCATGTTTCTTGAATCCCGAACTCATGAATGCGATAGGAGATTCAATCCCCTCTTGATTGTGCTGAGTCAAAATGGCAGAGATTGTGTGTGGCGAAGCATAACAATAAATTATAAAATCCTTCTTAAAATCGGGACACACCAATGTAGGAGCTTTTGCAATAGCACCCTTGATTTGTCTCAAATGCCTCTCTACCTTCCTTTGACCATTTGAAAGATTCTTTTCCTTTCATCATATCAGCGATTTCTTTAGTCAGCTCGGCGAAATCTGGCACGAACCTTCTCAAAAAGTTCACCTTTCCAAAGAAGGAGTGGACTCCAGGTTTACTTGTAGGCAAGGAAAGATTCTTTATAGCTTGAACGCGTTCAGGATCGATCTTAGTTCCTTCCTTAGAAACAATATGACCTAGGAGTTTACCTTCCGTAACTCCAAACACAAATTTTTTTGGATTCAGAGAAATCTTATGAAGTTTACACCTTTGCAAAATTTTCTCTAAATCTCTTAAGTGATCTTCTCACTTCTTTGAAAACACTGTCAAGTCATCTAGGTATATCACAATGATCTTGTCTTTATAATCTGCAAATGCCATATCCATGGCTCTTTGAAACATTGCACCAGCATTGATCAAACCGAAGGGCATTCTTCTATATGCGAACGTACCCTAGGGGGTAGTGAATGCAGTTTTATGTTGATCTTCTCTAGCCACCTCAATCTGATTATAGCCAGAGAAACCATCTAGCATAGATAGCATTTCTGATCTAGTTACTGCCTGCAGAATATGGTCCATGACTGGCAGTGGGTAGTTATCCTTCAAGGACGCCTGATTAAGATTGCAGAAATCCACGCAAATCCTAATTTCTCCATTTTTCTTGCGAACCGGTACAATATTAGCTATCCAGGTCGAATGTCGAATAGGAAAAACTATTCGTGCATCTAGCATCTTTTGAACTTCATGAAATATTGTCCCTGCAATCTTGGGATTATATTGTCTTTGCTTTTTCCTGAATGGAACTGCGCCAGGCTTCAAGGGTATGGCATGCTCCATTTCCCTGGGTTGGAAAGACTTCAAGTCTTCGTATGAATATGCCAAGACGTCAGAGTATTTGGTAAGGAGATTTATGAATTTCCTGCACTCCTCAGGTGAGCAACATTTACCAATATTGATCAGGCGAGGTTTATCCTTGGTGCCGATATTAATTTGCTCATAGTCAACAGAATTTGCAGGTCCTGCCTACTCTTTCTCTTTAATAAACCTGTCATGTTTGTCAAAAAGTTCTTCGAGTGAAACCAATCCTTTGGGAATTTTATTTCCTTTGAGTTGAATGATGCCATCACCAGGATCTTCGTTCTCAACTCCTTCCTGAATGGGTGAGGTAGTTGATTCACGAAATGCCAAATCACTTCCTTCAAAGTACAACTGTTCAAAATTTTCTCTCTTTTCCAAGAAGGCAATAATTTGTTGATCATCATTAAATACTTGCCAATTTTCTGCATTGTCAGGAACACTTGGCCTAAAAACCATTTCAATGGTGTATTTGTCTTGATCAAATTCTGAATGAGGAATCATTAATGACGCTGAGACTGCTAGAGAATCCACTTTGTCATTCTTTTCACGAGGGACAAATTTAATGGAAAAAGCGTCGAAAACTTCTATGGCATCCCAAACTTTATTTCTGTAGTGTCTCAGATGATCATTCTTTACCTGGAACTGATTTCTTACTTGTTTCACGATCAATTCCGCATCTCCAAAGACTTCCAGATTTTTGATCCCTTTCTCTTCTACAACTTGGAGGCCAAGGATTAATGCCTCGTACTCTACAGTGTTATTAGTATTTGAAAATTTGAGTTTATAGGAAAAAGGAAAGATTTTACCATTTGGAGATATGAGCACCACTCCTGCACCAGAGCCTGTTGAGCAACAACTTCCATCGAACTCAAGAGTCCAGATCTCATTGGAATTTTGGCAAGTGATCTCAGGGGTATGAACTTCTGTAGTCATCATATAATTACCCATACTTGAGCCTTGGAAAAGGATCTGTGCGCGAGGATCTTCAGTTTTAGTTACTGTGAACTTTGCCTGAGCTTCCGGCATAAGTTTCTTCATTTCTCCATTGATAGGAATCATGGCATGAGACCAGTCCATTTGAATCTCACCACCCAAATCCCTACAAAATTTCCTGCTCAACAACATTCCATACGAGGCGGGGATATCAGCAACTAAAATAGTTACCTTAACTCACTTTTGAGGGAATTGGGCTAAAACCATTTGGGTGTCCTTAATCTACCTGATCAGAGGAACTTGCTTGGTTTCCATAGAGTAACACGATCCGAATGTTCTCGTACAATTCAAACCAAGAGCATGTGCTACTTTTTTCAGCATCACATTATCCGAGGCTCCAGAGTCTATAATGCAATTACTTAACTTGCATCCGTTGATCAGAAAAGACACAAAGAAAGGTTTGATCTTTTCATTTGAAGGTGTAGTGGCCGCCACAATATTTTGAGTTTTCCCATCTTTGGGAGTTTTTAGAATTCCTTTAGAGGAATGAACAGTAGAGTTGCCTTTGATAAACTGGACCGATTTCTTGAGCTGATCCTTGTTGGACTTCAAGTACTCTGCCTGTGACATGGAAATCTTTGTTTTATTGATATGATCAATGATATCAAATTTAGACAAGGTAATTACACTTGAAGTTTCAGATACGAGTTCTTTCGAACTTGATGATGGCACAATTTTGACCTTTGTCTCGGGCTTGGTTGATATGGATGTGGAAGAAGAATTTTTCTTCGTAATTGGTTTACTAACTGATTGATTTGACAAAGGATCTCCTTTCTTTAAGATAGTCTTGACCTTTGAAACCTCAGTATCTCTGTACTCTTTAGGAGCCTCCTTTATCTTGGATCCTTTGATATTTTCCTTGGAAACCTCTTTATCTCCCACCTTGGTGGTATCTTGGTCCTTTTTCTGAGAGCATGTGAAGATAGCGAAGGATTGACTATTCATATCTTCTATAATTTCTTCATATTCATCTTCTTCATCGGAATGGTACTCAAAGAAATGATTATTGCTTTCATCCTCAGGATCTTCAACTGAAGGTTCAGATGTCTCAGAATTAGGCTCTTCCTCATCAACCTCGACGACTTCAATCTCATCATCACTTTCTTCAATGACATCACACTTAGAATTAGTTGCTGGAGCTGCTTCAATAGCAAGCCTCGTTGGAGCACCTGTAATCCTAGCTTTTTTGGGAACGTATCCTTTTCACGGGATATCTTTGTAAGGAGTAGGTTTAATACTTTGAGCAACTTGCTTCTTCAAAGCTAGCATATCATTAGCCAACTTAGTGAGTATAATTTCTGAAACGTTGGGAGTTTCTTGACTTTTTCCTTTGAGGGAATTTTTCTTGAATTTTCCTGCCATGATTAAATCATCTTCAATTTCTATGACCAAATATTGGGAAAGTTCCAAAGCAACCACTCTAGCCGTTCTTAGCTGATAACACACTTCCAATTGTTGTGCATTAATAAAGAAACATTTTTTTCCATCAAGGTTGGGATGAATCCCGGTGGGAACTTTGTTTACCATCTTGTTGAATTTGGCCACGAAATTCCTCATGGGTTCTGTAGGTTCTTTCTTTACCTGAGATAGTTGGGCAAGAAGAGCATGTTCATCTTCCACTGTTTTGAATCGATTTTCAAAATTAGTCTTCATATCATCCCAACTTGTAATACATCCATTGGGTAGATGATGAAACCAATCTACAACAATATCATGCAATGTCTTGACGAAGAGACGAATAGCAACATCTTCGTATTCTACTAACAAAACAACACATGCAGTGAAGAAGGCAAAAATATGATCATCTGGTGACGTCTTCCCATCCCCGTTGAACTTGGGAAGAATATTTCTTGATCCTCGTGGGAGTTCATGTTGATCAGGTAAGGCCAATGGGCCTATGGCATTTCCCCATGGTACATTGGCTGCCATTGGAGAAAAAGTGGTATGCGAAGGTAAAACAATGTGATAAAGGAAAAAGTGATTGACTTGTAGTGATTCCTTCCTTGCTTGCTCTTTCAAGACTTGATGCAAGGCTTGCAGATCTACGAGGTGTGTTCTTCTTGGGAGGGGATAACTTGAAACCAAATTTTCCTTGAAAGTCAAAAGTAGGGTCAGATCTACCTTTAGCTTTATCTCCTCGCGTAAACCTCTTTCCTTCCAGTTTGGAATATTTATGGTGAAGAAATCCCTGGCAGTTCCTACCAGCTCTAGCCTTTTCTCTTTGCTCTCTTTCTTGAGCTATTTGTGCCTGAATAACTCTAATAACTCTCATAGCTTTCTCTTCTTCGTTATCTAGTACTGATGCGGCGAGATGAAAATGATGGTTACTTGTGTGCTTTTCCCAAATAGCTTGCCTCAAATATGATGATATGTCTTCTTGAGTATCTGCAAAAACAAGATTTGGTTGCAAGATAGGTGGGTTACCTATAATGGTCATACAACTTATTACCTGGGTGGAAGAGGACCGCGTCGGTGAACAACTATCAACACGCGCCCAAGAGGTCTTTTGGCCACAAGTGCAGGTGCTCTTCTTCTAAAGTCTTCGATGTAGATTTCTCTGTCAATGGCTCTATCAACAGCCAAAAATTGCTGCAAGCTTTCACGGTTTTCCCAAGCTACTATTCAAAGGTTGGCAGCAATGTCTCCTTGGAAATCTTTGTCAAGCACAAGGTTCAGTTGAAGAATTGGAGCTTGTGTAGAGGGGATAGTCATAAATATTTAACCAAGCACTGGTTAACGATTTTTGAATCCCCAGCGGAGTTGCCAAAAATTGTTAGCATATGGATTTTCATGCATGCAAATGACATGCAACAGTGTGGGAATGAAGTCCCTCCTCAATGAAGGTCAGGCTACCTTTATTGAAAACCAAAACTGTATTTACATCTGTACATTCAAAATTGTATGTGGGGGGTGTTTTGGAACATCAATGGAAGAAAAGTGAATGAAGGAGATAGAATGAAATGAAGGAAATGAGTGGAATGGAATGAACAGAAAGAACATGCAAGAGTTAGGTAAAAACAGAGCCTGATATTGCATGAAGAGGAAAGATGAATAACCAACACAAATAAAATGGAGTTTGAGTTAGTTAAACAAGAACATGTAAAAGGGAACACATATGAGCAAGTAGACAATCTGAGCTTGATCACTGTGAACTAGAACAACTGATTACTGATGTTGACAATAAGATCAAAGATAATATTTGCATGCAAGATCTAAACACCTAACATCTAATGAACATAAGAACACCAAATGTTACCAGAGATAATGAATGAGACACAAAGTTTCTTATTCCATTAACTCCAAAATGTTTTTCGCAAAAGAACACAAAGTTTTCTTCTTGAAAAAAAGCTTGCACAAAAGTATCTCTCTTCTCCTCTCTCAAAGTCACCCTTTACAAATGAGCCCCTCACTTCCTTTTATAACCCAAAAGTTGGTTATGAAGTAGTTAGGGTTTTAAATGCACATTATATAGGGCACTTAAGTGACTTTGAATTTTTTTAACCAACCTTTAAAAAGTGACTAAAAATAGAAACCACTTAAGTTAAAAGGTCATTTAAGGAAAAATACATAAATAAAAGAAATGGGTACATGTGGACCCCACTTAAATGACTTGTATGCACACGTAGACATCCTAGTCAGCAATGTGCCACCTAGATCAAGACACCTAAGATTAGTGCCTTATCTATTGGGCCAAGAGTCTGCCTATCCTGATCATACAGGAATGAACTCATTGATTATGCTCTGTAATCCTCCAAATGACAAGAGTGCTGAGTTTGAAACTTGAGCAATTCATCCACCCCTCTATCTGAGCAATATCCTAGTGTGAGAAGATTTGTCTTCATTCGTATTCATATTCACAATTCTCCACATGCTCAGAGTACCTTTCCATGGTGAATTATTCATTTGTCATGAGACCGTAGTTGTTATGCCACCTTAGTTTATCAGAATCTAGCTTCTGGTCTTTCGCCATTAGGAAGATCTTCAATAGCCAAAATTGTAATTCACTTCCTGGAGTTATGTCCTTTGTCTTTTTCACCATCCCAAAGTGTTGATCTCCCGAGCAGAATTCGTGAGACTTCAGAGTCTTGGAAATCCATCTCCTTTTCCCCATTGTGAACGAGTGGTGTTGAAAAATCATCGAAGTGATTTATAAATTCATTGACACACACCTTAGCATAGTATTTGGTCTTTTTTGGAGTGATGGATTCTAACATTTACGCAATCGCTTCCAATTTTATCACTATTGGATTGAAGACCCTCTTTCAATTCTTCAGGGTATCATGTAGCCAGGTGGGAACCTCTCCAAGTACCTCATTGTACATGGTTCTCGTGTTCGTTGGGAATTGATCTTCATCACGCTAAAGGGGATCACATTCGGGTGCTGATGAGATTGGATCTTCTTGTTGTGAGAAATATGTTGTCGCCATTTTCTCCATTTATGATGATTCTTCAAATTTAGGCAGGGAAAGAACCGGATCATCAAATTTTGGTTGAGAAGTTGTGACTAGTTCTACAAGTTGGGCTGGTATAATCTCTGAGGTACTTCATTGGCGAGTTCCACCTCCAAAAATTGTGTGATATAGATCGCAACTACTTGCACTTGATACGAATACTATGAATTGTAGTGTTAAGTTGTCAATTAGACCTGGAGAACTACGGCGATCATGTAAAGATGAATGATGACTGGACTGAGAAATTCTCTAGGATGCACTACTTTCCCTCCTCCACTTAGGTGTATTAGACGACTCAGCTCACGAATGAGCCCTTTAGATGATTTGGGGGCCTAGCAGGATTATGAGCTCATGCATTTTCAACTTGAATCCGAACTACCATGGCGATTCATGCCCTTCGTAGTTCATGTTGCAATCTTACGAGAACCGAGTTCCATGAAGATGATCTCTGAGCTCAACTCGCTTGAATCCCGAGCTTAACTCAACATTGCGGATGGAATGGTTGTTACCAAAATGCTCACGCTTCTTCAGCTTATCCACAGCTAACCGTTGAAGTAAGAACATTTATAGAATTTCCGATTCAGATAGGGAAGCGAATGCCGGGTCGGTGCCTGTTCAAACGATGAGGAAGTTGCCATTGACGGAGAAAGACCTAATGCTGCCATGATGATGACTCCATGAGTTCAAGCCCATCTGCATGTCGTTAGACGTATCCTTAGGAGCTTGTATGGTGTTGGCCAAAGAACTCCAATCGGTATTCGTATGGTAAGAGAAAGTCTGGTATCCCGGCTCCAATGAACTAGGTTCCCTGAACCTGTGTAATTTAACACTTTTTCCATTGTCCGATTGAACCTTTACATAAAGCGAAGAGTGTAAATACTGCCTATTGCCCTTAGAGTTTCTCAAATGATGAAGATTTACAAGTAAAAATGACGCAGTACTCGAAACTTGCCAACACAAGTAGCTTCAGCGTCGGCCTGCACATTCCCTTCATTTCTAGGGGGAAAAATAAAAATAAACTGCTGAACAATATGAATCATTCCCCATGCTGTACCGAAAGGAGACCTTAATATCCTGATTTAGGGAAAATTCCTCCTGTGAAGCTCTTGAATTAAAAACTTTTTATTTTTTCACTCAGAAAAATGCATGATCGTTCCACTTGCAGTGAATATTTGTTTCTCCGGAAGTTGTGTATGGAAATTAGTTGTTTTCTATTAGTATGAATCACCTGGACATGTTCTTTCCAATGCATCTGAATTCAGAATAAGGATAAGCTGGGCAGCATGCAACAAAAGTGTCCTTCTCCTTTCGTGACCTTCATTTGTGAGCATTCCTCTTTGGCTGCAATGGAAGCTACTAAGCTTTCTTAATCAGGGCATCCCAAGCATCTGCAGCTATTTCATCAATGCATATGATCTACGAATTCATCCTCCTGAAGGCCGATGAAGATGCAAAACCATAACAAGTCGCAAAAACAATTCATTTTTTCTCACAAAGATATTTGCCCATGGTTCGGTCGGGTCAGCTTCTATGGATCAAATGGAAAGAACATTCGAACTCCCATGGCGATCCATGCCCTTCGTGATCGTCTTACCTTCTTTCCAGAACTGACAGTCCCTGAGTTCTTCTCTGGCTCAACTCACTTGAATACCGAGCTTAACCCGACATTTTTGAAAAGAATGGTTTTACCACAATGCTCATGGTTCTTCCTTATTATATAACACTTGTAGTAAGAATGTTCAGGCTTTGCAATAATAAGCACAATTGTCCCTTTCAAACTGATGAGAAAAGATGCCATTACCAATAAACACCTAATGCTGCCATGATGATGACCCAGGTTCCTGCCCTGGCAGCATGTCGATAGACACCCTTAAGACTGATTCTTGATTTGCTATCCCTCGGTATTTTGGCAGTGGATTCTGCAATCCCGGCTCCAATCAACAAGTTTCTCTGAACTTGGTAAAAGAATACTTTTTTTTATTGTCTGATTGGATGTACATAATGGAAGGGTACAAATATTGCCTATTGCCCTTAGAGTTTCTCAAAGAGACCATTTACAGGTAACAAGGATGTAGTACACGAAACGACCAACCAGCATAATTTTAGAGTTGGCCTTCCACATTCAATTCATTTCTAGGGAGAAGAGATAAATAAAATGCTGAACAATATGTATCGTTTCATTCTGCACCGTAATAACCTTCATCAGGTCTCCTGGTAACACTCTCACTGTCACTTAATCAATTTTGCATAAAAATGTTTTGAAGGAAAATCTTGAATTTGACCCTCATGTATTCGATACTGAGCAGATAACAACATAGTTGGTCGATCTGCTTGTTGGAAGACATGACTTTCCAAAATGAAAAGGCGAGCCAACTCAACTAAAACTTTATCTCATTCTTCTACTATAGCTACAAGATTTTGCAACAACTGATGACGACTGTGGTCATTATTGCTAGGATTTCCTGTAGCTTTCAAAAGCAAGTTTCTTAAGTAGTGCGCCGTAATAGTGCTGATATTGAACAAGATGAATAACATTCAACATTCCCCAGACTATGTGTGTCCTGTCCCTGGCACGTGAAGTTTCTTGAATGGGCGCATGAAGTTTCTTGAGAGTATGGGTCAAAAACTGTTCCGTATGCTTCCTAAACTTCACCCAAAATCACGAATGCTTGTCTGCATTCTCATCCTTTGCATGCACGGAAAGCTTCTGGTGTTCTGGAGCCTTCTCTTCCTAGCACATGGAAAGTTCTTTCCTCTAGTTGGTGCATCTCCTCCCAGCGTAGGAAGTTTTCCTTTGGATTGTTCACTTGCTGCGTTGAACAATGGTCTTGGGAAATGTGATAGAACAGTTGTTCTTCTTCAAAAACGTGGTGATCCTCAAACTGTTCCTCCTTGGCTTTAAAATGTGGAAACCCTTCTCCCACAGCTGTGTTTGAAATTCAACTTTCCTTCCTTTTGATAAAACCTTTTTGACCAATGCGCATGTAGCTTGAAAAACTAAAGTCTTTTTTTGGATGCACAACTGATATTTCTTCGTTCACAATGGCGTGGGTTTCTCTTGCATAATGTCAACAAAATATTATGTCTTTCTGAAGAAAAAGAATCTTCTAACTTTTTCCAATGGGTTTGATGGAGGAAGTTACGAGGATTAATTCAACTTCCTCTCATCCCGGGTAGTGGCTTAAGTGCCAGGGGGAAATGGGAAAAGTAACGGGCAATTGCCAACAGGAATGGAAAAATGGGTTGGCAATCCCTGTCCAATTTCCCCATGTGGGAAATTGGGGAATTTTATGCCCGTTTTCCAATCCATGATTTGGCAATTGGCAGAGGAAAACCCACGTGCGGGAAATTTGAAGGAAATTGCCAGGAAAGTGGAAATCCGGGTTTGGGATGCCAACCTGGCAGTTGGAAACAAAAGCTAACTTCCCCGGCACTAAAACTTGTCGGATGAACCTTAATTTATATTTATTTAATTAAATACTCCTTAAGTGATTAATTTAATCAAACAAGGAGCAATTAATTAATTAAATTTTAATTAATTATTTTAATGCGTTTTATAGCCTGGCGGGAAGAGTTCTTGCCCGAAAATCACGAAACGAAGACCAAAACGATCACAAAAATAAGACAATCGCAAGGAGTCCAATGAACCACGCAAAGTAATACTTTTCAAAATTTTCTAATTTTTAATTATTTAATTGTTTTTTGACAATTTTACGCAGTCAAAATTGGTTGATAACACTAGTTTAAAGAAATGAAGACAAGAAACACAATAATTTTTCCTCCACATGGTGTGACCATCACCACTCCCCACTTTGAGAGAGAAGAGAAGTTTAATCTAACTAAGTTTGTTGTTAACGTGTTACATTGCAGACAGCCCAAGCCTCCTAAACCAATGATTATTGAACTTGTTAGAGAATGCCTGCATTTGCTTCCTCCAAACCCTTTATACCTCTCCAAGTTTCTCACAAAAGGTTCAAATTCTTGAGGGTTTGGGTTGGCCTATGATAGCAACGAAGTATGAGCCGGCACACAAACTGAAAAAATGGGTGTCCCTAGCTTGGAGATAATTTCTGAAGGGAAAATGAAACATAGTGCCAAAAAGATTGTCAATGTTTATAGTAAAAAATTTGGGAAAATTAAAAAAAATGAATGCATGCTTGATTATGTTCCCTAAAGCTTATGTATAGACATATATTGTATATAGATGAAAAATTACATAACTATGCAGTGCTCAAAAAAGTTCTTAGATCTAGTTTTTGGCTCTTTTTGGACCTTTAGCAGATTTTTTTTCCTTCGGACTAGACATTGGCTATATTGTCAAAAAATCTTTTTGCAAAACTTATAAATACAATTTATTTCAGGTGGACATGTTTTTTCCTTCTTTTGGCTTTCGATTTTTCTCTTGTTTTAAACCTCCTTTTAGAGAGGAAATTTTTGTGTTGTAGTTCCTTACTAGCTACTATTTTTTATGATTAGGAAAATAGAATTGCTACACTTAATGTAATATACCATTGAATGGATGTTTTTTTGGAGACAATAATCAAATAATTATGATTTTTAGCTTTAACTTGAGCAAACAAATGACCTCTACGTAACGTACAAAATACAAAATCTTTCAATATTGAAGGATCAACATTCTACCTTGTTGCATGTAAAATCAACTCCATCGTTGTAACTAGTGTTTTCTATTATTTTCCTAGAATCTATATGTATTATTATTGTTGTTCCTTTCATTCTCCAAAAAAACAAAATCACATGCGCTTGCGATTTTTCCACTGCTTTCAGTGGCATGATATGTGGTTATGTGGGAACCAATTTACATATATGAATTATTTGTGTTTTTTATTATAATAAATCGAGATGTTAATATAGCTGGTAATGATGTGACGGAAATAATGTTATTAAATGGAAGTTGATTATGTTGTATGATACTTCACATCATTTTTTTTGTTGTTGGACATTCTTTTGAATGTATAACACAAAAGAGGTTTATTTTTCACTATCTTTTCTTTACAATTGCATTGTTATTTGTCAATTATAAATATATATTATCGAAATGGTCTCTTGAATTATTGTACTTGGAATGTTTTATTTGGTATTGATTACAATTAACTTGCTTTCATAAATCATGGCAATGAGAACATAACAATGACAACTAATATCAACATATAACTAACAACAAATGGCTCCAAGAATTTGTTCTTGATAAAGCGGATTCATTTTCGTAAATGCATACATTTCTTTAGAGTATCTTGCCTTCCCCTCATTTCTTTTCTTGATTTGTGACTTGTCACATGAAGTCAAAATAGTTTAGAAGCAAAAATACAATACATTTGGCTATTTAGTCCCCATCTTCGTGACTTTGACCGATAAAATTAAATATTTTTATTTGAAGGTTTATATTTTTTAATAAATGTTTTCATTTATAAATTGTTTGTAATTTTTTTATTGAAAAGTCTGTATGTGTTATGTTTTAGATTTTGAAACTATAAATTTATTTAGCGTACACACTTTCAATATATTTTTGACATTTATATTTTCAATGATTAAACAAAAAATTATACCACTGTCTTATTTGGGGAAAAAAAATTACAAGATGCATTTACTTTATAGAGATTATAGTTGGCAAACATTTTCCTATATAAATAGGTGCTCCGAACTCTAAAACGAAAAAAAAAACATTGTTTTTGTTGTTATTATAACATAACATCTCTAGCCCAAATTCGATTTCTATCCTATTGAAAAGCAAGCATACAACACCATTTTGACATCACCTTGCGTGTTTGCATATCTACCCTAATCGAAAAAAGGCATGCAAAGTTAATGCGTTTTCCCCTTCAAAGCTTGCATATATTTCATTTGCTTTCGAGTTAAGAGCTTCGGTTGCAAATGCTAGATAGTTAAGTGATTGATATTTTTTTGCAAAAATTTTTCCAAGGTGAGGTTTGTATCATGGCCATAACTTTGATAACTAGGGGACTTCCCTTGTTGATTGAGGGTTGTTCTGATGTTCAACCAACGATCCAGCTTCTCAGCCTTTCCCCCCTCTGATCAATTTTAAATTTTGAATGCCAGCATCATGTCGATCTCTCGAATGGTGTGCACTTTCTAACAGCTTTGTTGCCCTCCAAATGTGAGAGTCAAAATTCAAACGAAAGTTTGAAAGAGGGCTCCATTATTCAACTTTGGAAAACTCCTTGCAGAATGATCAATCGTGAATTGTATGTACATATGCTTTTTTGACATTGATGTTATCATTGATGCTTTTCCTTCCAACACTAATGCTTCGCCCTCCATTTTTTTGGATAAACTACAGGACTATACTTGTTTCATAAATGGCAATATTGTTGGAAACACATTCCAAAATTGATACTCCCACTCCACAGCCTACACATATCATACGTGGAAAATAATATGCTCTGGATGTAAATTGTGTGCATAGCAATGTCTTCGTCCCACAAACACCTCCTCAGAAAAAAATTGGCTTTCCTAATAGTTCAAGAAGAACTCTACAAATCAGTGATTTGAATACAACCATGTGTACATGGTCTATTGAAGTTCAAGCTGTCGGGAAAACAACTTTTCAAGAATATAACAATATGAAAGGTAGTGGCTCCTATCTTGGCTTTGATTTTTTCGATAGCAAAGGGGCTGAAATTTGTGTTACTTGCTTCAACAAAGTTGCAGAAATGTTCTTCAGCCAAATAGAGAGTGGGAAAATGTACACCATCACAAATGGTAGGTTAGGGAATGCACAAATAGGTTACATCCATTTGAACAATGGTTTCGATATTTTCCTCCAAGCATCTTCAACTGTCTCTCCTCTTCTTGTCAGTGAGGAAACAATACCTATACATAATTTCCATTTTGCAGAAATCAAAGATATACCCAGTAAACCTGTTGGATCCTCCATTGACATTATTGGCATTGTTTTGGCAATATCTCTATGCTCCACCATATGTAGGCATGCCGAGAGTGAAACTATACGGAGAACTCTTTAGCTCAAGGACATGTTGGATTTAGTGTTCCCGTCACCTTATGGGGAAACCATTTACAGGATCTTGGTAAAGAACTGCATGAACTACTTTCTATTCCTTTGTTGTCGGTCCTAGCATTAAAAGCAGTGTAGGTCTCCAATTTCAATGGAACTTCCCTATATACTATCTTCTACACCAAATGTTTTGTCAGCCCTCAAATACCTGAAACTAAAACACTAAATGATTGGGTTGCATCTGATAGTTACTTTGTTGCAACGACATCCATCACAAAAAAATTTCTCGACCCACCTACCAGCCTGAAAGCTGCAACCACGATCTCACAAATCCTAAATATGGGTAATACAGATGGTAATGAATGGGTTACACTAAAATTTTTTATCGAAAACATTTCAATGGATAATTTTTTCTACATGGATTTCCCTATCGTGAATGGTGAAAAACAATGCAAAAAAAAATCCTAGTAGAACAAGATGGGTCGTGGTTATGTGCAACTTGTAAGATACATGTCAAACAATGTAAGTATAGATACACACTTTGTGTAGATTTAAAAGATGCCACAGGGGAGCTACAATAGGTTACAATGTTTGATAGTTCTACGGAATTCATCATGGGAGTCACCACAAAAGACCTGTAATTTCTTTGCATAGATGACGAGGCCACCTCCGAGATTGTAAATCATATTATCGGCCATGAATATAGCTTCACTCTCTCCATGCGACAAGAGAATTCCTGAGGAAGCAAAAAGCTAAAATGTGTCATTCTTGACTCCAAAAAAATGGAGGATCTCACATCCCCTACTTGACTCTTTTTTCCCAAAAAGAAAAACAAATTTTGAACCACTATGATTTCTACGCTTGTACTCTTCTCTCTGTATTCATATAATAAGAATGGAATTTTGTTTTCTCGCAACCTTATAAACGGCTACAACTTTCCCTGGGATTTTAAGACAATTTTTTTCAATAGAATTTACAATGTAAATCCATGTTCTCCCTCTACAGAAATGTTTACGTTATCACCAAAAGGCATAATTTTGTCATTGTGATGTATAATTGCACTATGCAAATATGTAGAAATGATGAAATCCTTTATCACATACTTGATGCTCTTCTTTTGCAGTAATTGCAATTTTTCCATTCTTCTTATTTTATTCCTTCATTATATTTTTTTACGTAAGAAAAATGGTCTCGCCATATATTTAGCTATTTCTTTTCCATGGTTCTAAAGATTCACATTTGTTTGTTCTTGTGTTTATGATCGCTATACATTTTTACAACATGCGATTATTTTCATTTCAATTAAAATCTTTCTAACGGTTCGATATAAAAAAAGTAGTTCAAAGGAATGCTTCAGAAAATGTCTTAACATATGTCTCTCTCTATTTCATACATACATGTTTCATTTCAAATATTTTTCTTACTTCGTTCTTTGGTTTCTGATTTTTTTAGGACTCTAAATTCTTCAGCATGTCAAGCCCTAACCAACAACAAATGAGAAGATAGGTTTATTCCTCGCGAAAAAATGAAATCAATGCACATAGACATGAAATATTTCATCACTTGAAGCAAATGATGAGAGAATCTAGCCGTTGTCCTGGAACTTCCTATCCTCCACAACCATTCCCCCCAAACCTCGTCCATTTCACTTCAAACATCTCTCATTTTCTGACACCCCCAATGATAACTACTTGTTCATAACCCAATCTACCTCATGCCATGCAGAATGACTTTTCCCCCATCCAACTATCCTTGAACCCTCCATCTACTTTGCCTCACATCCTTGACCTTGCCAACCAATTAGCTTTTCCGCTCCAACCATCTACCTTTCCCACTCTTACTATGCATCCTTCTCCTTCACTTCCACAACCTTATTCATCCCATTCTCGCGAGAACTTTACTTCCAATCACCATCCAGAATATGAAAATATTGTCCAACCACCTATTGTCCAAGTAACATTTCCTTTGGACCTATTCCCTCTTGAGTAGAGGCCCAACATCGATTCCATCACAGGCTTGACCTTTTGTCAAACATCCACACATGCACCATTTGTTTAGAACAGTACCCAAGAATAAAAACTACCCTCCATGGTGGGAAAATAATTTGCATTAGATGCAATTCTGAAATACATGGCCACTGATTCTCTTCCTGGAACAATATGGACCCTGGCGCGTAACATGTTGTTCTAAAATATTTGACTCGGGTCGAAGAAATGTTGATTGCTCAAATTAATCTTGTTCTACAAGTTACTCAAAAGAAGGGATACAGGAAACCTAAAACCCCCACCATCTTGGACAAGGCATGATCCTTGCTTTTTTTCTAGCGCTTATCGTTATATCCGGGCTGTTGGTATATTATGCAGCTGGTGGGAAGTTGTTCTGATGTTTTGATGTTGTTTAATTGTTGTTTTTTAGCTATTGGATTGCTGGTTGCAGGCCGTTCTCTTGGCAGATTGTTTTCTGTCGTTGGGTTTATTGTTAATATCTGGATTTTGATCCCACTTGGTTACGTTACATCGGTTTTATCTGGCTCTTGAGTCACATTGTACAAGGGTATAGTCCCTTTCTAAAAACTATTTGCCATTAATAAAAATAAAAAAAAATGTGCGTTGGCCAATACAAATACTCTAGTCACACTATCAGTTTCCCACAGAACATTTCTTCCATTGCCAAATACCTTTCCCGTTACCTAAATGATTTAGACATAATGCTCATACAGAAGATAGGTATGCAACTAATAAACTATGTCTTCTATGTAAGTAGATCCTGTGTATGGGAAGCTTTGGAATTTAAAATTTCCAATGACCCGTACTACAAGTATGTTCTTATCTATAATGATGCCCTCTCCTCCTTGCCCCTAGACCTAACAAATATATCCTCTTGCATGTGCATTATTCATGTTGAGTTGCCAACTCCATATTTCTTAAGCTCACACATTGGCACTACCCCTTCAAACACCATTGAAGACCAACCTCAAGACACATCCTTCTTTGTTCCTTTTGTTCATAACATTGGTACTGAAGAGGATCTCATTGAGCGATACTTGCTTTCACATAACCGCAACGTCCCCTTCAACCAGATAACTCCCTAGAGACACTGACACATCACTTAGCCCAGACTGAGCACTCACCCAAAGTGCGCAAAGGTACCAAGTCCCTCTTTAGGGTTTTTGTAACAGGATGTTAGTGTGATGAAGGAAGAAACATAGATTCATAACTAATCTATCATTCTACATTGTATGCTACATTCAAATCTATGAAAGAACAAGCTTTAAACAGTAATCATGATTGAATCAATAACATACACTACTCGATTACACACAGGAATGACACTTAGATTCAGCCAATATCTTCCATCTATTAATAAACACAGAAGCTCCTTACAATAATGTCAAATGATACCAATGCATGTATGGATCTGATACAGTAATTCAGTCATATGTGTATATCTCTATACCTTCATACATCCATCACACTCATATATTCCACTATGTACCTCACATCATATATATAGGGTGGGGACTTTCCCTTTACCGCTTATCTATTCTAGAAATAGGCTACATGCTATTAATGGCCACGCATCGTTCACAGGCATAGCCACACATGCAAGTGTGTTATCTATAGGCCTCTTACAGTTAACTGAAGTGTCAATCCTATTCTTAGCTCGTCTCCATGCAAAATGCTTTGATCTGATCCTCCAAAAATAGACAATGCATGGTGCACACATCTCTGCATCATTGGTGTGTTCCACATGCCATCTTCTAAAAATAGGTCATCATGCTCAAAATCAGCTAAGTCCTGAATGCTGAACTTGCCTTCCACGTGTGGGTCCTTCCTATCCTTCCACGCCCTTGATCCTGGCCTTCTCTCCCATGTGGACTCCTTGTGTGTTCTCTAACAAGTATTCTCTGATCAACATTACCCCACACTAATCTCATTGTCATCCCGACAATGGGTATTCCTCCAAAAATTGAAGTAAAGAATAGAATAATGGAAAGAATAAGAATGAAAGAATGTAGACAAATAAATAATTTTTATGAGACAACCTCCTCTATATCACTTTGCAGTATCAATTCTGGATACTCCTCCTTTATTTCAGCCTCCAAAACCTATCATTCAGTGAGTGCTTGTTCTACTTTTTCTGGGATGTCCACAGCAATGGATTCCAACTCATCCCTCACAATCTCTCCCTTTTCATTCTACAGAACCAACACAACACTGGACATTGATGTCATTCTTCCTTCTAAAAGATCCATCTTCTGTGTAATTAGCTTCCCAAGCTCTTCCAGCCGAGTCTTGTGTGGCTCTTGTGCTGCTGCCAGGGCCTCTCGCTTCTACTTAACTATTGAAAATCTTTCTACGCGGCCCAATGTCTCATCCTTCATTACTTTCTAGACCTCATTGTTTTCTTCTAGGGTATTTATGTTGATAAGCACCTCTAGAGTTGTGCAGATATTTAAAGCCTAGTCTGCTTTCTTCAATACTTCTTGTAACGCTTGCAATAACCCTTCATAAGATGTAATCTTTCACATCACTGATGCTTTCTCTCATTCTGCATCTTGCTCTGACTTCCTTGGCACTGTCATGCACAGAGGTTCATCTTCAAGTACCAAGTCCACCAACTTTCCCACATAGTGTATCACTGAAGGAAACATCTGTGGTACCTTGGCCTCCAAGTGTGGCCTTGCTCTGATGACATTGTCCCCAATCTCCTCTGCGATGCTGATAAATACTTCATTCTTCTTCTGTGTGAAGTCCCTCTCTTGTGTTATGCATGCTATCTCTACATCCTTTGTCTTTAGCTCCTCACACACAGTGCTCTGATTGTTGCAGCTTTGTCCATGTTTCTTCTAGCCACTTCAGCAGAAACCTTCACCAATGCATTGCTTACCTACTCATCTGACATGATAGTAGGCTTTACTGTCATGTGTCTAGCTTGGGGTGCCTTCTTCAGCCATCTCGAAATGCATGACTCTTCACATACATCAAAGTCAGGCTCATCCATGTGGGTGTGCATTGACCATGATAGTTGCTTTTGAGTGCACACAGTCACCATATCCTCATCCATTAGCTCCCAGCCAAATAAATCCTTCTGTGCTATCGTGCTCTGGAAGCGGGAATGGACAATTTTACTTACATCCTCTGCATACCCCATGGCTAGTGGAATGTGCTCCCCACTTGTTATTCTAGACCATTGCTTCTTAGGGACTTTAGCTTCCAAATTTGGCACTTGTGTCTCCATGTCCTGAACATTCTCTGTAGCTATCTCCTCTGGTCTCTTCTCATCCTCTTCTCTTCCCTTTGATTCCTCACCCTGTTCTTCTATGTTCTCTGGAAGTGTAGGAGAATTAGGCACGCTTTCCTCTGACTCTTCTGCCTCCTCATCTAACTTTAGTTTCCTCCTTTGCATGGTTTCCTCCTTCTGTGGAGAGAGTCTGGGTGATCTGTGCACCATGGTTGGAGTAGCACCTTGGGTCCTTGTTCTCCTAAACACCTTTTTAAATTTGTGCTCCCCTTAGACTGCATTCAAGTCCTCATCATCCCCCTCTTGTGGCTGAGGTGGTGTAATGGCATGCTCTAGCTTCACCCTTATTTGTAGGATGTCTCCTACCTCTATGCTCCAAACCACCACTATCTTCACACTCCTCCTCCTCATCCTCCACTTCAATTGGCTTTGTGGGCTTAGGCATTGGGATGTTCTCCATTGTATGCTTTCCCTTTGGTGGTGCTGGAAGTGTGAACTCACCTTCCACATATTTTTTATTCTCCATCTTTGGCTTCAGCTGAAGATACACCAATGCTTCCCCTACATCTGCTACAGCCAGACTTATTGGCTTAATATTCAACACCTCCGAAATGATCCTCTTGGTGAAGGCACTTCTTCCAGGATACACATACTTCTTTCTCAACATGTGGTAGTCACAGTCTACCTTATCTGCATTGAATACCAGTCGGCACGTGTCTGTAAATCTATGAACAGATGCTTGGAAATACCTTGCAGTGAATGCGTAAGGAAATTTACACCAAGGGCTCCAGACTCCATCTTTCATTGGGAAGTGCATGATACAGAAATGCTGATATACAGAAAACTGGACTTGTGTCCCTACTACTGATGGTAGGTCCTTTGGGATGCACCACTCTTCTCCAAATGCCGCATAGAGCCTGTCATACCATTTCTCTTCCCTTTGCTTTACGTCGTCTGTCATGGCCCCTTTACATAGATACTTACTGAACCTTTCAGCTGGTGACTTATTCTCCATGGGGTATTCCCATACTTTTTCCTTCGGCCCATCTGGTACTCCAATTTCCATGAATACTAGTGATAGTAGAACAGCCCCAAAGCTGATCTTCCCTCCTGTGTGTGCTTCCTCGACTATTTGTTCTACAATATAGCCTACAATATTGTAGATTGCTCCTTCTGACATCTTACGCGCAACATGTAACCACATAGTATTTACCTGTGACCACCACTCCTGATCATTCAACTTTGTAACAAGGTGTGTTGTTGCTTGCACAACCAGACAGTTCTTCAATTTGTCTATATCCATACCGCACATGGACCCTTCAGGTATCCCAACTCTTGTCTGGTCTTCAAGATCACGGCTTTATCTGTGAGATCATTCTTTATGTCCTCTCCTGTGGCCTTCAAACCTGTAACTGATGAGATAAGCACATATGAGATTCTAACTCTACATCCTACAAAGTAGAAGAAGTCCTCATGCACTCTACTCATGAGCCACTGATACAAGGGCTCATACTTCCCAAAATATGGGAGCTCATATAATTGGTAGACCCCAATTCTCTTCAGAAGCTTCTCACCTACATCATCAAAAACTGGCATGTCATCCACCGTACGCTTGTTCATCCTAGCAGTGAGCAAAGGAATCGAGCTCCTTCTTGTTCTCCACAGTCTTGTGATTGTATTCACTCACTTTTCTCTTTCTGATGGGTGAATCCCACTCCTAGCCAATGATGACTCCTTCTGGATATTGCATTTCTGAAAAATGGCTTTCGGGTGCCATCTCTTCTTCCTCAACGACCACCTTCTTCTTTCCTTTTGCTGCTACTGCAGATGCCTTCTTGGGTGCCATTTTTTTCCTTTGCAAACATCTCCTCTTTAACTCTGCAACTTTTTGAATCAAACCCTAGCTCGATTCAATCATGCCCTAGGTGGAAACTTTGTGCCCTAACTCCTCTCTACCTCCTTGCTTCACTCAAACCCTTCACCACTAGGACGCAAGCTTCTTTTCACACAGATCTGTTTATCACACTTGGTTTCACACCCTTCACACCTTAACCCAATCACTCAGCTCTTCGCAATTGGCTCTTTCCTCAAATTCTCTTAGTCACAATGGTAAAAATGAATCTGCATCCCATCCTTATATAATTTTTTTCAAATTTTTGAATTTTGATGCATTTATTGCTCCTTCACCTACCAAATATCCTCTCATTTACTGACCAAATTCATTCTTTCCATGCAGTACATCTTCGTGCCCCAAGCTATAACCTTCTAGCATGCCTTCCTACCCTCTGGTCATAGAATTCTCTTCAGCGCATGCCCTTTCACCTGAGTACCTCATCACTGTACCTTCTCCTGGTAGTTATCATGGCCTCTTCTTACCTCGTGTTATATTGTCCTTTCATTCATCTCCATCCTTGGTCACTTTTGAGAAGCAATCTTCTTTTGACTTAAATCACACCCGTAGCAACTTATTCTTTTCACCTTTCAATTCCCATGGTCTTTTACTTGGATAACTACAACCACCCCACACTAAAGGTATGTGCAGTCCTCTGCATGTATAAACATTCTTCACATAGTAATTAGCTTCATGTGCGCAAGCACACTTTACACAAGAACAACAACTAAATTGACAAAGCATAGCGACAATGAAGGAAATACATTAAGGAAATACAGAAGGGAAACCTAATCTAAATGGAAATACTACCTTATTACAAACACCAAGAAGTCTTATTTATAGTAGGGCTTCAGCCTACTCCCGTTAAAGTAACCGGGTAGCCATGTTCCATCAAGTGCTTCTAACTGGCAAGCACCTGTTTCAAGTATGTGAGTGATGACATATGGCCCCAACCAATGTACTTTGAGCTTTCCTAGATGGCGCAAGAACTTAGAGTCATAAAGAAGTACCATTTTTCCAATCTCAAACTTCTTATCCCTTATGTTTCTATCATGCCATGCCTTCTGCCTGGCCTTTTCCTGCTTCTAACTCCATCATGCTATGGCTCGTCACTCATCCAGTTGAATCATCTTCTTGATACGCTCTTCTAAATCCTGTTCATCAGCTAGACCTCCAGCACATGCAATGCACAAAGAAGGTAACATAAATTCTATAGGGAGAATGGCTTCCACGCCAAACACCAGCTAAAATGGTGTGGCTTTGTTCAATCACTTATAAGTTGTTCTATATGCCCAAAGAACAACTGACACTTTGTCATCCCAATCCTTTCTTCCAACATCACAAATTTTTGTCAAAGTCTGGCTCAAAATCTTGTTGAAAGCCTCAACAGTTCCATTTTCCTGAGGATGGTAGGGTGTAGTTTTATGGTGTGCAACCATAAACTCATCTAATAGGATCCTGATTGTCTCATTCAAAAAGTGTGTACCCCTATCACTTGTCAAGCTTAAAGGACATCCATATCTTGTAAGAACATTCTCCCATAGAAACCTAGCCATTGTAGCTGCTGTACAGTCCTTTGTAGGTGTTGCTTCTACCCACCATGTGAGATAATATGTGCAAGTAATGATATAGCATGATCCAGTCCTACGCGTGGCTAGCAAAATAGGTCCTACAAAGTCAATGGCCCATTTCTCAAATGGTTCTGCACTAGTAATTGGTCTCAAAGGCATCTCATCTCTTTTCCCTAGTTTTCCTAGGCATTGACAATGATCACACACCTTACAATATTCTTTACAGTCTTTATACAATGTCTCCCACCATAATCCAGCAAGTAGGATCTTCTAGGAAGTCACATCACCTGCATAATGGCCTCCTGCAATACCACCATGAGCTTCTTCCATAATATCCTTGCACTCATGCTCTAATACACAATGGCGTAATACTTCATCTCTGCCTAACTTGTAGAGGTCACCACTGATTAACATAAACGGTGTCACGCGTATAGCAAGTTATTTCTTTTCTAATGCCTTCATTCCTTCTGGTGCTATACCAGTCTGCAGAAAGACAACAATTTCTTCTAATTTTGATGGTGCACATTGTAACCTATATAATTGTGCATCTGGCATGGTTTCTTCAATTGTTTGTGCTTCCTCTCCTGAGTTGATTCTAGATAGATGGTCTGGTCCAGAATTGCTTTTCCCTAGCTTCACCACAACTGTGAAATCAAACTCTTGAAATAAGAGTACCCATCTGCATATGCACCCCTATAAGATGGGCTTGTTTACCAAGTACTTCAATGCCATGTGATCTGTATAAAACACAAATGGTGTTGCTAACAAGTACTGTCGAAACTTGTGCAATGCATAGATCATGGACAAAGCTTCACGCTCTGTAGTTGTATAATTTTGTTCAGCAGGAGTCAGCTTCCTACTAGCAAAACAAATTGGATGATCGACAATACCTTCTCCAGGTTGAGCTAACACAACACCAATGGCCATGCCAGAGGCATCCACATGCACATGAAATGGTTTATCCCATGAGGGAAAGCGTAGAATGGGCACGGTAGTAAGTTTCTCTTTTAATATCTCAAATGTGCACTGTTGTGGTTCTCCCCAATAAAATGTACCTTTCCCCTTCAGTAACTCTTCCAAGGGTGCAACAATTTTGGCATACCCTTTGATGAATTTTCTATAATATCCTGTATGACCTAAAAATTTGTGCACCTCACTTTGACTGGTAGGCACTTCCAGGCCTAAAATGACTGCAACCTTAGCTGGATCAATGAGCAAACCTTCCTTGCAGATTATATGTCCTAACAATATTCCAAATGGTGTGGAAAATATGCACTTCTTGATGTTCAAAGAGATACTCAACTGTCTGCACCGTTCAAACATTAAGCACAGATTGTCACAATGATCTTTCACAAGCCCATATACTATCCAATCATCTAGGTAGACCTGTAAGAAGTTGTGAATAAAATATTTGAATGCCTGAACAACTATGCGCGAGAATACAACAGGCACATTTTTCAATCCAAAAGGCATCACAGTATAGGAAAAACTACCCCATTCAGTAGTAAATGTTGTCTTTTCTTGATCCTCCTGAGCAATCCTAACCTGATGATACCCAGAAAACCCATCTGTAAAGGAGTATATTTCACACCCTACAACGCCTTTGCAGTATTTCCTCAGTGAATGGCATAGGGAATGGATCGGTGATGCATGCAACATTCAACTCCCTGTAGTCTACACATATTCTAATTCGTCCATCCTTCTTGATACTGATCACCATTGGGCTAACCCATTCTGACTCATCAAGGGGTTTGATAATTCCAGATTTCAACATTTTATCAATTTCTTCTTTTACCTTTTCACACAAATTAGGATTCATTCTGTAAGGCCTCTTTCTAACTGGGTGTGCACCATCTTTAAGCTTTATCTTCATTTCCCCAAGTGATTTATGCACATGCTTTTAAGTTCATGATATCCTCGAGGGAATAAGTCCTGATAATCCCTGAGTAACTCAATGATCTTTTCTACCTCCGAGTCTAACCAGTAGTCTCCAATTATGGCCTCCTTAGGCTCAGCCTCCAAACCTATATTCACCTTCTTTGTCTTCATGGGTTTATGATAGGCATGTGTATCCTTGTCTACACTGTCCAAGACCTCGCGCACCCCTTGTGAATGTTCAATATCCAGGTTCTCAACTTCCTCATCATCCACGATGTAAACCATCTTTCCCTTCTCTTTCTCAAGGAAAGCATGTTCAAGTAGTATGAAGTCCATTTCTTCTTCCTTCTCAAAATGCGCTCCAGACTCTGTCTCACCAAATAATTCCTGAATATGCTCTTCTTCTTTTGCACTATCTCCCATAGTTAAGTGCTTGATAAATTTTAATGCCTCTTCTATTGGAGGTTGAGAAGAAAAGTAGTCAAAGGTCTGGATCATCCCTGTAGTCAATTTTTTCCAGTTTCCAGTCTCTCGATGTAGTTCTACATATACATACCAGGCACATGTGCATCCTTGTAGCATAGAGTACAATCTATGCACCCAGAGTGAAGGTGGTAATGCTTCTTGTCCTGCTATCTAGAGTCTCTCACACTACTGAATGTGATGCTGAACAGGTTGATCACCATGATAAGTGCAGATCTACATAGGTGCATTGTTCCTTACAAACCTAATAGATAGGGTGATTCCAATCTCTTCCCATTCTATAAGATTATCTCTGTGGACTACCCACCAGCGCGTTGTTGTCCCATGCAAGGTATATACTAACATAGCTCTTCTCTTAATTTGATCTGTCCACTATGTTTCCATGGCTTTCAAAAATGTAGGAAGATCTTCTGCCCCTGTATACCAAGGTATTGTGCTACCTATCCATCAGACCGAATGAAGTCCATTCTTGCATGCAACCACACTTTTTACTTCATGCCCTACTAATTCATATGTACCATGAGCCCAATTTTTGCAAGCAATACTCGTAGTATCACTAATAGAATGAGAATCCTCCCACTGTATGATGCCTTCTTTTGATGGCTCATTGACCTCTGGGTCCTGAATAGCACATACATAAATTTGGTTTAAGTCCTCCTCACTTAGAGGCTCAACATATGGTGTAGACTTCCCATCTGTTCAATGGTATCACAACCCTTTCCTCCTTATTCTCAAAGCTGATATACCCCTTATTGAATCTCAAGTCATCATTATTCACATAACACCAAGGGCATCCAAGCAAGGCTGGAAAATTATCTGCTTCTGCAAGTGCTAATACCTCAAAATCCCCAGTGAACTTGGCCCCTTGTATGGTTATAGATGCATCCTTCAAAACTCCTATGGGAGTGGCCTTAGTCTGGTTTTCCATAAACAACACATTAGATGATGGCTGCAATGGAGGCCTCCCCATTTGTACCCATGCATCTAATGTAAGCACATTTACTTCCACACCTGTATCAATCAATATGTTGCTCAACAGCCACCCATCTACAACAACATTCAGAGTAATTTCCTTGTCATAGTCAATGCTATCAGGGGGAATATTTACATGTAGGATCTGTCATCCGGTCTCAAAACTTGTACGTAGAGTGTTCCCCTTTAACCAACTTCCTAATAGTGGGATAATGTTCTCCTGGTGCAACATTCTGCACACTTCTCGCAGATCATCGATATCAGTTTGGACTGTCTCTGATGCTTTCTTCTGCTCCTTTAAGTATTATATCTCACCCTGAAGATTCTTTAGCACTTCCATGGTATCCTAGTAAACCTCCTTCTGATGAGTAGGATCTGGGTACCTTACATGCAAAACCTCCTCCTTGGTGATTGTAGGCTTCTGGTGCAATGCTTCTCTCACACGTGCCACTTCAGTGCATGTAGTAATCTTCACTGTCAATGCCTCAGGTCCTTCTACTATCTTGGGCATCCACTGATCTTCTACCACACACTGGATTCTAACCATCCCGACACCTTTGTTTTCTTGCTTATGCTACTTACTCAGATGCTCATATAAGTCTGGGCACTCTTCATAGCTATGGTTCTTCCCGTAGAAAGAACATGCAATATTCTGAGGACATTCGTGCCTATAGTGGTCAGGAGATCCACACATATAACATGTTCCATGAGGGAACTCACCTCTTCCTCCACCATGGCCTCATCCTCCATATCCACCATGATATCCACTTCCCCTTCCATGACCTCCTTCAAAATGCCCCTCATTCCTGTCATAGTGTGTTGGATTATGATCCTGATCTTGGTGCTCATTCTTACCCTTAGAATTATCTGTTATACTTGTCTATCATACTCCAATGTCTATGGCATCCTAGATCTAACCAATCAACCAAAAATCCTCAGTGTCATGGGTCATGGACCTGTAAATCTTGCAAAAGTAAGATACATTTTTCCTTATCACATGCTGTAACAAAGGACAGTGACTAGCATCATGATTCAAATGACAGATCTCACAATCCAACAGTAATGAGCGTACAGATCTACAAGGGAAACTATCCTTGGTGTGACCTTCCACTTCACAATCTATACACCAAATTCTTGAGCACGTTTCATGGGCTGAATTTGCTGATAGCTTCTCTAAATGCTTTGCCATAGCTACAATATGTGCCTCTAAGAATGGGCTAACACCAGTTTCAATGCTCCTAACTGCCTCAACATGCAAAGTTACTTCTAGTGCTTCAAATGGATCAATGTATGTCTTATGTGATAACACCCTTCTAAATGGTGTAATCAATCCTCCAACGAACCATTGTGCATGCTGGATAGCGTGAATATCATAAGATAGCTTAGATAGAAGTTTCTTAAAATGAGCATCATACTCATGTACACTCTCAGTAGTGCCTTGCTTGATATCCTTGAGTGCACTAATACTCTTCTTCTCAAACTTAGGGATATGGAACTCTTTCAAGAAATCATCTTTCAATGTTGCATAATCCACGTAATTTTGATCAAGGTCAAACTTCCTATACCAGTTGTGTGCACGTCCCTGTAATGTAGTAGCAAATTGACTTTCCTTACACTCAATAGCCATGATCCCCTTAGCGGGCCACAAGATTTCACACATATGCACATGTTCGGCAGCATCCTCTATACCTCTATACTCTGGGAGACAAAGATACATCTCCATATAAATATTTTGTGGTTGCTACAGACCTTGACCACTTGATCCATAACCTCTTATGTTCCCTCTACCTCCAAAACCACCAGATCCACTGGTACTCAGAACCACCTATACCTCCTAATCCTCCACCTATAGCAGGAATATGACTATAGATGTACTCCCATGTGCTCTGAAAGTAGTACTATACTGAACCCCTACCGTCTGTGAGGTAGTTCCACTTCTAGAGGTGAATCCAACATTTTGCGTGCTTACATTATGTGTGGATGATGTGCCTAAGGATGTTCCTGTTATCCCAAATTTTCCCCCCCAACAAATTTGGTCAAGACAACTCCTGCACATAAGGAAATTATGAAGGAAACGACTCAGACCCACGAGCTCACATTCTTGGATGACAAATAAGGTTACAGGGAGACTCTACAATGGAATGGCGGGGCCTGCGAAAGTTTAAATGACCCTGTGCGAGAAAAAAGAAAAGATCAAAAAAGCATCGCATCTCCACGTGTCTCAAGATGAAATAGAGGCAAGGGCAAATGGTCAAGCAAATTCAAAAGGCAGAGCTTTGGGGCCATGGGGGTTTTCTGAGTTTTACGTTTCGTGAAAAGGGGAAAAGATAAATTAAGGACCCGCGAGCCCAATTTTTTCTCTAATCTGACTGCCACGTGTCCTATATCAAAGGGGACCCATTTTTAAGTTGTTTTCCTGCCCTCCTGTACAGACCCAATACAAAATTCAAAGGGGCATATCTTTCGACTCAGGGCTTGAAATATAACAAATCTGACACCATTGGAAGCATCTCAATGTCCTTTATGTAATGAAAAGATTAAAAGTCATTTTTTAGGCCCTGGTAGGTAAAAAATGAAGAATATTCTTCCAGGCCATTAACGTAAAATCCAATCTCTTCAACTACCAGATCTGATTTGATTCAATCTCCTAGGAAACCAGAAGCGACATATTGTGAGTGAATTTGTAGAAGGCATTGATATTCAGTGGTTGAGATTTTAAAGCGGGATACGATGCATATCTCGGGGTGGTTGAAGCAGGATTCAATTTTTTTCCCTCTTCTCTCTCTTGTTCTTTCTATATATTGTAACACTTCTCATTTTGAAAAGGAGAGACATTCTGGGCATAGATAAACTCTGGCAAATTTGTTTCTTGATGCCATTTTTGAGCAGTGAACCTTCTCCCATGCTTGGAAAATGTATTTGTTCCTCTATTCCAGAAATGTAATGGTCTGTGCACCTTCTAGAGCAATAAAAACGTGTTTTTGTGGTGATCTTCAACCCTTTGCATCGTTTTGTTGTTTCTCGGTGCCACTCCCTTCCATATTTATTTTTCTATGCATGTATTGCACATTTGCATGTGCATGATGTTGTCTTTCATGGAGTTTAATGGTGAATTTTAAGATTTGGGCCGTGTCACTTCTATCTGACCTCCCTTATCTCCATTTTCTCTGTTTCTTTCTCCCTCAACAGAATATCTCGCTTCCTTTACTGGTGTATCGTCGTTTTAGTGTAGGCTTTGTTTTTTCAGTTTTCTCTCTCTCCTTATCTCCTTGGAAGTTGGATTAGGATTAGATTAGCTTGCCTGCATTGGAATAGCTTATGGTAGGTAGTTTAGGAAGGGGAACCAACCTTCTCTGGAGGATCATTCCCATTCGCAAGTCTCATAGCTTGGGGAAATGATCCAATGTTATGCAAATCACACCAAATGACCCTGCCTTAGAAAGCATATCCATAACTCATTTGGGGGTGGTGTGATTTCGCACTAACAATTTTGGCACACCCGGTGGGACAGGTCTGAAGCACCTTACCACTTCACTTCATCAGGTTTTATTTGCTCTTGGTGAAGATTTCAGCCTTTGGAGGCACTTTCAGGCACATCTGGCCACTGCATCTCGTCAAAAACCCATTCTTTGAGTTGCAGACCTTTTCCATCTATTTCCACTCATTTCATCCATTTTCTTATTCCATATCTTTCATTTTCTCCCATTCCATGAGGTTGTGCAATCATGACTTGATTCCCTTCATGGAACTCACACTTGCAGCAATACATTCCACCTCCAATGTATTTCTCAACACCTCCAGATCAACATTATAATCAGATCCAGGACCATTATGCTTACCCATATGAGTAGTGTCAAAACCAGTTTGACTATGAAGCTTATAAAGGACAAGGGGATGCATATGATGGAGATAATTATACAGAGGATGCTGGTCTATTGGAGAAGATTCAAAAAATGGAGGCTGACATGGTTCAGTCAAGGGGCATAGCACGAATGAAGGCATTCGAGATTGGTTACATGGCACCTTGTCCTTGGGAAGGCCCTTTTCTAAGACATTACAGCCCTCAGGAGAAGCTAGACTTCATGGTTGAAATGATGCCCCAACTTGCACAATGGACTGAGGAGATCGAGGCCTATGAATTTGGTGCCAGGTAGCCTTGTCAATGGGTAAATCCTACACCATTATCTGGTAATTTTCTCTCCACTCCTCAAGCAGCACCATCTCAATCCGAGCTTCAATTTCCAAGCTTCCCATTGTATGCTTCCCCAAGTGTGAAATCCATTTCTCCATTCCCTATTCTTCCATCCCATTTCAGTTCTTCTGCCCTTTTCCCTTCCAAACATTCATCCCCTACGAAAAAACAAGAAGTTCCACCTCCCTCCGCACCACAAACAGTTGCAAAGTTGGTTGAACCCCAACTTGCCACTCCTCTTACGTTCCCAAGTCCATGTTGGGAAGATACTCAAGAATCAAATCAAGAACAACAAGAAGAGGAGCCCAACAGAAAAGAAATAACAGACAATCTGATGAGTTGGGCTGCTAAATTTGGGTTTACAAAGATCCCCTTAATGGTCAAGCCAATAGAGGAGGTCAAGGTTAAAGGGGCAGTGGTGGTTGAGTTTGAATTTGTAGCAGAGGAGGAGGACCATACAGTTTGAGAGGCCCTGTGTGTGGTGCAGGCTACAGAAGAACCTTCAATTCTTCCTCCCACTTCATCCTTTTCAAGCTCTAATGTTGAAGAAGAGTTTGATCTTTCAAAATTCACGTTTGAAAGTTAAGGGAGCCATGGTGATCAAGTTACAAATCAGGAAGGCACCATGGAGGAGGTAGAGCACCTGCAACATGACAACAAGGAGGTAGCTTACTTGTTTGACTTGGAGGATTGTCTTGATGGAGGGGAACCCATGGAGATCGCATCATTTTTTCCTCCATCTCTCACATCCCAAGCACATGAGCCTGCTGTCATGGAGGAGATCATTTAAGAACAGTAGCTTGCACTTCATAGCAACCCTCTAGAACCAAGATTGGAAGACATGGCTCTCCCATTTTCTCCACAGGAGAAGGAAGAGAAAAAGCAGGAAGATGTCCCCATCTCTCCCACACCATCCACCCAAGAAGGTCCACAAGAAGACTCCATTTTGGATTTGAATTTAAGAAAAATGGGCACATCCAAAGGATCAGACTGTTCCCAATCAAGTACTTGACTTCATTGGAGCCAAGGGAGAAGCCAAAACCGGTCATGCCTACTTCAGAGCATGAGGATGAGCATCAGAGTACCAAGGGTCATCATCAACACTTCCAGAATTCCGATGCAAGTTATCTTGAGCAATTATTTTCCATTAATGTTGATACCTTGATAATTTGGGTGGAGGACCGACTTATTGTCAGTTTTTCACTCATCCAACCAGCCATGTTCAGTGCCAAATCAGTTGCATGGCTTCCATTTTTGAGGAAGGGAAGCTATTTCCCCCTGCCAGTTACAGGTTTTGTTTGAGTTCCCTTTGCTCTTGGTTAGAGTAGAGTAGGTAGGTTTGTTTTCAGCAAAAGAAGTGCTTTTGCACACTTTGCATGTTCCATTTGGAGCATGTATGATTTTCAGTTTGTACATAGTTTTTTAGTGTTGTTGTATTGCTCTTGCACATTGCATTCAGTTGGCTTTTGGTGAAGTTCAACTTCAAGTTTCAGTGGGTTTCCAAGTGATTCAGAGGTCAGCAAAGTGCACGGAGTCGGGGAGTCCATTTTATAAGAAGGATCATTGGCAGGCCATCATTCTTGACTCCATTCCCAATGGATGCTCCAAGGCCACTGGTCTCTTCATCTAGTAGGCAGATGTCCCCGTGAGTCACCAAATTGCTATCCCAAATTCACCCCTTGAAAAATTTGGTCAAGACAACTCATGCGCATAAGGAAATTATGAAGGAAACAACTCAGACCTGCGAGCTCACATTCCAGGATGACAAACAAGGTTATAGGTGGGACTCGGACAATGGAATGGTAGGGCTTGTGAATGTTGTAGATGAAGCTATGTGAGCAAGAAGAGAAGCTAAAGTAAGCGGTGAAGTTTCAACATGTCTTCGGGCTCAAACACCATTCAGGGGCAAATGAATCCAGAATTGACTAAGTATGGAAGAGCTTTGCAAAGAGAGCCACGTGGGTTTTCTGAGCGGTGCGTTCTCGCGAGAAGGGGAATCCATAAATTATGGAGGCGTCAAACCGATTTTTGCTCTCATCTGACTCGCCACATGTCCTAGGTATAAAACGGGGTCGTCGGTGGTTTTCAAGTTGTTTTGCCGCCCTCCTATACAAACCCGATACAAACTTCGAAGGGGCATATCTTTCGACTCAGGGCTTGAAATATTACAGACCCGCGAGCACCGATTGGAAGCGTCTTGACATCCTGGCTACACACATGAAAGGATATAAAAAGGATTTTTCAAGCCCTAGTATGTAAAAATGACAGAAGATGTCGTCCAGGCCCTGGTAGGTGCAGAATGGAGATCTCTTCAACTACCAAATCTGATTCGATTCAATCCACTGGGGAACCAGAAGTGACATATTGTGGGCGGATTTGTAGGAGGCATTGATATTCAGTGGTTAAACTTTCAAAGCGGGATTCGATGCATTTCTCATGGTAGTTGGAGCAGGATTCAATTTTTTTCCCTCTTCTCTCTCTCTTTTTCTTTCTATATATACTGTAACACATCTCGTTTAAAAGGGAGAGACATTCTAGGCATAGAGAAACTCTGTCAAATTTGTTTCTCGACACCATTTTTGAGTAGCGAACCTTCTCCCACGCTTGGAAAATGTATTTGTGCATCTATTCCAGAAATGTAATGGTTTGTGCACCTTCTAGAGCAATAAAAAACATGTGATGTTGTGGTGTTCTTCAACCCTTTGCATCATTTTATTATTTCTTTGTGCCTCTCCCTTCCAATTTTATTTTTTTGTGCATGTATTTCCCATTTGCAGGTGCAGGATATTGTGTTTCATGGAGTTTAATGGCAAATTTAAATATCTGGGCCATGTCACTTTTTTCTGACCTCCCTCATCTCCATTTTCTCTATTTCTTTCTCCCTCAACAAAATATCTCGTTCCCTTGTCTCGAGTGCTATCACCGTCTGTAGTGTAGGATTTCTATTATTTTCAATGCTCTCTCTCTCTCCTTGGTCTCCTTGGAATTGTTAGATTAGGAGTAGATTAGTCCACATTTCCTTCACTTAGAAGTAACTTAGTGGCTAGGAGTTTAGGAAGAGGAACCAACCTTCTCTAGAGGATCATTCCCATTTGTAAGTCCCACAGCTTGGGGAATGATCCAATGTTATGTAAATCACACCAAATGACCCTGCCTTAGAAAAGTAGATCCATAACTCATTTGGGGGTGCTGTGATTTCGCACTAATGTTTCTCTAAATATCATTGAAGCCATCTGTCCTGTCACTGATGTACTTTCTCCTTGACTTACTCCTACTCTCCTGCTTCCCGAATTAGCTTTCTAGTTGCTTGTCGTACTAGATACTGGAAAAACAAGCGCAAGGGCTAGGTCACTAGGTGGATTAAGATGCGCGCCCGTGGTCCATGCAGTCTCTGTTGGCGCACTTCTATGTGAGGCTGAGGGGGGATATCTGTCATGTTTTTTGAGATGGGGGAGTTCCGAATGCTCTGGCTCCACATCTTCTACATGAGCTGTAAATCCTTCACAAGCCATCTCTCTCCTCAATGCCATACGTTTTGCAACATAACGATGCTTTTCTATCTCCCTCTCGTACACCTCATTAAACTGAAGTTGCCTTTCCTCTCTGCCTCTCTACTGCTAGGTCTACCATCTTTCACTAAACCTGTTCATGCCCTCGCGCATGGTGAAGCATAGTTAGCCATCAGTTTACTCTCCAGGTCCAAAGTTACCATCAAGATCTTTATCGCCAGCGGGATACCTCGTAAATATACTCCTCTTGGATACCACAAAAACTGGAATTCAGCTACCTCCAGGCAAGAGTACGTTGAAATTGAATATTCCAGAATATAACTGTTTAGAACACCACGAAACAACGTATCCATAACGCGAGCCAAGATCAAATCAACATCATAAAGGGTCTGAAATTATTCCTACGTCTAGATAAGTGCGCGATACCTCCAATTCCGCTGAGATGCATAAGCAGTAAGCCACTCGTATAATTCTACTGGAAAGATGGCGAAAAATCTCTCATATAAGCTGTCATATAGATTTTGTTCCACCCAAGTGTGTGCGTTAAACTCAGATCCACTGCTGAACCGCCATGCATATTCTTCCTCTAGATCATGTATCCATTCCTCAATACTTGCTACAGTTAACTAGTACGTCTTCATCACGAACCATCTTGAAAACAACTGAAAAAGAGGTCCCAGCAATGGAACCAATGATGCAGCCTAGAATTTACCAGATAACTCCCTAGACACGCTAGCACATCACTCAGCTCAGACTGAGTGCTCACCTGAAGCGCACAAAGGTACCAAGTCCCTCTTTAGGGTTGTTGTATCAGGATGTTAGCGTGATGAAGGAAGAAACACATAGATTCATAACTAATCTATCATTCTACATTATATGATACATTTAGATCTATGATAGAACAAGCATTAAACAGTAATCATGATTGAATCAATAACATACACTACTCGATTACACACAGGAATGACACTTAGATTCAACCAATATCTTCCATCTATTAATAACACAAGCTCCTTACAATAATGTCAAACGATACTAATACGCCTATGGACCTACTACAGTAATTCAATCATATGCGTATATCTCTATACCTTCATACATCCATCACACACACTCTCTTCTACTTATGTACCTCACATTATATATATAGGGTGGGGACTTGCCCTTCACCGCTTATCTATTCCAGAAATAGGTCGCATGCTATTAATAACCACATGTCGTTCACAGGCATAGCCACACATGCAAGTGTGCTATCTATAGGCCTCTTACAGTAAACTGAAGTGTCAATCCTATTCTTAGCTCATCTCCATGCAAAACGCTTTAATCCGACCCTCCAAAAATAGACAATGCATGGCATGCACGTCTCTATTTGGAGCAAAACGACATATTTTGAGCAAAACGCTTTAATCCGACCATGTTCTAAAAATAGGTCGTCATGCTCAAAATCAGATAAGTCCTGAATGCTAAGACAATGCATGGCACACGAAATCCTTGTGTGTTCTCTAACAAGTATTCTCTGATCAACAGACATGCTCTTTCTGATAAAAAAGCAGAGGCGAAGTCTCAAACATGATTGAACAATTGGGATCACCTACGCTCTTCTTCACTTTAAGTGCAACAAACACAAAATGGCCGGACCTTCATAATATCATCCCCAGAAATCCCCCAGATGATGCTCGGGTCGCACAACATTTTAGGACGCTGAACATTGTTTCTCATCCTCATCTTGTAGCTGCTTACTTACATCAAAGATTCACTATATTTCGTGAAGAGGTCTTACATAACCACCTTGGAGCAAGAAACTATAGGTACAGGTAAAAAAATTCCCTTCCTCTTGATCTCTTTCATTATAACGTACTTCTGTAAACATTTTCTTCATTTCTTGTTTCGTTTGTTGTAGCATACTTATGTAAACCTTTCTTTATCATAGGTATGAATGGCAACATAGAGGATCTGCACATGTGCATGGTTTTCTTTGGATACCAAATGCTCCCGATGTCGACAATATTGACTGGACAAATAATGAATCTATAAATAAAGTTAGGCAATACTTTGGTTTGTGCATTTCTACATGGAGTCCACGGTCTGCTATCGCTCGATTAGACTTTGTTCACAGATCCCTCCAAGACGATCCCTACCTGTTGCCCTCTGCAGATGTTCTTGTTGTTTCCCCACTTCATGACTTAGAGGAATTAATTAATCGTGTTCAACGTCACACAAGATGCTTTGAACAGACTTGTCTGCGCAAAAAGAATAACCGCCCTCATTGCCGATATAATGCACCATGGCATACTAGATATGGTTTTGCATTGTTCATTGATGAGAGTGGTACAATTAAATACCTCCCTTCTAGGAATGATGAATGCTTGAACACACACAATCAAGCAATGTTATCCATATGGAGGGCCAACAATGATTGTCAGCCAGTTCTTTCCTGACATGCAATCCTGAAATACATTGCAAAATACACTTCCAAAGCTGAACAAAGGTCAGAAACATTCCACTAGATGCTCTCTAGAATATCCAAAGGCTCAAATCTAGATATTCCCTTGCACATCGCACTCAAAAAAATGCTAACAGAAAGTTTCGTTGAGCGCGACATTAGTGCACAGGAAACATGCCACATGCTCCTAAAATTACCACTTGTATTGTTTGTTATACTCAATGTAGGAAGAATTTTTTTGCGCAGATTGGTTGAAGTTGAATGCGAAGATCTGAAGACATCCCTTTTTTGGATGCTTATAGGACACGTCCTACTAGTATGGAGCCCCTTTCCCTCATTGAAGTTGCATGTCACTGGAATTACAACAAATATCCTAATGGTAATAAGTGGAAGCTTCGATCATGCCCCGCTATTGTTCATGTCTTTCCAAAATTTCAATGCATTCCTTCACAAGAATCGCCTTCCTTCGAGCTTTTCTATTGGTCTGAGCTCCTGTTGTATAAGCCTTTTCACCTTATCCTTGTAGATATTGGTTCCACCCCTCAAGAAACCATATCTGCCTGGAACCTTTTCAAGAACCATTACAAGTCGTTGCATGTTTCCCGCTCGGAGAAAAATTTCGCACATCATTCCAAAAGTTTGTCTGACTCTGACATGGAAGCATCAGAAGCTCTCGAGATCTTGCAAGAATGGTAGATACTTTGTCGCGTACGACCCGACATCACCTCTGGCCTTGATAGCCTCCACATGCTGGGTCTCCACGACTTTGACACCATGCATAATTGGAATGAACATAACGTACCGCCTACTTTGCAATCCATTGGTTGAAGATCAAAAGCCTGTTGTCGTTCCAACCTGCATACAAACTACTCTCGCCTCGTCTGCCTTTGCTTTATCTCCAGAACAACAATTGCCTTTCGATATTGTTCTTCTCCATTATTCAAGCTATGTCAACATACCTCTGTTGAAACTAATAATCCAAGGCACTGCAGGTATGGGAAAATCATTCCTAATAAATGCTTTGAGGTCCTCCTTTGCCACCACATCAACCCCTGGACAATCACCTCTCCTTTTGCTTGCCTCCACCAGAGTCGCAACTTTCAATATTTCCACCTCCACTATACACACATGCCGTCGTATTCCTATCAAAGAACTCAAACCCTTGGACGACCAAGCTTTGTCATCTCTTCAAGAGTCCCTTAAACATATCCAATACATTATAATTAATGAAATGAGTTTCATAGGCCCAAAATTGCTCACTAAAATTGACTACCGCCTTCGTGAAGCTTTTCCTCACCACAAAACATTAGAATTTGGTAACCATTCTGTCATCCTCGTTGGGGACCTCGGCCAACTTCCACCCGTCATGGACATTTCTCTTTATGCTAGCAACTCCTATGACACAAACCTATGGAAGAACTTCACAACAACAATCTCCTTGACATCTGTGTTCAGACAACAAGGTTCCACCCCCACACAAGCTTCATTATGAAGATTGCTTGTCAACATTCACAACTCTGTCCTTGTGCTACAAGATTGGGAGATGCTTATGTCAAGAACTGATTCTTGCCTCTCTGAACAGGAAATATATGAATTCAAAGAAGGGCCACATCTTTTTGCAACAAATGACCTGGTTGACAACCACAACCTTCAAATGTTGAAATCACTCAACTTACCCATTGCCAGATCAATTGCTCAAAAGATAAGGCGTGCTGAATCAGGCGAAGCTAACGATGATCAATTGAACCACAAAGTTCTTATTTGCATCAACCAAAAAGTCATGCTTTCTACAAACTTGTGGGTTGAAACAGGTCTTGTTAATGGTGCCACAGGGTCCATCGTAGATATTGTCTACGAAAGCTCTTCCAGACCACCTGCTCTACCTTTATTTGTAGTAGTCAAATTTGATTGATACACAAGGCCTCAATGGGATGCCAACAACCCACAAAATGTTCCCATTCCACCTATTTCCAGGGGAAACCGCAGACAACTACCTCTGAAAATGGCTTGGACATTTTCCATCCACAAATCCCAAGGCCTCACTCTACAACATGCGATCATCGACATTGGAGCAACTAAAAGACAAGGACTCACCTTCACAACCATATCTCGTGTGCCCTCCTTATCCACCATTCGGACTTCTCCTCCTTTTTCTTTCACTCGTTACTCCAGAATGTCCTCCACCTCGCTCCTTCAAGCTCGTCTTTATGAGGAATCTTGCCTACACAATCTTCCTTCAACTTCTTCTGCTCACCTCCCCTAACAATTTCCCCTCCTTCCTTTATCGTATGCTCTCTTCCCCTTTATTTGCCTTCCCCTTTCTTCTCTACACATCTATCTCATTTTCGTAATTTCTTCCTCGCCATATTTTACATGCTTCCTATACATCTGTACTTTCTACACTCCTTCGGTCCCCGTCTTTCAGCATTACCATCGCACACCTTATGTACAATTGCTAGTATGTAGTATTTGTTTAATATTTAATTTATCAACTTTCTTAATTATTATATATATGATGGCCAAATTTTGAATGTACATATCATTTTGACTTTTAAATTATATATTTACCTCCCAATCATGACCGCCATATTTCAAAAGTGTCAAAAATAACTTAAAAACGTCTAAACGCGTTGCAAAATCCAACACTAGGTAGTGAGTGTGATCCTAACCTGAACCAAACATCGTTGACAAATGTAAGATGGTTAGGACCAACCAGGAAAATAGCTTCATTCATTTCCGATAAGAGTAAAACAACACCACACACCTAGATACCTTGAGCGAAAGTGCAAGCTAGAAGCCTAGAAATATTCCATAGGATCAGAATATACTATCTGCTGTTGACAATTGGTGAATAATTTATCTCCATAATTGACAGATGGGTTACCTCAAAATTGTCTTCTCAGACGTGTTCGCCGCATTATTGTTTTCCAGCAAAACTCAGGTTCTGCAATTGTAACTTTTAACCTGCAAAAGGAGTTTTTCCTCGCTATATGCATTGAAAATGTCAATCAAAGGATTCCTACACATATTTTCCTTCCTGGTAATCTTTCTTCAATGCAATGCAAGTGCCAATATTAAAGAGGCCAACACGAGTGTAACCCACTCAGCATACGATGAGTTAGCCCACAAGGGCTTTCCTTCTGGGCTTTTACCAAACAGTGTCGCTAACTATTCTTTTAACAAATCTAGTGGTGATTTCTCTGTGCATTTGAATGGGCGCTGTGATATAATCTTGCCCCCTGATAATTACCCTGCCTCGTTTTCAAAGATAATAAGAGGAAAGCTTGCTGATGGATATATACAGGGTCTCAGTGGAATCCGCGTGAAGGCTTTTTTTAAGTGGTGGTCTATTACAGGGATCAGGTCTAAGGGCGAGAAGCTGGTTTTTGAGGTGGGAATGGTAACTGCTGAATACCCGTCGGTGAATTTTGACGAGAGCCCTGATTGTGTAGGCTCCAAGCATTCCTCTGCCTGAGTAAGTTTTCTGTTATATTTTACTTTTTTTTATTTTTGCTCGTACCATGGATTTTTGGGATAATCAGCACATCGCATGAGGATTTGGGATTTTTCAATAGGGAAATAGATTTTTGAATAGACTGCGAGGAATAGACCATCAAATATTAATAGGCAGAAATTTTTTCTCTACCCTGTTTTCAAGCTACTGGATTACAAGGATTGGGGATGGTTGGGGAAACAGGTTTTTAAAAGAGTTTCAAGAATAGTCTATGGAAGATAACCCATAACATCTTTTTTATCGTGTTTCACATAAGGATCTAGTTTCTTAGGGGAACAGAAACTTAATAGGTAGAGTTTGAGATGAGAATTTGGGATGGTTCGTCAGGGAAACAGTTTATAATGGAATTTGAGAAATAGCACATTGATCACTAGCCCGTAAAGCTTTCTCTATCCTGTTTTTGAGTTGAATTGTGCACACCCAGCAGGATTTGGGATAGCTGGTTAAGGAAACAGATTTTTTATCGTAGTCTGAGAAATACTCCATTCGGGATCAGTAGCCCATAATATTCTCTATCATATTTTTGAGCTTCTGGGGTATACATGACGTGAGGGTTTGCAGTGGCTATTTTGGGAAATAGGTTTTCCAATATAGTTTGAGAAACTATCCATTGAAGATCAGTAGCCCATAAGATTTTCTCTATCCTGTTTATGTTGGAGTACATATCACATGAGGATTCCGAATAGTTGGTAGGGGAAACTGATTTTCTGAATAGAATTTGAGAAACAGTCCAGTGAAGACCAGTAGCCCATAAAGTTTCCTCTATCCTCTTTTTGAGCGTCTGGGTTACGCATGAGATGAGTATCTGATATAGCTAGTTGATGGGAGCCGAGCTTCGAAGACTTTGAGAATAGTTGATTGAAGATCAGCAGCCCATATTTTTTTTCAGTATCCTGTTTGTGAGCTGCTTGATTGCACATCACACAAGGATTTGGGATAGCTGGTTAGGGAAACAGTTTTTGTAATAGAATGAGAAATAGCTCATTGAAGATAAACTGCCCATAAATATTTCTCTATCCTGCTTTTAAGCTGCTGGATAACATCAAATGGCAATTTGGGATAGTTGCTTACTGAACCATGTTTTGAAGATTTTGAGAAATAGCTCATTGAAGATGGCTAGGCCAAAAATGATTCTCCATCCTCTTTTTGAGTGGCTGGATCTCACGACATGAAAATTTGACATAGGTAGTTAGGGGAACATGTTTTTAAGTAGAGTTTGAGAAATAGTGTGACTGAAGTTACGTAGCCCATCAATTCTTCTCTATCCTGTTTATAAGCTGCTGGATTACATGTCACATTAAGATTTGGGTTAGCTGGTTAATGAATCAGATTGTGGAGTATAATTTGATAAATTGACCATTGAAGATTGGTACCCCGTAAATCTCTCTTTCCTGTTTTGTGCGGCTGGATTTCATTACAGTGGAATGGTGATAGTTGGCTAGGGAAACATATTTTGAAGAGCTTCAAAAATAGAAGACTAGTAGCTCATACATGTTTTCTCTATACTCCTTTTGAGCTGTTGGATTACACATATATTTGAAAGAGGTTGAGAAATACTCCATTGAAGATCAGTAGCTCATACAATTTTCTCTCCTGTCCTGTTGATGCTACAATACACGTCACATTATGATTCAGGATATTGTGTAAGGTAGCATATCTTTTAAATAAGGTTTAAAAATATGTCCAGTAAAAATCAGTATCCCATAGAAATTTCTCTGTCCTGTTTTTGAGCAGCTGGATTTCATTCCACATGAGGAATAGGTTTTGTTTAGGGAAACATAGTATAGAATGGAGTTAGAAAAATAGGTCATTGAAGATTAATAGCCCATAAGTTTTCTATACTGTTTTTGAGCTGCTGGATTACATATCACTTAAACATTTGGGTTAGTTGGTTAGGCAAACATATATTTGAACAGAGCTTGAGAAATAGTCTGTTGAAAATCAGTATCCTATAAACATTTGTCTATCCTTGTTTGGAGTTGCTGGGTTACATCATATGGATAATGGGGATCTGTGATAGCTGGTTACGGGAACAGATTTTTGAAGAGTTTGAGAAACAATCTATTGGAGTTAGTAGTCCATAAGTGTTTTTTTTATCTTGTAGTTGAATTGATGAACTGCATCACATGAAGATTTGAGACGGCTGGTTAGGGATACATATTTTATTAGTAGACTTTGACAAATAGCCCATTGGATGGTAGTGCCCATAATTGCTTATCTCTGTTTTGAGCAGCTGGAATATATCACATGAAAATTTTGGATGGTAGGAAAACAGATTCAATTTTTGAATATAGTTTGAGAAATAGTCCTGCGATGACTAGTAGGCAATAAAATTCTTTCTATCCTTTTGTGAGCTGCTAGAGTATATGTCACTTAAAATTCTGCCTCTCCCGTTTCTGAACTGCTGACTTAATTCACACTGGGCTGAGTCAATTGGTTAGGAAAACTCTTTTTCAACTAGAGTTTGTGAAATAGTCCAATGAGGATCAGAACTTCATAGAATCTTCTCTCTCCTGTTTTTTAGATGTTCGATTACATTATATGAGGATTGCAAATGTTTTTCTAGGGAGAGGTTTTTTCAGTAGAGTTTGAGAAATAGTCTATTGAAGACCAGTGGCCCAATGAATTTTCTCTATCCTATTTTTGATCTGCTGGATTACTCATCACATGAGGATTTGGATTAGCTGGTTAGGAGAACAAACTTTTGAAAATGTTATGAGAAACATGCTATTGAAGATTTATATCCCATAACATTTTCTCTATCCTGATTTTGAGCTTCTGGATTGTTTTGATTCATTTCTAAATTCTTGTGTAACAATAATTTGAATGAAGCTTTCATTGCAAGGAGATTTCCCGAAGTTATTTTTGTATTAGGGCTTTACATTACATTGTTTTTCGCAAAATATCTAAGAGAGAATTTATGATCATAGAAAATTGTTGGCATATTTTGAATTTTTTCCGTACTCTAGGTTTTAAACCTGGGACCTACTTCCAAGTTGTGAGTTACTTTACTTGCACATTAAATGTTAGGACTTTTTTCATATCTCTTTAGAAGTTTAGATGGCAATTTCCAGCATCAACATTCCCAAGCTACAGTCACATTGAGTTTGCTTTCAAACAATAATATTAAAAGATCAAATGTTAAAGGTAAAGTCAGTGTTTTAGGTCACTGCCAAGTGAGATATCAATGTGGTGTATGAGACTCCCTTGTGAAAGCTTGTAATGTCCCCTTTTTCCATTCGAAGACCTTTGGCCCATTTCGTCAACCCGATGGCCAAAGGAAAAATATAAGGGTGACTCAAGTCACAATGAGTTATTACAAAGTGCAAAAAAATATTAATAAAGCACTTGTATTAATTTATTTGACTTAATAATAAATTGGTAATATCTAAATAGGAGCATTGGGTCTAATATTATGTTGTATCCTTTCTAGGGAGAGTAGAATGAGACCCATGCTATGTTTGTCATCCCTAGGCAAGAAAATGCGACTTGGACAAAGGAAGGAAAGTAAGTTTAGAAAGGATAAAAGTTATCACTCTTCCCAAGAAAAGTGCGACTTGGCATGGGAGGCCAAATAGACCTTAGGGAAATAATAAAACATTACTTAATGTTTATTTATCCAAGGAGGAAGTGCGCCTAGGTTTGGGTATACTTTTAGGGTATTTTGGCACTCTTTTCTCATTGGATGATGAAAAGGTCAATTTGTAATATTTTTCCTATAAAAAGGAGAGGGGCGGCTTGGGTAGAGCACCCATTGTAATCATCTATCATTTCTGAATCTGATCTTAAGCCAGGTGCTTTTGTATAAAATATTCTAAGGACGAAACCCTTAGTATATTGCCTTTAGAGGACGAAAACCCTCTTAGAGATTAGGAGGAATTTCTACACTGGATTTTCCATAGAGCTTACACAGAATTTCAATGTTTTTCAACGGCAATTGTCGAGTTTTTACAATAAAAAGTTGAATACCAGTGTTGCAGCACTGCTGTACTGATTTTCTCTAATGGAGCGACTCATATGTGGCTGTCATGTGATGTTTTGACGTCATTCCCAGGTCTGATCTGTGCTGCTACCTGTTGTGTTCTTTTTTACAGCTCAAGGGAAGGTATTTTCGATATTTTGGAAGGATTTATATTACTGTTCAGCCTCTTTAAATCTGCAGATTTCTGTGTAAAATTCCAGCTTGTTTTATGTCCAAAAACATCAGATTTTGCTTTATAATAAACTGTTACAGTTCTGAGCTTGTTTTGACAATAATGGATAAAGCTGGTAGTAGTTTGTGTGGACTTTCTAGTCGCCTTTGCTAGAATACAGCTGAAACTGCTGTATTCATTGCTGCACAGTCTTCAAACAGTTCGGGTTCAGTTTTAGGCCAAGTTTCTATTCAAAACCCTAGTTGCACTTCTTTCATAAATTTAGATCTGTATTAGTGTGAATGCTATAAAAATCATAAATCATCATTTGGTGTTTTAATTGATCTAAAATTGTTGGAAGAACAAGCGAGATCCATTTGGGGATCTTTCAGTGGTATTAGAGCGTCAATCCTCCCACCTGGAGGGTTTTGTTTTATGCAGCCTAAAAAAGTTGGGCCACACAGATATTATACAAGGAGTCAAGCTCGTATTCAAATAGATCTGAATACGGGAAGTGGTTCCGGGATCATGAACAGAAGGGAGGATTCACACACTCCTCCACGACGAGAGCGACCTGACCTAGATGCTCTTTTCAGCGGTATGATCGATTCCCATCAGGAAATGATGCAGACCATGAGACAGCTGATGGAAAATTTGATTATGGATAGGACGAGAAATCGACATGATAGAAGGGAAAGATCTGCATCCATAGCCAGCAGCCACAAAAGGCACACCAGGGCGTGAGAGGTTCCCCTCCACGTGATAGGAGATATACAGAGGAAAGGAGACCCACGAGGATTGTGGATCGACCTATGCAGCCTAGATTCCTACAAAGGGAGGAGCTGCAATTAGTTGAGGAGCCACTTGAAGACATAGCCTTTCAAGATACTGTGATGGCAGTGCACGATGAATGGAGAGTTCTACCACAGGAGGTACGGAATGCCTTTCCCCTCCACCAGCATTGTGCTCAAAGGAGGGAAAGCTTGAGAGCTAGACAGGTACAGAGGCCTAGAGAACAACAGAACAGGGAGTTGAAGCAGGCCACCAACAAGGTGAACCTTTCCACATTTGATGGTAGTGGAAAGATTAGTGCTAGAGCATGGATTCACAAGCTCGACACATATCTCACTCTCAAGCCTATGCAGGAGCAGGAGGCTATCCAATTTGCCACGTTGCACCTTGAGGGAGTAGCGTATGATTGGTGGCACCATGGGCTGATCACACAGAGACATGATCTTCTGCAATCATACAGAGAGTTTAGTGAGAAGCTGATTGCGAGATTTGATCGCAGGGATGTAGAGCTTTACTATAGGGACTTGGCACAACTTCGACAGAGTGGACACGTTGATGCATACATCAACGAATTTCAGCGTATAGCAATGATGGTGCTACAGATGCCTGAGAGGCAAGTGGTGATGTTGTTCATTGAAGGACTTCATGATAGGCTGAGAGGATTGGTCAAGGCTCTTAAGCCAACAACTTTGCATGAGGTTATTCGAACAGCCTTGGACTTGGACACTACTCCAATGCAGCCCCAAAGGAAGAATGTCAAGGAGGAAAAATCAAAACAACAAGAGCAGCCCACTTCTTCGAAGGTTGAGTTTACACCCAAGAGGGAGACTGTTTCAAAGAGTGAGCTTCACCGGAAAAATTTATGCTTTCATTGCAATGATCCGTGGGAGTTGCGGCATAAGTGTCTTGGGAAAGGCAAAATCCATCTCATAAAGGTGGAGGATGAAGAGTCCGAGGATGAACAAGAGCAGCCAACACCAAGTATTGCAAATGAGGGTAGACTCACCTATCTTTCGGGAGCACCCAAGCATAATCCATTCATGTTTGAACGCACAATGTTTGGGTGTAGGATCATGGCAGTACTGGATAGTGGATCTACACATAACTTCCTGGATGTAGGTTTGGTAGACCAAAAAGGTTTACAATGTGATAACTCTGAAGGCTTTGATGTGACTATAGCAGGAGGTGTCACTCTCCCATGCAAGAAGAAGGTCAATCAAGTTAGCATTTTATTTGGTGAGTACACACTTTGTGATTATTTCTATGTCATGGATTTGAAAGATAACAATGTTGTGCTTGGCATGCAATGGCTTCATTCGTTGGGAAGAGCCACCCAAGATGTGGAAGCTATGGAGCCGAGTTTCCAACACAAAGGGAAACAAGTCACATTTGGAGCACTCAAGTACACGTTGCCCCATCAAATGGCAACTAAGTCTATGATAGTTTGGGACCAGGAACCATCTCGGGAGGACTTCTACGAAGATTTTTCACTGCATATCAACACGGACCAGCAAGGATGTGATGAAGAGTGCGGCAAATTTGAAGCATACATGAGGAGGTTGGTTTCACTAATAACAAGTAAGTTGCATTAGTTTTTTTTTGCAGTGTTTGAAAAGCTTCAGCTGATCTGGGATCCTGGCACTGGTAAGAATGTAGTTTATGATTGCTTGGGGGCAAGCAATCTCGGGAAGGGAGGACCGTAATGTCCCCTTTTCCCAATCAAAGACCTTTGGCCCATTTCGTCAACCCGACGGCCAAAGGAAAAATATAAGGGTGACTTAAGTCACAATGAATTATTACAAAGTGCAAAAAAATATTAATAAAGCACTTGTATTAATTTATTTGACTTAATAATAAATTGGTAATATCTAAATAGGAGCATTGGGTCTAATATTATGTTGTATCCTTTCTAGGGAGAGTAGAATGAGACCCATGCTATGTTTGTCATCCCTAGGCAAGAAAATGCGACTTGGACAAAGGAAGGAAAGTAAGTTTAGAAAGGATAAAAGTTATCACTCTTCCCAAGAAAAGTGCGACTTGGCATGGGAGGCCAAATAGACCTTAGGGAAATAATAAAACATTACTTAATGTTTATTTATCCAAGGAGGAAGTGCGCCTAGGTTTGGGTATACTTTTAGGGTATTTTGGCACTCTTTTCTCATTGGATGATGAAAAGGTCAATTTGTAATATTTTTCCTATAAAAAGGAGAGGGGCGGCTTGGGTAGAGCACCCATTGTAATCATCTATCATTTCTGAATCTGATCTTAAGCCAGGTGCTTTTGTATAAAATATTCTAAGGACAAAACCCTTAGTATATTGCCTCTAGAGGACGAAAACCCTCTTAGAGATTAGGAGGAATTTCTACACTGGATTTTCCATAGAGCTTACACAGAATTTCAATCTTTTTCAACGGCAATTGTGGAGTTTTTACAATAAAAAGTTGAATACCAGTGTTGCAGCACTGCTGTACTGATTTTCTCTAATGGAGCGACTCATATGTGGCTGTCATGTGATGTTTTGACGTCATTCCCAGGTCTGATCTGTGCTGCTACCTGTTGTGTTCTTTTTTACAGCTCAAGGGAAGGTATTTTCGATATTTTGGAAGGATTTATATTACTGTTCAGCCTCTTTAAATCTGCAGATTTCTGTGTAAAATTCCAGCTTGTTTTATGTCCAAAAACATCAGATTTTGCTTTATAATAAACTGTTACAGTTCTGAGCTTGTTTTGGCAATAATGGATAAAGCTGGTAGTAGTTTGTGTGGACTTTCTAGTCGCCTTTGCTACAATACAGCTGAAACTGCTGTATACATTGCTGATCTTCAAACAGTTCGGGTTCAGTTTTAGGCCAAGTTTCTATTAAAAACCCTAGTCGCACTTCTTTCATAAATTCAGATCTGTATTAGTGTGAATGCTATAAAAATCATAAATCATCTTTTGGTGTTTTAATTGATCTAAAATTGTTGGAAGAACAAGCGAGATTCATTTGGGGATCTTTCAGTGGTATTAGAGTGTCAATCCTCCCACCTGGAGGGTTTTGTTTTATGCAGCCTAAAGAAGTTGGGCCACACAGATATTATACAAGGAGTCAAGCTCGTATTCAAATAGATCTGAATACGGGAAGTGGTTCCGGGATCATGGACAGAAGGGAGGATTCACACACTCCTCCACGACGAGAGCGACCTGACCCAGATGCTCTTTTCAGCGGTATGATCGATTCCCATCAGGAAATGATGCAGACCATGAGACAGCTGATGGAGAATTTGATTATGGATAGGACGAGAAATCGACATGATAGAAGGGAAAGATCTGCATCCATAGCCAGTAGCCACAAAAGGCACACCAGGGTGTGAGAGGTTCCCCTCCACGTGATAGGAGATATACAGAGGAAAGGAGACCCACGAGGATTGTGGATCGACCTATGCAGCCTAGATTCCTACAAAGGGAAGAGCTGCAATTAGTTGAGGAGCCACTTGAAGACATAGCCTTTCAAGATACTGTGATGGAAGTGCACGATGAATGGAGAGTTCTACCATAGGAGGTACGGAATGCCTTTCCCCTCCACCAGCATTGTACTCAAAGGAGAGATAGCTTGAGAGATAGACAGGTACAGAGGCCTAGAGCACAACAGAAGAGGGAGTTGAAGCAGGCCACTTCAAGGTGAACCTTTCCACATTTGATGGCAGTAGAAAGATTAGTGCCAGAGCATGGATTCACAAGCTCGACACATATCTCACTCTTAAGCCTATGCAGGAGCAGGAGGCTATCTAGTTTGCCACGTTGCACCTTGAGGGAGTAGCGTATGATTGGTGGCACCATGGGCTCATCACACAGAGACATCATCTTTTGCAATCATATAGAGAGTTTAGTGAGAAGCTGATTGCGAGATTTGATCGCAGGGATGTAGAGCTTTACTATAGGGACTTGGCACAACTTCGACAGAGTGGACACGTTGATGCATACATCAACGAATTTCAGCGTATAGCAATGATGGTGCCAGAGATGCCTAAGAGGCGAGTGGTGATGTTGTTCATTGAAGGACTTCATGACAAGCTGAGAGGATTGGTCAAGGCTCTTAAGCCAACAACTTTGCATGAGGTTATTTGAACAGCCTTGGACTTGGACACTACTCCAATGCAGCCCCAAAGGAAGAATGTCAAGGAGGAAAAATCAGAACAACAAGAGCAGCCCACTTCTTCGAAGGGTGAGTTTACACCCAAGAGGGAGACTGTTTCAAAGAGTGAGCTTCACCGGAAAAATTTATGCTTTCATTGCAATGATCCGTGGTAGGCGGGGCATAGGTGTCTTGGGAAAGGCAAAATCCATCTCATAAAGGTTGAGGATGAAGAGTCCGAGGATGAACAGGAGCAGCCAACACCAAGTATTGCAAATGAGGGTAGACTCACCTATCTTTCGGGAGCACCCAAGCATAATCCATTCATGTTTGAAGGCACAATGTTTGGGTGTATGATCATGGCAGTACTGGATAGTGTATCTACACATAACTTCCTGGATGTAGGTTTGGTAGACCAAAAAGGTTTACAATGTGATAACTTTGAAGGCTTTGATGTGACTATAGCAGGAGGTCTCACTCTCCCATGCAAGAAGGTCAACCAAGTTAGCATTTTATTTGGTGAGTACACACTTTGTGATGATTTCTATGTCATGGATTTGAAAGATAACAATGTTGTGCTTGGCATGCAATGGCTTCATTTGTTGGGAAGAGTCACCCAAGATGTGGAAGCTATGGAGTTGAGTTTCCAACACAAAGGGAAACAAGTCACATTGAGAGCACTCAAGTACACGCTCTCCCATCAAATGGCAGCTAAGTCTATGATAGTTTGGGACTAGGAACCATCTAGGGAGGACTTCTACGAAGATTTTTCACTGCATATCAGCACGGACCAGCAAGGATGTGATGAAGAGTGCGGCAAATTCGAAGCATACATGAGGAGGTTGGTTTCACTAATAACAAGTAAGTTGCATTAGTTTTTTTTTGCAGTGTTTGAAAAGTTTCAACTGATCTGGGATCCTGGCACTGGTAAGAATGTAGTTTATGATTGCTTGGGGGCAAGCAATCTCGGGAAGGGAGGACTGTAATGTCCCCTTTTCCCAATCGAAGACCTTTGGCCCATTTCGTCAACCCGACGGCTAAAGGAAAAATATAAGGGTGACTTAAGTCACAATGAGTTATTACAAAGTGCAAAAAAATATTAATAAAGCACTTGTATTAATTTATTTGACTTAATAATAAATTGGTAATCTCTAAATAGGAGCATTGGGTCTAATATTATGTTGTATCCTTTCTGGGGAGAGTAGCATTAGACCCATGCTATGTTTGTCATCCCTAGGCAAGAAAATGCGACTTGGACAAAGGAAGGAAAGTAAGTTTAGAAAGGATAAAAGTTATCACTCTTCCCAAGAAAAGTGCGACTTGGCATGGGAGGCCAAATAGACCTTAGGGAAATAATAAAACATTACTTAATGTTTATTTATCCAAGGAGGAAGTGCGCCTAGGTTTGGGTATACTTTTAGGGTATTTTGGCACTCTTTTCTCATTGGATGATGAAAAGGTCAATTTGTAATATTTTTCCTATAAAAAGGAGAGGGGCGGCTTGGGTAGAGCACCCATTGTAATCATTTATCATTTCTGAATCTGATCTTAAGCCAGGTGCTTTTGTATAAAATATTCTAAGGACGAAACCCTTAGTATATTGCCTTTAGAGGACGAAAACCCTCTTAGAGATTAGGAGGAATTTCTACACTGGATTTTCCATAGAGCTTACACAGAATTTCAATGTTTTTCAACGGCAATTGTGGAGTTTTTACAATAAAAAGTTGAATACCAGTGTTGCAGCACTGCTGTACTGATTTTCTCTAATGGAGCGACTCATATGTGGCTGTCATGTGATGTTTTGACGTCATTCCCAGGTCTGATCTGTGCTGCTACCTGTTGTGTTCTTTTTTACAGCTCAAGGGAAGGTATTTTCGATATTTTGGAAGGATTTATATTACTGTTCAGCCTCTTTAAATCTGCAGATTTCTGTGTAAAATTCCAGCTTGTTTTATGTCCAAAAACATCAGATTTTGCTTTATAATAAACTGTTACAGTTCTGAGCTTGTTTTGGCAATAATGGATAAAGCTGGTAGTAGTTTGTGTGGACTTTCTAGTCGCCTTTGCTAGAATACAGCTGAAATTGCTGTATTAATTGCTGCATAGTCTTCAAACAGTTCGGGTTCAGTTTTAGGCCAAGTTTCTATTCAAAACCCTAGTCGCACTTCTTTCATAAATTCAGATCTGTATTAGTGTGAATGCTATAAAAATCATAAATCATCTTTTGGTGTTTTAATTGATCTAAAATTGTTGGAAGAACAAGCGAGATCCATTTGGGGATCTTTCAAAGCCCACTACGGGATTGTTTTCCCATTTACCCTATATATTATTTTAATGTTCTGTACAACCACTAATCCCTTGGTATTCAAACCTATTCCTCCCCTATGGAGTACACATGCCTTCACCATCAGGTATACTCAGGCTGTACCTTGTTGAAAAATTTGGATAAGCTAGGAGTCAAATGGAAGATCTGCTCCCAGTAGGTAAGCTGCTTTACTGCTGAGATTCAAGCCCTCCCCATCATAGAAATTTTAGGTTCTTTCTAAAAGCGTGGTTGCAATTTTCAATCCTTCCTCCCCACCCTTTAAGACACACTCAAGCTAAGGTCCTAGTCAAACTCTTAACACTGGCTTTGAACCGTGTTGAATCTTTTTTACAGGATACAATTTATACCAAAGGCTTCCAATCAGTGATTTTCTCTATCACTATGCTATATGTTCATTTCATGGTGGAACTTTTAGGTTCTCTCTATGAGGTAGATTTCTATTTTAAACAGCATTAGATGGGCCAAAATAAAGAGTCCTTTGATTTAAAAAAGAAGCAAGAGTGAATTTCACGTGTATCAGGAAAACAATATATATTCTATCGTTTGCACTTGGGATTAAAACCCATATTAATGAGTTTTGGAAAAATATAATTAGATCTCATGAAACTGCAAAAGAATATTAGGGGCATCTTTTAGTTAAAATCTACTCTTGTGGGCATTTCAAAGAATTAGCATCATAGAAGGTGGATACATTTTAGAATTTTGTCCAGACCAACAATACTATTTATAGATGATTTTACCTTTGAAAAATATTGCTTCGCTTTATTTATTTTTCACCCATAGCACACCAGTATATCATATTGCATTAGCATCATAGGTGGATAGATCGCTTTATTTATTTTTCACCCATAGTGTACCAGTCTATCAAAGTGCATTTCATTGTGTTTTAATCAACACTGGCTAATCTAAGATCTCAGTTACTGGATTTCTAGAAATCATCCATTTTGTCAATGTATGACTAGTTTGATTTCTGTCGTCTCTCTCAAACTTGATGTATGTCTCGATGTTAGGGAAATACAGGAGAATATGTTCTTTTATGCACAATATTACTCATGTCAACAATTCACATACATGTAAATATTGTAAAATCAGGTTTCATTGTTAATAAACTCTCTACATATACTCTGATTAAATTTCTAGAACATACCAAAAAACCTATCTAAATACCAACAAATATACGTACAATGTACGAGATCCCAAAGAAATACTCAGTCCTGTTAAATTGTTTACTCATAAACCAAAAAAAAAAAAAAAAAAAACGAAAACAAACCGTCTAATACCTTTCTGACTACTTATTTAAAGAGAAAAGATAGGTCTACACATAATGACAATATACCCTGCAACTCACACACATCTCTTCCCATCTCAATCCATTAAACTACAATACAATTAGCAAGAACAAAAAAACAAGCAACCATACAATCCTTCACCTTACCACAATTGGAACTGAAGTTAAAGAAAACATTTTACGTGAAAAGTAGAACAATATTAATTGTAATAAGCATTCTTAATAATTAAGCATTGTACAATGTCAACTCTATTAACATAATCAATTTCCACTATTCAAAATCACAACTATATACACTTCAAACATTTACAATGCCACTTCACATTTTACATGCCGTCCACTACTTAGTATGTTTCCTTGTGTTGCTTTATCTACACCTTAGTGATGTGTTTTCTTGAGCCTTATATATTACTCCTCGTAAGGAATTGACACTCAAATAAAAAAAAAAACTTATGCTTTAAGGCTTAGAATTCCACCCCTAGGAGCAACTGCTCGTTTAAAGTGTTTTACAAAATTATAATGGCTTTGAACGTAACCTGAAGCAACCATGTTGACAAATGCAACCTGGGTATGCTCACACACCATTTAAGATGACCAACTAGCAAAATAAAAGGAAAAAAAGAATAGCTGATTCATTTAATCCCCAGTAAGAGGAAAACAGCATCAAATAGATACCTTAATCAAAAGCACAAGTTAGAAATATTCCACATGAACAGAATGTGTAATATGCTATTTCATAAAATACCAACTGCTCGACTCCCCGCGAATAATTTATGTCCGTAATTGACAGTTGGTTTACCTCAAAATTGTCTTATCAGCTCTTTCTCTGCATTATTGCATCCCAATAAAACACAGGTTCTGTAGTTGTAAGCATCAAAAGGAGTTTTCCCGTTGCATGATTGACAATGTCAATCAAGGTATTCCCATACATATCATCTTGCCTGGTAATCTTTTTTCAATGCAATGAAATGCCAAGATAGAAGAGGCCAACATGATTTTAACCCACACAGCATACAATGAGTTAGCCAATAAGGGCTTTCCTTTGGGGCTCTTACCAAACAGTGTGGCTAAAGGCGTAGCCCCATGTAGGCGTTTCCACTCCTTTTTTTTGTAGCAACAGGTCCCATTATTAATTTTCAAGCCTGCTAGAGGAACAAATAGAATCTTACCCTGGAAAACAGGAGCCCAAAATATTTGCCCCCTGATTTTAAGAGGTTTCTGGGGAGGGAGGGATGGAAGTTTCCCCCTACTGTTTATGGTTTTTTCTGTTCATGGGGCAAGTAATATGCATTCCCAATAATTTGTTGTCAGTCTGAAAAGCGATTTGGACCATTCAACTGTGAAAAAATCCAAAAATATTTCACTAGGTATTGTTGAAGAAATCTAGAAGAAACATGGGACTATATGGGTCGCTAAAATGCTCCTAAATTTTCTCAGCAGCAGCTGCTGAGATATTTTAGGAGCCTCCGTCAGGGGACCATGGGGTGACTATTCTTTGAATTTTTTTACCAGTGATCTCACTGTGCATTGGAATGGGTGCCGTGATATAATCTTACTCCCAGAAAATTACCCTGCCTCTTTTTCAAAGATGATTAGAGGAAAGTTTGCTGATGGATATATACAAAGATGTAGTGGGATCCATGCGAAAGTTTTTTCTAAGTGGCGGTCTATTACGGGGATCAGGCCAAAGGACAAGAAGCTGGGTTTGAGGTGGGAATGGTAACTGCTGAATACCTATTGGTGAATTTTGATGAGAGCCCTGATTGTGAAGGCCCCAAGCAATCCTCTGCCTAAGTAAGCTTTCTGTTGTAATATCTTATTACTTTTCCTCGTATCATAGCTTTTGCGATAATCAGCACATTGTATGAGGATTTGGATTTTTTTCATTAGGGAAATAGATTTATTAATAGAGTGAGAGAAATAGTCCATTGAATTATTAGTAGCCTATAAAATAGTCTCTACCCTGTTTTTAAGCTACTGGATAACAAGAACTGGAGATGGTTGAGGAAACAGGTTTTTAGAAGAGTTTCAAAAATAGTCTATGGAAGATTAGTGACCCATTAATTTTTTTTTATCCTATTTCACATAAGATTTCAGTTTGTTAGGGGAACAGAAATCTCAATTGTAGACTCTGAGATGAGAGTTCGGAATAGTTCATCAGTAAACAGTTTATAATGGAATTTGAGAAATAGCATGTTGATCACTAGCCCATAAAAAATTCTCTGTTTTTGAGTTGAATTGCACACACCCATGAGGATTTGGGACATCTGGCTAGGGAAACATGAGAAATAATCCATTCAGGATCATTAACCCATAAATCTTTTTCTATCCTGTTATTAAGCTTCTGGGGGTACACATGATGCAAGGATTTGCAATGGATGGTTAGGGAAACAGGTTTTGAATGTAGCTTGAGAAACTTCCCATTGAAGAGCAGTAGCCCATAAGATTTTCTCTATCCTGTTTATTATCTGTTGGAGTCCATATCACACGAGGATTCAGAATAGTTTGTTGGGGAAACTGAATTTTTGATCAGAGTTCGAGAAACATTCCATTGAAGACTAGTAGCCCATTAAATTTTCTCTATCCTCTTTTTGAGCGGCCGGGTTACATGAGATGAGGATCTGAGATAGCTAGTTAATGGGAACAGATTGTTGAAGAGTTTGAGAACAGTTGATTGAAGATTAGTAGCCCATAGTTTTTTGAGTTTTCTGTATCCTGTTTATGAGCTGTTTGATTCCACATCGCACGAGGATTTGAGATAGCTGGTTAGGGAAACAATTTGAGATATATCCCATTAAAGATAAATTGTCCTTAAATATATCTTTATCCTACTTTTGAGCTGCTGGATTACATCAAATGGAATTTAGGATAGTTGGTTACTTATCCTTGTTTTTGGAGACTTCTAATCTTTCTGAGTGGCTGGATCACATGACATGACGATTTGACATAGCTAGTTAGGGGATCATGTTCTTAAGTAGACTTTGAGAATTAGTTGACTGAAGATAGGTAGCCCATTTATTCTTCTTTATCCTGTTTATAAGCTGCTGGAATATACATTACATTAGGATATGGGATAGCTGGTAGTGGTAAGCGAAACAGATTGTGGAATACAGTTTCAAAAGCCAACAATTGAAGATTGGCAGCCAGTAAATTTTTCTCTATCTGATGTTTGTGCTGCTAGATTTCATCATAGGGGAATGGGGGTGGTTAGGGAAACATAATTTTTTAGAACTTGAGAAATAGGAGACTAGTAGCTCATAACGTTTTCTCTATACTCTTTGTGAGCTGTTGGATTACACACACTTTTGAAAAGTTTGAGAAATGCTCCTTTGAAGAACAGTAGCTCATAAATTTTTCTCTCCTGTGCTGCAATACATATCGCATTATGATTCGGGATATTGGTTAGGGAAGCATTTTTTTTATAAGGTTTGAAAATTTGGCTATTCAAAATCAGTATCCCATAAAATTTTCTTTATATAGTTTCTGAGCAGCTGGATTTCATATCACATGAGGAATAGGGATAGTTGGTTAGGGACACAGAGAATCAAATGGAGTTAGAAAAGTAGTTCATTGAAGAATCAAGATTAATAGCCGATAAATTTTTCTCTATCCTGTTTTTGAGCTTGCGGATTACAGATCATACGAGGATTTGGGATAGTTGGTTAGGGACACAGAGAATCAAATGGAGTTAGAAAAGTAGTTCATTGAAGAATCAAGATTAATAGCTGATAAATTTTTCTCTATCCTGTTTTTGAGCTTCCAGATTAAAGATCATACGAGGATTTGGGCTGGTTGGTTGGGAAAATAGATATTTGAATAGAGCCGAGGAAGTAGTCAGTTGAAAATCATTATCCTATAAAAATTTGTCCATCCTTGGTTTGAGTTGCAAGATCACATCACATGATATGGGATAGCTGGTTAGGAGAACAGATTTTTGAAGAGTTTGAGAAACAATCTATTAGAGTGCAGCAGCCCATAAGTTTTTTGCTATCTTATATTTGAATAGTTGTAATATATCACATGGGGATTTGGGATAGTTGGTTAGGGATGTAAGTTTAATTAATAGAGTTTGAAACATTGTCCATTGGATGGTAGTGCCCATTGTTCACACCCTTACTAGATTTAGCATCTAGAAGTACACCAAAGGATGTAAAGGGAAGCTACAAAAGGTTATTGTGATTAATTAACTTTCAACATTAATTATGTAATATTAAAACAACGCATTAATTTTTGCAACTAATGTATAACATAAGCTACGAACTTGAAAAGACAAGGAGATGTGTGCACTTAGCCGATTGGAGATGGATCTGAGAAATTTTGGGTGTGCAAACTGATGCAATTGGAAGATTTGGACCTGATGATGCTTTATTTTGGAATTTGACTGGAAAATGACTTGGGGCAGGACCATACAACTCTGCTAGAACCGTTCCTTCGGTTTTGGCCCTATTGTATGGTTTTAGATTTGCTCAAAATCTGGATGTGTAATTTTCTGGGATTGTTGCTTGCCTGGAAATGTCTATTGATGTCAAACCCTGATTAAATCTCATGTTGTGAAGCTCTTTGAATATCCTGAATGAGGTCTCAAACACTAGCCATGGGTGGAGACCATGCAAAGCAAACGTTAGTTGGGTTGTGGGCATACCCATGCATCGCCGACGTTAGCACTACTCCAAAGAGGCCTCAAACCACATGTCGTTCTCCACCTAGCTCTTGCTAACTACTTGAAATGAGGATGTTTAAGTGCTTGCAAAATAGAGAGATTGATCTTTTGACTTGGTAAGATGCCTCATACCTGTTATGGTTGCTGCCCTAATGAATGTGCATAAGCTTTGGCGAGATTTAGGGAGCCTATGGTGCCTTTTGCAAGTGTTGAAAGTGAGTGTATTAATGTAGTGCATGATTTCCTAGGTTCTCAAACGAGGTAGTGTTATAGGTTCCAAAGGTAAAATGTTATGACAAAGCCGACCTAGAGGGAGCAAATGACCCAACGAAGAATATAGAATTGAAAGATTATATGGAGGACGTGTCGGCTCAAAACCGTACAAGTCGGCCAAGACCAGATATCACAAGCTGACCAAACTCTATGGTTTTGCACAGGGATGAAAAACATGAGAATTGAGGGTTGCATCCTCTTAGGTTGACTATGGGTATGGATTTTATGCATTTAATTCTCATAAGTTGACAACATATCAATGTGTATGAATAAACAAGTTAGACAAGAGACCTTGGGATGTACTACGCGGGGATAGAAAGGATGTGTTTGTCTTATTTGAGTGCACTATCAAAACCAACGATGTCAAACAGTAAATTGCCAAATTTGAGTGTCTACACCCATAACTGTTTTTCTATGTTTTTGAGCAGCTGGATTATATGGCATGAGAATTTTGGATGGTTAGGAAAACGGATTTCATCTTTTGAATATAGTTTGAGAAATAGTCTTATGATGACTAGTAGGCAATAAAATTCTTTCCATCCTTTCTTGAGCTGCTAGATTATATGCCACTTCAAATTTTCCCTCTACCATTTTTGAGCTGTTGGATTAATTCACACAGGGCTTTGGGTCGATTGGTTAGAAAAACTCTTTTGTTGACTAGTGTTTTTGAAATAGTCCAATGAGGATCAGTACTAATTTATTTTTTCTCTCCTGTTTTTGAGTTGCTGGATTACCTCACACAAGGATTTCAGATGTTCTTCTAGAAAGAGATTTTTTCAATAGAGTTTGAGAAATAATCTATTGAAGATGAGTAGCCCATAAAATTTTCTCTATCCTGTTTTTCATCTGCTGGATTGCTCATTACATGAGGATTTGGGTTGGTTAGGGGAAAAAATATTGAAAATGTTTTGAGAAACATACCATTGAAGATTTGTATCCCATAACATTTTCTCTATTTTGATTTTTTTTTAAAGAAAAACTACCAACCATATATTAATCAGAAATACTCAATTGCATATCCGACCATACCAAGCATGGAAGCTATTAGCCATATCAGTAGCCTTATAAACTACGCTATCAATATTCACATTCATTATATAGAATCTAAATTGAGAATTGTCCTAATATCTTCTTGACTCTTAGTAGACCACCATAAAGGAGGTGATCCATAACAAAGGATATCATTGTTGCCCAGGGCCCAATTCGCTAATCCATCAGCAACCTTATTTTGTTGTCGGGGAATATTTCTGAATTGAATTTGTCGTAAGTTTTCTTGCAACTTTTGTATTTGAACAATTTCCTTTGCAAACTGCCAATTCGGAGGATAACCATTATTAGATTTACTTAGTAAATTCATCATGATTCTTGAGTCAGATTGAACCTTTTTTTTTGCCATCCTATTTTGATAGCTTCTTGCATTCCTCTTTGAATGGCTCTAATTTCTATCAGATTATTCGTAGAGATACCCAGATTTTCTGCAAAGATGAAGCATACCTCTCCTAGTCCATTACGCCCAACTCCTCCCATAGCTGTTCTCCTAGGATTACCCCTGGAAGCACCATCTGTATTGAGGATACCATGATAATCAGCTGTATCCCTATCTGAAACTCTATTTTCTGTTGTGCTCTTAGCATGAAAGCGAGGCATTGTGGCCTCCTTAGGGTCTAAAGAGAGTTATTTGTATATATGGTCCCATTGTTGAGTTGGCTGAGCTGGAAGCAAGACCTTATGTTTCAGGCTTTCAGTCAAATTGGATTTGATTCTTTCCCAGACATATATAGCTTCTCTGCTGGTTTGTTGGAATATTCTATAGTTTCTTTCACTTGTATCCGGAAAATAATATATATTCTATCATTGGAACTTGGGATAAAAACCCATATTAATGAGTTTTGAGAAAACATAATAAAATCTCATGAAACTGCAAGTAGAATATTAGGGGCATCTATAAGTTAAAATCTATTCGTTTGGGTGTTTTAAAGAATTAGCATCATAGAGGGTGGATAGATTTTGGATTTTTTTCTAGACCATCAATACTATGTAAAAATGATTTTACCTTTGAAAAATGCCACTTCACTTTATTTATTTTCCACTCATAGCATCAGTCTATCAGAGAGCATTTCATTGTGTTTAATCATTGCCCTCTAATCTCAGACCTCTGTTACTGGATTCCTAGAAATCATCCATTTTGTCACTGTATGACTACTTAGAGTTGGTCTGGTTGCTGTTGTCTCTCTCGAACATGATGCATATTCGGATGTTAGGGCAATGCAGGAGGATCTACTCTTATTTTAGGTATTGTTTCATTGCACAGCGTGCATTTCCTTCCTTTTTATATGTTTTTCAGTACACTACATGGATGATTAACTACAGTTAAAAACACCTGCTTGCACTTCACATGTATTCACACACTCAAGTTCATGCTTAAAACGTACATCCAGATCATGTTTCCAGCCCAAGATTTTGGTATAGGATTGGGTGTGTTTAGGTACATGGGTTAACCCTTTTTTTGGACTAAGGGTATGGTACAGCTTGGGTATGTCAGTACAAAAATAATAAACATATTAAGAAAATAAAAAATTCTAGACAAAATCAACAAAATTGCCACATAATACCAAATGTTATATGCATAAACAAAAATGAAAACACCAGTAATATTTTTTAATTCAAAATAGTAAATGAGTTATGTATCACATAGGTTTATTGAAAATAGGAAAAATGCCAATGGTCATAGCAAACACAGCATATTGCTCTTTGTTGAGACTCGAGAGCATCCAAATCGGCAATTGGTTTAGTTAGAACCAGATACAGTAGGACTAACAGCAGTTTGGTGAGTTGTATGTGTTTCGGTTATCACTCTCTTACCCGGACCAGCATTGTTCTTAATTGTGTTTTTATTATAACATTCAGATACCCAGGATAATAGGAGGACCTGGGAGGTACTCATATCCGGACCAGTGCTAGAACTTTACGGGTATGGGTATGGCGGTGTCCATTGCAGTACCTGGTAACATGGTTTTCAGCAGAAAGATTTTATGATAGAGAAGAGGATATCAATGTTTATCTCAGTTTTTCTCATTTTGGTAGATGAGTTTTGTTGTGTTTGATTGTGAACTTTTTATGGAATGCAATATTTATCATGACTATGCTTTGTTGCCACGCCCTGATAATTACTTGAGGAATATAGTCATGGGAGGTCAAATAAATTGAAAAATACCCATTCTCATTTCTTTTCTCTAATTAAACAGCTGTGTCAAACAAGCTTCGGTAATTGTCGAATGTAATTTTTTGGAGTGCAGAGAATAAATTGCCCCTGAAATTATCTCTTGTTTTCCATTGCAGGTGGATGGGCATCTAATTGAAAGACACAGTCGACATTGTAAATTCATTGTTTCAACAAGTTACTTGTAGGACTTCTGATAATATTCTGAAACATTTGAAGAAAACTTGTATGATTGGTAATTTGATTTGTCTTCGTGTCTTTTTTAGCAATTTATAAATCTATTTACCCCGGGCCTTAGCCTCCAAATAAATGGAGACTTGAAGATAATTATCGTTGATGAATTGTGACAGTAACATAAATTGTATAATCTGTTTTCTAAACTTTCCCGTTTTGATCAGGTGAAGAGTAAAGTTATATTAGTATAAAAAAAGATTAAATTAATTGCATGTGGCAATGGTGACAGGGCCACTGATGAAGGCCAAGACAGAAGACTGGCCCTTTAACTAAGAAAACACAGTATCTAGACTGTCTAAAATTAGTAGCCTCTTTGGTAAGGAACAAGCACCAAGGGCATTTAACAGCTTCCAGAGAAATATGAAATGCTAAGACCTTTAGGTTGGATAATCTTTTTTTCGCACTGAAAGAAAGAAACAAGGTATTGAAACTACCAGAATACATTAGAATTGATTTGGTCAAGGGCCAAGGCCAGCAACTTGGTAGATGTGAAAAAGCCGTTGGTAATTGCTCGTAGAGCCTCAAAATTTTCTGTTTGTATGATTGCTGGCCAATTTCACCATGGAAATCTATTTCTTTCTAGTGCTTTTCTTTTCAGGCATCCACTTGGTTGCATATCTCCATATAGAAAGCAAAATACGTTCCTGCCATATATTCTATGACCTGGCCAGCCAGTAATTCCCACTGATTGAGCATACTTTTAACTTTTAGCACCAATGGCCAACATCTTTGCTTCAGCACCAATATTATGAGGGTAAAGTTTAAACATCATCCTTAAAAGATGTCCAATTTGGCAGAAGTTTGAGTGGCTGAGGTTTGATCCATAGCCCAAGGGTAGGCCGTAGTACATAGATAACTAAGATTAAGTATCGCTATGGTTGTGAACAATAATGTATGATCAACACATAATATGTTATATTGCTTGAATATCATGCAAGATAACCCAATTACTAAAGTGAAAGCACAATATTGATAAATTAAAGACTGATATAAAATACTTTTAAGCACATGGAATCTGATTTATTTCATCCCTGTATTGTTGATAATATTGCTTTGATAATGTTTAAATTTAGAAAGGATGAGAAGACAGATGACTAAGAAGTCAAGTTAGCAAATACCACAGTTACCTAAAGTTTCAGGGACGGGGGGCTTTCTGGGACAGCATAAATTTTCCCAGATTTTGGGGACATTGTGGGGATGGCTGCTAATATAATTTATAAAAATTTATATTTAAGTATTTTAATTTTATTCAATGAAAATTAGGGGTTTAAACTGTATTTTATGTTTTTTTAGGGTACTTTTGGTATTAGAGTTCCATGTTTTAATTAAAAATATTTTTTACAAGAAATAGATTTTTGAAAAAATTTAAAAAGAACATTGGGAACGTTACTCCAAATTCCGAAGTCCTCGAAATGTTAGGGATGTCACAAAAATATAGGGAATGTGTCTCCGTGTAACATTGACAAATACAAGTGGAATGTTCGTCCAAATTCCCAAGTCACTAAGTCCCTGAAATGTTAAGGATGTCACAAAAATATAGGGAATGTGTCTCCTTGTAACACTAGCAAATACAAGTGGAACTTTCCTCCAAATTCCCAAGTCCCTAAGTCCCCAAAATATTAGGGATGTCACAAAAATATAGGGGGTGTGTCTCCTTGTAACATTGGCAAATACAAGTGGGACATCAAAAAAAGGCAATTATTGACAAACTACCAACTGTTTTAAATTCAAAGCGAGTCCGTACATAGGAAAAATGAGTTTTCAAAGTGGGAGGATGTGATAAGCAATAAAAATAGTCTAGTGATCTAAATAATAAACAAGGTCATGATATGACAAATCTTGCCGAAGGTGTTGTTTTGCGACATTGGGGGAGGAAGAAATAGCAAAATGTAGGAGGTGAAGGAAATTTATCAATTAAAGTACTCCTCAATGTTATGTAAACAAAGGTTTCATTGGGAATGCAAAACTCATGCGGTGTTGAAAATGTCAATAGTTGAGAACAAAATGTATGATGTTTGCAAAGAAAATGTTTTGGCATGAAAAGTCAGTTGCTGAAAATAGGAAAAAATAAATGAATTGAGTTTGACATGAAGTATATAAAACAATATATGTAGACATGAACAATACATCCTTGATGTCACTTGAGAGCATTGAATGTCATTGTATATGAGGATGTGTTTTCTAACCGAGTGAAGAGCACTATTAGTAGGGGATACTGGAAAGAAGAACAAATAGCATGTCTGTTTGTACGTAGTATCTGGTACCGAAATGTCCTCTGTATTCAAGTCGAATTAGGCCCTAATTAAGGTAATTAACTTATTAAGCCATGTTTCTTATTTTCTTTTTGGTTTTTAAAAAATGATTAGATTTTATGGTAAAAAAATATGAATATAGTCATACAGTCATCCTGCACATACCAAAAAGAATGTCAATTCTAAAGAGGCGTAAAGATATGTAGAATTACTTTGAGGCATGGTGGGACATGAAGTTGTCAACAAGACCAACACAAAAGTTTAGCAACTGTTGCATTACAAAGACACCTAATGACAGTGATAAGTTAGGATCCTGATTTGAAATAATGATAGTTTCGATCCTGATTCAAAATAATGATAGCTTTGAATAAGCATCATTCTCTATGCTCTTTGATAACAAGAACGGAAAATACATGGTTTGCCGTATGGAGACATTCTATGCTTTCATTACTTTGTTTTTTAGGAGATATAAGCATATTGATCTTACTATAAACATATTGATCTTACTGAACGCTGAAGGTAGATCCTAATATGAATGATAACAACTTTGAAGAAGCATTATTCTTTATGCTCTTTGATGATGAGAATGGTAAATACATGCCCTACTGTAAGGAGACGTTCTATACTTTAATTTTTACTTTTTTTTGGAGAGAGATGAATATTGATCTTACAAAAAGCTGAAGGTAGATGACGTGGACTATGCACCTCTACATTGTGTCTACTTTATGTATGCACCTATAACTGAGTTTGCATAATTGAACGAATAAAGCATAAAGGTTAAGATCACTGCTTTCTATATGAGGTCATAATCAAAATGAATTAAGTTGCAACCTATTCACTTCATTCGCAATGCTTTATTTATTCTACGGTATATAGTAGACAAGACTACCGCTGCATAATATGAGAGGAATTTGAGAAACAATCCGAGCCATTATATGACCACATCACGAATGAGGTAAGATTGACTCAAGAAGAAATAACATAGAAGAGAGGATTAATATTAAAACACATTTTTCTGTACCAAATAATGCAGATCACTTGAGAAGGGATAAAAAGTATGTCTGTTCTTTAATAAGAAAAGCCACCAATGCACCCACAAGAGGGCCTTTGTATGAGCAACTGCATCATGGTATCTACAACAGAGCATCTGTAGATTTGAATGAGTGCATCATTGTAGTTACCTTCAATATAGGTAAATGAAATGAAAGCAGTAAGTAGTACAACTGCTCCTTGAATTCATATCATCCTTCGGCTCCTTGTGGTTCAAGGATTAACATTTTTTTTGCACTTCTTATCCTTTGTTGATGGTAATAAAATAAGACTATTCTAATGTCCAGCGCTGAACCATACGAGGTTGAAACACCTAATGATGGAAAGATCCAACTGTGAAAAATAGAAGACCTTGAAGCATAAAAAATATGAACCATCAATAGACTCAAAATTCTAGTTTTGCTAAATTTACTTGATGCTCTGTCCAGACATTTTGAAACTATTAATCTCTGGAGATGCAAGAAGTGGCAGTCATTTGCACTGGATCTTCATTTTTCAGCTTATTGTTCCATACCTAGACTGTTTTGGTTCAGGTAGGGATACAGATATAGTTACGGGTGCAGGTTTGGTATGCTGAAACAATTTTTTTTTAAAAACCTCGGGTACGGTACACTTTTGGGTAAGTTATATATATAAAGAAGCATTTGCATACTTATTGAAATTTAATACTCATACAACTTAAAATCATTCATAGAACATGAAAATAAATTTCCAATACTTTGACAATCGAGACTTGAGTTTGTATTGATTCATAATGTTCAAAAACATAATAGTTAATAACATAGACTGTATTATAGATTTGATAATTCATTATTAATTCCTTAAGCTTGAGTTAGATGTCTCATCCTCCATAATTAGTCTTGTAGAAGGAGTTGTGAAAGAATTTCTAAGCATTTTATACATTCTGAACTGAGATTGAGGAAGCTTATAGACAGCTTTTAGGTCTGTCCATTCCATCCACTTCCCAAATCTGTACAAGTCATGAAATATTTTAATTCTTTTCTCAAACCAAAGGAGGGCAAAACAACCTCTTGTCAAGGCAAGGATCTTGTCATTATATTTCTGATTCGACGAACTCGATTTGTAGGCTTGACACCCAATGTCAAATAAAGAGAAGATAGTCTGAACAACAAGAAAGCCCCCAAATAGTAAGTAAGCCAAATGTAGTCCTTTTCATCTCTCTTGACCCTTCGGAGCCTATTGGTAATATTGAATCGCACACAAACTTTCCAAGATTCAATTCTAGTCAAAGCCCTCAAGTTTTATTTTTTTTGCACTTAAAAAATTAAAAAAACCACGTGGGTACATACCAACAGGATGTGGGTACATCCTGGGTATAGAAATCCATACCCGGGATGTACCTAGGTCCTGTGGGTATGTACCCACAGAGTACCCATAGCGTACCAGTTCCAGTACTAGTATCAGTACCTAGTACGTACCAAGCTTGGTATCAAGGGGTCTAGGGCGTTTTCATGTAGTCTAGATCCATCCTAAACAGATGTGAAATCAAACAAAGAAAAACAATCAATTTCCTTGATAAATTCAACCTTATTGGAAGTTTAGAACAATCCACACTTTGGACTGCATAGCATCCTGTATATCAGTAGTACAGTTTCATGACATACTAATGGGAGTTCCAAATTTCAATTTCTATCTAGTCTAGGCAAAATAATCCTAAATAAAGTGAAAGATCCAGATTTAACAAAAGCAAGCTCCATCTAATATCATACCAGATAAAAGATTCAGTTTAACAAAAGCTCTACATTTGGACAATTCTCTTCACATCAAAACATGTTTTGGTGTTTCGTCCATTTTAAGTACAAAACAAAATCCAATGCACATTTGACTTGACTTGAACCCTTGCTTAAAGATTGCAAAGACAAAGTATTATCAAGGCAAAAATTTCCATTACCTTTCTAGGCCACAGGTTCAAGTCTTAGCTAGTCCACGAAAAATAACGATGTTAACAAAGTGAAAGATCCAGACATAACGAATCAAGCTACGAGTGCTAACATAGTGGATAAATTTACTAGTTGGACTATGAAGTTCACAACAAAGAAAAATAAAAATAAAAATTGGGCATTTCATATACCAAACAAAATTCAAAACACAACGGATCCGATCCAAAAGTATGCCTAAATAAAAATTCAAAGCTCTGTTTTTTATTGCTATATATATATATATATATATATATATATATAGATATATATATATAAATATATATATATATATATATATATATATATAGCACTTACCAGATCCTAGACTAAATAAGCAAAAATATTGAACAGTCTGCAATGTAGTCAATTTTTTCTCAGATCACGTCAAAAAAGCACATTTTTATTTTGTTTTGAACCCTACTTCAACAATTCTCAGTTCACATGTTTCTCATGCTAATCTTAAACCCTAGAATTTTACATTTTGAATTTGAAGACATGATATTCAACGCATCATATTCTTCAGCAAACAATGCATAACCCTAAAATAGGGGAACAAAATATTTTACTGTCAAGGATTAACGTAGGGCCAAAAACGGAGATCAATTTGTAACCCTAATATCTCCTCATCTTACTATATATAAATTGATTGAGATGGCTTTGTATCTGTATCTGGAGCGGGTTCAATGGTCTGCGAGGGGAAAGTACTTCTTGCCGCTGTTTTGTTTGTTGTCTGCAGAAGAAGATGAAGAATATTGAGGATTAGAAGCGGATAAATCAATGTCACAACTATTTGCAACAACCGTCCCTCCATTTCCTCCCGATCCACCACGCAATGGAAGCCTTGGGGAAGTACAACTCCCGCATTAAGAAAATCGACGGCCAAACTTATTCCAAAGGAAGCACAATCCCTGTGTTGCGCTGTAATTGGTCATGTTTTTACCTACTAGGATCTGCAAGCCTCAACCTCCATTGGATTTCAACAAACATGCATAGGGGCGATATTAAATTAGTAAGGATACAATTGTATAATATATAAATGAGGTCACCTGAAGATGAGTATGGGAAGATGTGCTCGCCCCTGTTCTTGAATTCATGGCACGGCTATTAAATAAAAAATGCGTTATGTTATCCAGAAGAAACAAAAGAGGAGAAAAAAAATCAGGACTGAATAAAAACCTCTTCTTTGACCAAAATAGCACCTCCAGAAGCACCCATACAAATCTCACTCCCTTCGATATCCATCAAAATAGCCGTAGCAGTACTGGCACACATTAATCCTACAAACATTCATCCCACCCATTGCGAGTGGTTCAAGCTATTGAAATTTACAAGAAGTGAGGCCAATAATATACACAAGCTTAGTTTTCTTGGTACAACGGAAACAATTTTCCTTCATCTCAATTTATCTTACAACATCGACCTCTATCAAACCAGACTCCGCACTTGAAGAGGGCACAAAGATGGAAATTTTGTTGCTGCCAAAATACTCCCACGCTTGACACTAATTTAGATGGATTGAAAAAAATGGAATATTGCCCATCTAAGACACAACAAAAAACCTTGTCCTAGTGCGTGTTTTTATTTCGTCCCCAAAAGAAACTGTTTACTTGTCCTAAACTTCGATTTGAAGGCTAATGATGATACTTTCTACGGATTACATGACATAGACATCAAACCCTGGACTGCACCATTGTTGAAGCTTGATGGTTGCAAATATATCTTCAGAGACTGGATTCCCCAACCTGAAGCCTTTGAAAAAGTTGATGGACTTCTTACCTCGAGCCACACAAAATTAATTAGACCTGCAAGTTGCATCATACACAGTGATCACAATAAATGCAAGCCAGGACAATGGATTCCCCCCAATAGTGACAAATAAAGGGGTCAACCAATAAGGTGGAGTCTAAAAACAATATTGTAACATAAAACTTTAGTTCAGTGTCATTTAAATACACATGGCACAATGTTATTGGAAGCAATGCAAATAAGTAATTGCTAAGGTGAAAACAATATCCTAGCCTTTTGACAGGATAATAAATGAACATGTCTTAAACTAATCACAGTCAAAACCCTGAAGTGCCATTTTTCCTAAGTTTGAGATCAAGTGTAACAAGAGATTTGTTAAACCAGGGTTCAATGCCCATGGTCAGAAATCCAAACTATAAGGATCTCAAGCATAATGAAGAGTGTGGGGATATCAAGCATACCATGTCTATCTCTCTAGCATTGATGTGGGTGGGGTAGTCATAAACATTTCTCTAACCAAGTTATGGAGAGTTCCATCTAGGAAATGGGAAATAAGGACTTGACAATGCTTATCTAACACGAAGATTAAATTGTACATTGTTTATGATGACCTTAATTTAAGTATTGAATTTAATTTTTTTTTAATGGCTTTATTCTAAATGATTTTTTTTGTGATAGCGTTTGTTCTTTATACATGAATTAAAGAAACCCCAATATAATAATTCAAATGGTTTTATGAGCTTCCTCATCCATTATAATATTTTCTTTCCTCTAATTTAATATCTCAAGTGGGTGGAAAGCCTGATTTTTTTTTTGACTTATTTGAGCGCAATATTTTTTTAATTAAAAGATTAAATCTCATCCATCTCTCTCTCTCTCTCTCTCTCTCTCTCTCTCAATTTTATTTTAACATTATCTTCAACATGTCAAAATATGAAATTCATAAGAATTGAATACAAGACGTGAGGTGATTCTCTAAATTATTTCAAAAATTTTTAAAACTGAGTTATCAACCTCTTTCCCAAGTGGGATACCGGTTGAATGATTTTTTTTGGAGACTTGAGTTAATACATACGAAGTCCATTAATGTTACGGGTTTAACGAAGCACACAAATAACTTCATAACCCTATAAAATAATTATTAAATAAAAGCATAGCATCTAGGTGATTGTAATATAACCTTATGATTATGAAAAGAGGCGAATCTCGGTTATTTAACTTCCTCTTTATTTTTTCCGAATCCAAACATCTTAATACAACCCCATTTTAATGTTTTTTTATTGCAATGAATATGATGAATTAGTTTTAGTAGACCAATTTTGGGTTTAGATTATACTAACTTTTAACTAGTTGTGCATAATATTTGGTTTTAGGTTTTGTGTTTGATTATGGTTTTAGTGTTTATGGTTTGAATTTAGGGTCTATAATGTGTGTTTAAGGTTTACTAGTTAGGGTTTAAGGTTTATAGTGTCAATTAAGTCTTTTTGTTATTTAGGGTGACCTATTAATGTATAAGGTGTTGCATGAGTTTTTAGGGTGTAAAAACGGTGTTCATGTTAAGGTTGTTGCATCATCTTTTATAAATTTTTATTGGTGTTTTGGGTTTAGGTTTTATGATGTGTAAGAAATAAAAAATACAAGCAAAAGTATAAGTAAGCCAATAATGAAAAGCAAACCTCCCTTATACTCTTCTCGCAAACCTTTAGGTGAGATTGTTGAAGTGTTGCATTTATTGAATCTCTTAGATTTATTTGATTGTGGGTGCTCCAAATTTGCTTCCAAATGGAGGAAGATTGCTACGAGAAAGAGTGAATACGAGGATGCATATTCTAATGGAAAATGTGCAGAGGTTTGCTACAATTGCGTAAAACTTCCTAGGATTGATGCTCAATTATACATCCGAAAACTAAGCATTTTACCTTCTTTCCCTAGCGTAAAACTTCCTAGGATTGTTTGTGAAGGATATAGCTTGTTATTTATAATAGAAGGAGAGGCCATGGAGTGGTTAAAGGTTCTTAATGAGAGCATGAATGCATTTTCCCAAAATAGCCATGGAATTTGGTTATGGAAGTTCAAATGTATTGAATATCCATTGAGGAGCAATGAATTTTTTCTTGGCAATAAGTTTTTATTTGAGAAGGTGGTTGTACGTGCATTTTTGTTGCTTCCACCTTTGTAGGATTCTAGAAGTGGAATGGAGTGAGATAGTTTAACTTGAGTGAAGATAGGCGAAGTGGTGCGGAAGCAGATAAATAGATTTATCTCCATTTAAATAATTAATTAAATTGGCTAAGGGATGTTGAGTATGGTTTATAATTAATTATTTAATTAAATTAGCCAAAGGTCATGATAGAATTGATTTAATTAATTATAAAGGGATGATTAGCATGATGTAATTAATTTAATTAATTCTAAAGGGATGTGAATTAACATATTATGCAAAGGATATGGATAACTATGAATAGCTAGAAATAAGTATGTATTTTTAGGGTGTCTACATTTTTCCCTCTTGAAAGTGTTATTATAAAGTAATAACATTTTAAATAGAGTCGAAACATGTAGATTAGTGAGCATAATATAGGGAAGCATGGCAGGGACTTGTGTGATATGCCCTCAGTGAAGAATTTAGATGCCCTAGAAAGTGTGGATGCTAAGGGGATGCCCCCTCAAGCAGATGGGTGACGCAGACAAAGTAGTGGACAACTACTTGATAGGAAGAAGAAAAGGGCAGATAAGTCAAGGAGGATAAGAGGGTGATTTTTCTCGTAGCATGAGCTTCCATTTAGATAGTGAAAGTTTAGAGCAACCTTATTTTGCTGTTGCACAATAGAGTTGTCACCATGATTATGAAAGAATCATGATGTTTAACCCATTATGTGCATAAACAAACACACACATACTAAGCAAAAGATAAAAAGTAAAACAAACCCAATATACATAGTAGATGTATACAACACAGTTATAAATGAACCAAGATAGGAATATAATACTGTTAATTGGCCCAAAGAAAAGACAAAATTATAAAAAAGAAATAAAACCCAATGTATAAAGTAAAAATATGCATCATGGCTATAAATGAGCCAAGATGATAATGAAATACTTGCATTTGGTCCAGAAATAATAACAATGCTACAACACAACTTGAAAGGAAGACAATTAACTATGCCCCTAATGTATTCCACAATGATAATTAAGCAGATTTAAATGCCCCCAAGCAAGGATACTGACATGCAAGGGGATTAGGATGAGACCAAAGAGCGGAGTAACTACTCCTCATGACACTCTTATTGGATCCGTATTGAAAATTTATCTGAGATTGAAAAGGGTCATTGCCCCCAAGCAAAGATATTGACATGCAAGGGAGAGAATGAGAGATTTGCTTTGCACACAAGGGAAATGTTTGATTTGACTTGCCCTAAACAAGGATACTAACATGTAAGGGATGATATAATTTGTTGTGATAGTCATACGATGATTGCAATGATCACTAGTGTAGGAGTTAAAAGTTTGATTTCATTCAATTGTGTTGGGATTTTTGATGTTTTTGTAAGTTTTTAGGATTTTGTAATTATTTGAATGTTTTTGGATTTTTATTATTTTTTTTTTGATTTTTTTTATATTTTGATGTTTTTTTTTATTTTATTTTGATGTTTCGGCGAAAATTGAGGGTTGCATAGTTGAATGAAATGAAAGCTGATTTGGTAGGGATTACCTTAAGTTGCCCCATGAATTATTTAGGATTCCTCATGAGTCTGAATTAGTTGATTAGGGTGCATACCTGAGTGGGTGGGCATCGCGATATGTGGACAACCGTTGAGAAGAGAGAAAAGAAGCCATAAACAAATGACGAGAGGAACAACAAAGAAAATTAATGGTTTTTGTCACAAAGGCCAATAATAGGAGAATTAGGGTTAAGAAGTTATAAATAGATGGGTGCGAGGGTTAACAAATAACATGTGTCATTTGTGCTATCAAACTTCTTTTTCTATTTGAGCGAGGTTTGAGCTCTGATTTCTGAGAGAGATGGCTCGATTCTTGTAGCAGAAACATCGTGCAGACTCAATTGCTGAGAGTTTTACAGAGGCTAGATGGGGTGACGTGGTAAGTAGCGAAAAAACTTAGTTTTTAGCATTTTTGCTAGTTAGGTCTAGGATAAAAGGAAATTTAAAATGCTTAGCACATGCACTTGAGTGCACTAGCGTAGTAGTGAAACATGCTAAGGTCAATACGCATAAACTAGCGTGCAAGTGAGTGCATGAGCATGTAAGGAATTCGAATGTGCTAGCATGTTAAATGCTCAAGAGTTAAAGTAAGAATCAATAATGTTGTATTTCGTAATGTAGTGTGTAGCGTTGAATGTGTGATGCTAGTGTTATAAGTACATTTGCTAGTGTATCAATGAGTGCACTAGCAAACATTAGGTGATTTTTAGAAGATTTTTTTGGAGTTAGAATAGAAAATGATGATCCTAATTAGTGTTGTGGGATGGTTTTCAGGAGATGATTGCTTATCATTAGACGTTCAGAGTGCACATGGACGATTGCAGGTCTATTATAGAGGAGATTTACATTATGAGAGAGTAGAGACGATGTGTGCACTTTTAGAGGCGATATGGCTTGACATATATAACACAAATTCAACACATCATACTGGACCACTATTTGTTGACTGCGTTGGCTGAGGATGACACAATGAGAACCAAACATTTAGGTTTGTACTGTGAGATGATGATGACCTCGAAGAGGATGTGCGTTCAGATTTTTCAGGTCTGATACAAGGCACTTAGTACAGTGGGATGGTGATGCCACACAGATATGCAGACATATATGGGATTTAGTTTTGATGGAGGAAATACCTAGGGAGAGCATGATGGTTGCACTTATATGAAACATGGATGATGCGATAACTGACATGACTACTGTGAATGCTATCATTATGGCTCTTATCAACGGCTATTTGTTGCCTGATAAGACGGGAGTCACTTTCATGATGGGTTTGATAGAATATTGTTGTAGATTTAATGGAGGAGCACAATGTTTTGTGGGATCAGTGTATTTTAGGACATATTGTATAAGGATTTACATATGTGAGTCTACATGGGTAAAGGAGTGAGTCATTACACTACTGCAGATATGGTCATGGGACCATATAGTATTTGGATGGCCGATGATATTGTACGTGATAAACATCTTAAGGAGCCATCATCATTTAGATGCGAGACAGTTGGGGTTTTCCAGATAGGAAACATGGGAGATATATCTTTCTATAGATGAGCATTTGATGATTTACAGTTGCGGATGGTGACATGGAGACCATACCAGACTATACCATGATGGAATGACCTTAGATGGATCTATAGAGATCCATAATGGAGTGTGGATCACTTTATTAGTCAGTACAGCTACATACTAGAGATGTACATGGATATGTGGTCAGATGGAATTTATTTTTGATGGAGGACATATACCTAGGGGTATGAAATCGTGTCATGTGAGACATGAATGATTCTACAGTGGTCCAAATACATGTTTATCCAGATGGCTCTTATAGTGGCTAATGGTTTTTAGAATATTGGCCTCATGAGATAGTTGAGAATATATCATAGATCCAGGGAACAATGTATCACATGGTATGGAGGGATTATGCATTTAGGGCAATTATTATCCCAAATGAAGCTATACAACTGATAGTATACAGAGGGAAGAGAATCCTGATGGGTGACGCCACTATAGAGAGGATTCATGGGGAGACTAGGCATAGAAATTGACCGAGGCATGTTATAGGGACATGGTCATGATAGGATACAGGTCAAGGACTGTAATCAGGTGTATGGGAGATATTGGAGGTGTCCAAGATTACACATGGGGGATATATCTTCTATAAAAAATATCATTACAGGGGCCAGTTTAGGCCACTATGGATGGTGGCATGGAGACACATATCGACTAGGTACCAGTGCCACTACAGCTGGGACGAATATTTCCATAGTAGATGGATATCTTTATGGTTCAGGAATTGCAGGGTCCCACATACTAGATATGTACATGTGGATACATGAGACATATTGGAACCATGGTGCAAGATATACCTAGTGGGGAGCCATCAACATGGTATGCACATTTTACAAGTGCATACAATGGGCATGGGATCCCCTAGCACAGATCATTGATCTAGGGATGACATCCTTAGTACTGCCATCATGTTATGCCACCATTATGTTGAGATGGATTGTTATCCCATAGGTAACCATAACAAAGGGTATAATGAAACAACCATGGGTGGGTCACAAAGAGAGGAGCTAGGGGTAGACTGGGCTAATTTGAGGCTGAGGATATGTTATAGGGACATGATCCATAAGCACATGTACATGTGTAGGTTCTATTATAGTTTCTTATGTAGATGCCATGCATGCAGATTCTGGTACATGTGCTGATATAGGTTTATAGTTCAGCCATAGGTGCCATTACAAGTACCATTGTATATTCCAATCACGTAGATGTAGGTACCATAGTGAAAGTACCTTTACAGGGTCCACTTAAGGATCACAAGGTCCATTATATGTGTCATTACAAATCTAGGTGTCATTGCACCACCGACCTAATCCAGGAGATGGAGTTCTTAGCGAAGGAGGAGATGATGATACTCATGTATGTTGCAGAGAGCACCAGTACCCCAAGATAAACCATCAGATGGATGATTTATAGGTAGAAAGGGATACATTGGTGACACAAAAAGATGTCTCCTTTATCACAATGGTAGACTATTCAGAGGCACTAGATGATAGGATTGCTAAGAGAGATATCTTGAGACAACACTTGTATTAGAGGATGATGGAGAGATATCACCTTGCCACACAATTACGCCATGCTGACCAGTTGAGATATATTTCACACACCATATGTCATAGGAAATGATTATGAGTGATGTGATATAGGATGGTAATATTGAATCATAGGAGGTCAGGCTATTACAGAGCCCTACATGACGTTGTTGTTCTCTAGGGTTAGAGAGCCCCAAATTATAGTTTGAGGGAAGATAGCCAATCCACCAGATCATAGAGGATGTCCAGGTCAGTGAAATCAATGTATTAGCCATCACTAAGAGGTGGTAATGATAGACTTGGGAGTCCTAGCATATGAAGAGAGTCATCCATGACTCATTATTTGATGATGAAGTGTATATTTTATATATACCTCATGATGAAGGCACATTTTTGTATATCAATTCCTTTAATGGCATGTTGATATGTATATGAATTTTTTTTGGATATAGTGGACATGGACATGTATTTATGTATATGATGTTTTGTGGTTTACATTCAATGACATATATATGATATATGGACATTTGATATAATATAGATAATGAAAAGATGTTATATTTTATCTGATGTAGTTATAGAGATGATGGTATATATTAGAGTATATGATGATTGTGATTAGACGATTAGTATGTGATTTATTATGGTGTATCATTGACGTATGATGATTAAATTCTTGTGGCTTAGCTTACATATTCATAACTTAGCATTTTATTCATGATGTATGATGATTGTGTTGATTTTAATTTATTATTTCACATTTAGTATTAACACGATGATTAAAAACACATATAAAAGAGACTGTAAAATAATCACAAGATTGCAAAAAAAACCCCATACACACAGTAATTGATATACACCTTGATTATTAATAAGTCAAGATGGTTACAAAATACCTATAATAGGTCAAAAAAAAAGACAAGTTGAAAACAAGCCAAAAAGTTAAGCTAAAATAAGATAAGATAAAAATTGAATAAAAAATATTAATCAACAAAATACAAACATTTGATCAACACAAAAATGAGGAAAGAAACACAAACCCATATATGCAAAGAAAAATAAATACAACAAAGCTAACAATGTGCCTAATTAGTAACATGATACTAGAAATTGGTCTAAAACAAACATGGAAACAAACCGATTTCAAAAAGTAAAACGAATACAACAAAACTACTGATGAGCCTATTTATCTTGCTCCCTATAATTGGTCAAAAACATGTACAAAAATGCAAAACAATCCATACACATACAATTGCACACACAAGGTTATATATAAACCAAAAATGCTAACAAAATTACCTATTGTAAGTCAACATATAGTAACAATGCAACACAACTTATAATAATGACATCTAACCACATCCCTAATGTATTCCACAGTGAACAATAATCAGATGTAAATTCCCCAAGGCAACGATATATGCAAGGGGATTGGATCAGACTAAACAGTGGAGTAACTACTCCTCATGAAAATCTTATTAGATCCTGTTGAAGTTTGATATGTGGTTGGATTAGATCAGTTTTCTAGGCAAGGATACATGCTCTTGTAACTTGAAAAATGGATTTTCCCCAAGCAAGGATACACATGAAGGGTTGATTGGTGGTCTTATCCACAAGCAATGATACATGCCAAGGGTAAGATAAGTAATAACTGTAGGATGATATGGAACAATCATTAGGATTGCAGTCAAATGATGTTATTGTTTAATTGTGTTGATAGTGACATTTATTGATGTATATGATGTTTTGTGGTTGACATTTTGTGATGTATGCATGATATATGGACATTTGGCATGACATAGATTATGATGAGATGTTTGAATTTATCTGATGTAGTTATATTGATGAGGACATTATATATATATATATATATATATATATATATATATATATATATATATATATATTAGAGTAAATCATTATTGTGATTTTTTATGGATGTATGATGATTACATTCTTGTAGCTTAGCTTGTATCTTTGTAGCTTAGATTTTATTCATGATGTATGATGACTGTGTTTATTATTTTACATTTAGATTTAACATCGTGATTAACAACACATGCAAAAGAGACTGCAAAATAATGACAAGATTGCAAACAAACCCCTATGCATACAATAATTGATATACACCATCATTACAAATAAGTCAAGATGGTTACAAAATGTATGCAATAGGTACAAACTGAAGAAAAAGTTGAAAACAAGCCCAAAAGTCAAGGTAAAATGAGCTAAGATAAAAACTGAATACAAACAATTGATCAACACAAAAACGAGGAATGAAACACAAACCCAATATGCAAAGAAAAACGAATACCAAAAAGCTAACAATGCGCCTAGTTAGTAACACGATACTAGAAATTGGTCTAAAACAAACATGGAAACAAACCCAATTCAAAAAGTAAAATGAAAAACTACTGATGAGCCTATTTATCTTGCTACCTATAATTGGTCAAAAACATGTACAAAAATGCAAAACAATCCATACACATACAATTGCACACACAAGGTTATATATAAACCAAAAATGCTAACAAAATTACCTATTGTAAGTCAACATATAGTAACAATGCAACACAACTTATAATAATGACATCTAACTACATCCCTAATGTATTCCACGGTGAACAATAATCAGATGTAAATTCCCCAAGGAAACGATATATGCAAGGGGATTGGATCAGACTAAACAGTGGAGTAACTACTCCTCATGAAAATCTTATTAGATCCTGTTGAAGTTTGATATGTTGTTGGATTAGATCAGTTTTCTAGGCAAGGATACATGCTCTTGTAACTTGAAAAATGGATTTTCCCCAAGTGATGATACACACGAAGGGTTGATTAATGGTCTTATCCACAAGCAATGATACATGCCAAGGGTAAGATAAGTAATAACTGTAGGATGATATGGAACAATCATTAGGATTGCAGTCAAATGATGTTATTGTTTAATTGTGTTGATAGTGACATTTATTGATGTATATGATGTTTTGTGGTTGACATTTTGTGATGTATGTATGATATATGGACATTTGGCATGACATAGATTATGATGAGATGTTTGAATTTATCTGATGTAGTTATATTGATGAGGACATAATATATATATATATATATATATATATATATATATATCTATATATATATATATATATCTATATATAGAGTAAATCATTATTGTGATTTGATTTTTTATGGATGTATGATGATTACATTCTTGTAGCTTAGCTTGTATCTTTGTAGCTTAGATTTTATTCATGATGTATGATGACTGTGTTTATTATTTTACATTTAGATTTAACATCGTGATTAACAACACATGCAAAAGAGACTACAAAATAATGACAAGATTGCAAACAAACCCCTATGCATACAATAATTGATATACACCATCATTACAAATAAGTCAAGATGGTTACAAATTGCATGCAATAGGTACAAACTGAAGAAAAAAGTTGGAAACAAGCCCAAAATTCAAGGTAAAATGAGCTAAGATAACAACTGAATACAAACAATTGATCAACACAAAAACGAGGAATGAAACACAAACCCAATATGCAAAGAAAAATTAATACAACAAAGCTAACAATGCGCCTAGTTAGTAACATGATACTAGAAATTGGTCTAAAACAAACATGGAAACAAACACAATTCAAAAAGTAAAATGAATACAACAAAACTACTGATGAGCCTATTTATCTTGCTACCTATAATTGGTCAAAAACATGTACAAAAATGCAAAACAATCCATACACATACAATTACACACACAAGGTTATATATAAACCAAAAATGCTAACAAAATTACCTACTGTAAGTCAACATATAGTAACAATGCAACACAACTTATAATAATGACATCTAACTACATCCCTAATATATTCCATTGTGAACAATAATCAGATGTAAATTCCCCAAGGCAACGATATATGCAAGGGGATTGGATCGGACTAAACAGTGGAGTAACTACTCCTCATGAAAATCTTATTAGATCCTGTTGAAGTTTGATATGTTGCTGGATTAGATCAGTTTTCTAGGCAAGGATACATGTTGTTGTAACTTGAAAAATGGATTTTCCCCAAGCGAGGATACACACGAAGGGTTGATTGATGGTCTTATCCACAAGCAATGATACATGCCAAGGGTAAGAGAAGTAATAACTGTAGGATGATATGGAACAATCATTAGGATTGCAGTCAAATGATGTTATTGTTTAACTGTGTTGATAGTTGCTTTTGATTTTTTGGAACATTTGCATTTTTCTAAATATTTTTGGATTTTGACACATTTTGATTTTTAGGTTTTTGACATATTTAATATTGTTTTGGGATTTTATATTTTCTAGATTTTTTTCTTTTGTTTTTCTGTTAAGCCCCTAAAATGACCAAGTACTTATGGTGCACAGGAATGTGGTGCACAGAAAGAAGGGGTAGATGTACATGCAAAATTAGCTTTTGGGGGTGCGCAAGGGCTTGCATGCCCAGGCAGGATGGATCTGGGAATTATTCATTTTAGATTATGAATGAAGTAAAGTTAAGGGAGTAAATGGAAAATTAACCAACTTCAATTATAGATAATGAAAGGCTATGGAGGCTTGCATCTCAAGAAAGCATATTCCAAGGCATCATTATGGTTATAATAACTAGATAAGGAGTTGATGTTGTTATGGGCTAGCTGGAACTTGCATGCTAAGGATACCTTATTAGGGAAAGACATGATGACATTTGGCATGTTTTGTGGGTAATGATGATTCAGTTAGGGGAGATTCCTTCCATGTTCTCTCTTATGTATTGATTTGCATGAAAGCTGAGAGAGTGGATAGAAAGATGAGGTAGATGGAATGTAATGTGAAATTGTAAGCTCTGTAATGAAATTACTATGGAAGCATGGCGAGACTATGTTGTTGTATGATCTCCATTCATGGAATATTTAATGTATCATTGGCTACTATAATGTGATGAATATATAGATAATGAAGAGGTTTTCAATATCTTTGTTATGGTCTTAATCTGTACATTTTTTTTTCATGTTTATGGATCCAAAACCTTGTGCTCTTAATAATGCTCATGTCTTAGATTTGATTCTTCCTTATTATAGTGATGTTCACATCTATAGTATGGTGCATTTATACTTAGATCTAGTCTCCTTATTTCTATCTTATAATGCATACAGTCATATCTATCCATTGTCTCTCTTTAATGGTGATGAACATTCTTGCAAAGATCATATAAAGGAGAGGCTCGGCACCTGTGCGTGCCTCAGGTGAGCTTCTAGTCAGGCTAGGTGATATGCCAACGTGTTTAGGGTTTGAAGAGAAGTTAGAGGTGAATAAAGACTACATTTTGGTTCTGTTGTTGGGACCTCTTTTGAAGCTTTTGCAAGAATGATGAGGGATGGCAAAACGCTTGACCTTGGACTGCGTGGAAACTTGGCTTAGAAACATGAAAGATGAGTTTGCTCATAGATTCAATACTGGACCTGAGTTTGATCCACGTAAATGGGTAGAGGAGCACCTGTATAATGATCTGTATGAGAATTTATTTTGTTTCTTTCTGGTGGAGTTGTATGAGTGGTTATCAACATATGTACTGAAGAGAATTTGGTTCCATCGACCTTGTGTGTGGACTCAAGAAGAATATCAGAGACTTCATGATTTAATTTGGTATGGACATGTGTTGTTGATCATTAGTGGAGAGGTGCATTGATGAGTTACACATTGGAGTATGCAGTTTCCACTTATTCTTTCCTAGAGGTTATTGAGTCTGAGTTCTTGCGAGAACCTAGAGGATATTTCTTATGTTCCTTACCTTTAGCCATCAAGATCTTGACCATGACCCTGAGTTTAGAAGCATTTCCTATGGCTAGCTGAACTCCCACTAGGTGCAGGGGCATGAAAGTAGGTGTGGAAGGAGATGATGGATCTTATGATTGAAATGGAGAGAGAGGGAAGATGTCTCAAATATAATGAGGTTTGGGAGAGGGAGTTGGTAAGACAATGCGATATTGCAGGAGCAATGGATCTATGGAGGCAGACGTTGCGGGAAGGATTTGAGGTTCACATGGAGGATGTGGAACCTATGTAGTCTGTGCTACCCCATCTTGGAAAACGTAGGATAACCCCCCCCCAAATTTTGATGAGAGCTCATCAGATGGAGGAAGAAGAAGGGTTGTAGGCATGCATCTGGACCCACCTGGAAACCAGACCCTTGCGCTTAGTTTTCCAAGTCGTGAAAAAGGTATTGTTAGTTTAATTAATAATGATAAACAAGAAGCATCAAGTGGTTACCATTTTTCTTTAAGTTGTATGGCTGTGCAGACATTTCCTGTATTTGGTGGTATCCTATCTAGTGCATCGTTTCAACAAGGTTTGGGCACACAGAATGTGGTATCATGTCTGGGAGTAGTTCCACTTCACAAATCGTGGGAGCTTAGTTTAGCTCGATGGTTGGTACACAAAGTAGCACCACTTCATGCCCTTTACCTACTATAGGAGGAGGATTTGGTGGATCAGGAAGTTCCAGAGTGAGTGGATCAAGTGGATCTGGTGGTGGAAACATAGGGGGAAATCAAGGGTTTGGACCGGGTGGACAAGGACCACAACCCCAATAACACGTGTTCTATGAGATGTCACTCCATTTGCTGGATTACAAGGGTGTTGATGATGTTGTAGAACATGTACACAAGTGTGAATTTCTATGGCGTGCAAAGGGGATCACTACCCTGGAGCAGAAGGAAAGTCAGTTTGTAATGACGTTGTAGGGGTGCACACATAGTTGGTACCATAAGTATGACCCACATCAGATGGTGATGGATTATACTGCACTGCGTGATGCGTTCCTGGTGGAATTTCACATTCCTGAGTTTGAGAAAAAGATCATCAACACATTGAAGGAGATACATCAAGGTATGGAAGAGAGTGTGCAGGAGTATGACACGTGTTTCAAGACCCTCTTATCCAGCTATCTTACGACATCCATCCATTGTAACATGCTCAGTGGTTTGTTGGAGGATTGATAACACCTTTCAGGAGGGAACTTTCACATAAGAATTTCACAAACCCACACGAGGCCTTAGAGGCTGCTTTGCATGTTGAGCCCATCGAAAGTGTTGACATTGGAGTGAGTCCCTTTTTAGAAGCTTAGATTTCTTCCATGGAGAAGAAACTTGAGAAGTTGATTGCGAATTCAACACATGAGACTCACAGTGGAATTTGGTGTATAGACTGTGAAGTAGAAGGACATACAAAAGATAGTTACCATTAGAAGTCAGTGCGTGCCATGGCGTTGGGTTGTCAGATCTATTATGGAAAGCATGATCTGAGTAGATGCCCATTTCTGCAATGCGCACTCTATAAGAATGTTTCCTATTATTGTAAGACATGTACATCTACCACCCATGATACCAAGGATTATAGGTTTATAGACCAGATCCATGATGCCATTGACACTAGTGTGCATTAGACCAGAATTGTGAGTGGTTCCAAGGATGAGGGTCATACCTATGAAGGGAACACAGATGGTAGTAGAAGAGGATGAGGCTTTCGATGGAGGATTTAGAGGCCGTAATGGTCATGAAAGAGAAAGAGGTGAATTCCCCCGTGGAACTTGTTTTGACTGTGGATCTACATAGCATTATAAACGTGAATTCCCAGACCTGTTGTAATGCTCATGGTGTGGAAATAAGCATAGTATGAAGATTTCTCTGATTTATATAGTCACATCCTTCAGAATTAGAAGAAGTAGGATAATGGTGTAGGGATGGTGAGTGTAAAGTGCATTGAGCCACTATACATCCCTAAGGTGATGTCTAATATAGAGTTGGAGCCTGTTTTGGTAACCACTCACGTTGAGGTTGCACACGTAAGGGAAATGCCAAAGAAGAAGCCTGATATTACAAGAGAGGAGGTAATGCATGGGAAACACCCTAATCCTACCTACCAGAAGGAGGTGTATCAAGAGACTATGGAGGTGATTAGGAGTCTGTAAGGAGAGAATTAGTGTTTGAAGGAACAATCCATGGAAGTTGAAGCAAACAAACAACTTTGAAAATCCTCAGAATGACATAGATGATATTAAGGAGGTGTGTAAGATGTTTTGCTAGGAGAACATCATTCCCATGTCAGGAGAATGGTTGAGAGAAAAAGTACCACGGTGGAGGTGAGCGCAAAAGGAAGATCCTACACACTAACTTACTGCCTCATAGTTTGGACTATGACAAGGAGATTACATTGAATGTAGTAGTGGATGGATGGATCTTAAGTAATATTTTGATCAACACGGGTGCAAAAGTTAATGTTCTCACCCTAGATGCATGGAATCAAATGGGGAGACCACCATTGCAGCCATCTTCAAATGTGTTGTATATGGAAAATAGAACTAAGGCTACTCCCCTTGGAGTTTTTAAGAATGCTTCAATAGCTATTCAGGGAGTTCAAGTTCACTGGGGACTTTGAAGTCTTGGCACTTGTCGAGGTAGATAACTTCCTAACATTACTTGGGCACCCTTGGTGTTATGCAAACAATGTTGACATGTGCTTCAACAAAGGCTACATTATTTTTTAGAACAAAGAGGAGTGTGATCATTCCACTAACTGATGGACAATTTGCACCCTATGTGGAACCATTGGGAGAAGAATATTTAAACAAGATATATATATGCACCATCAGGGACCCAGAGTTTTTCCATCCATCAAAGGAGGGAGTCATTCAGTGGGATGACACACAGTTTATGAATGATACCATCATTTTTTCTTGTGATAATTAGGCACGTGGAACATATGAGTTGATTAGGAGAGAAATGAATGGTAATGTGACTCAAGTGGTCAGGGAACATTCAGTCAGGTGTCTAGTAGGAAGACAGTTACCAAGCTATACTGGCGAAGGTAACCCTGATACCTTTTTGTGTGCAATGGAGATGCATTGGACCTATGAGATAGAGCGAAGTGATATGCTTGTTTATACCTTGCATGGAATAGCTACATGCTGGTTGATGACACATTATGATAATATTCTAGAGTGACATGAGGTAAGGGTCACATTCTTCATTAGATTTATCAGAAGTAATGTGCCCACTAAGATACAAAACTATGATGGGAGGGATCCACCGCATGCCATATTCAAGAATGTGAGAGGACTTGGAGGAAAGGATGAGAAGCTTTACCCCTTTCATTATGGGTGTACAAGTTCTATTCCACCTTGCAAGGATGTGCACATGCATGATATGTTTATGTAGAGTTGTGGAGACAAACAAGAAATTGGAAAGAGTTAACAACAGGTATTGTTAAAACCTTTGAGTACTTATCTTCTAAACCATCAGTAAATGAGGCCTTGTAGGTGATCAAACGCATTACATTAGGAGATAGTGCCAAGGCAGAGGAATTTGTTATTGAATTTTTGGGAGAACCTGATATGGGGGCATGCCTTAAAGAAGAGAAACCAGAAGTGCAGTTTGAGTGCACTTGCCTAGAGAAGAAAAGGGTAAGTTGGTATACATGATTAATGATGAGGAATTGGAAAACTTATACATTGATCATACGTAAGGTACGTGAAAATTCTTAAATAATGCATATGAGAAGGCACATGCCTACCATGAGCCCTTAAAAATGAAGAAGGTCAACATTGGTATTGAAGTGGAACCCAACGAAGCCATTATTGGAGATTACTGGCTGGATCGTGAAGTGTTAAAGATTATTGATCTATTGTGTGACTTCCAAGACTTGTTTCTATGCATGTACCATGAGTTAAAATGGGTCCATCAATCTATTGGAGAAACACAGATCAAGCTGAAGGAAGGGGTACGACCAGTCAGAAAGAGGCCCTACATGATGAATCCTAACTTGCATGTGAAAGTGAAGGAAGAAATTGACAAGATGTTGGAGTCTAAGATTATATAGGCCGTTGATGAATCTGAATGAGTTATCCTTATGGTAATCAATATTAAGAAGGATGGAAGGATAAAAATATGTGTAGACTACAGATATTTGAATTATGATTGCATTCTAGATCCATTTCCAATGCCCTTTACTGAAGAGATTCTAGAAGGAGTTGTGGGGAACCAAATCTATTCTTTCACAGATGGATATTTAGGTTATCACCAGGTGAGGATTGCGAAGGAAGACCAGGAGAAAATGACTTTCACAACTGAATGGGGAAGTTTTTCTTACACAGTTATGTCGTTCAGGATAAAGAATACACCTGTTGTCTTTTTGCGTATCGTAGTACAAGCATTTCAATATTTCATTCACAAGTTTCTTCAAGTCTACCTAGATGATTGGATGGTGTATGGGCTAGTGAAGGATCATTGTGATAATCTGAGGGTGATGTTCGAGAGGTGCAGACAATTGAGCATCTCTCTCAATATTAAGAAGTGTATTTTTTCCACTCCTTTTGGCACGCTACTTGGTCATATCATTTGGAAAGAAGGGTTGTTGGTGGATCCTGCCAAGGTTGCTGTAATTTTGGGCTTAAAGGAACCCACCAATTAGAGCATAGTATGTGGGTTTTTAGGGTATATAGGGTACTACAAAAAATTCATTAGGGGGTATGTCAAAATTTCCACATCATTAGAGGATGTGTTGAAGCATAAAGGAACATTTCACTGGGGTGAGGGGTAATAGTTGAAATTTAACACTTTGAAGGAAAAAATTACTACTGCGCCCATCATATGCTTTCCCTCGTGGGGTAAACCATTTCATGTACATGTGGATGCTTTAGGTATGGTGATTATAGTGGTGTTACCATAGCCTAGAGATGATATTTTTGATCACCCCTTCTGTTTTTCTAGTAGGAAGCTAACTCCGGCTGAATAGAATTATACTACCACAGATCATGAAGCATCGTCCATGATCTAGGTACTGCATAATTTTAGATAGTTTTTGTTGGAAATGCCTTTTATCCTCTTCATGGACCATATGGATTTTAAGTATTTGGTAAACAAGACCATTTTACAAGAGTGCATATGTTTTTGGGTATTATTGTTTTAGGAGTTTGAATTTATGGTTGTGGTAAAACAAGGGAGGAATAATTTAGGACCTGATCATTTGTCAAGGATTAATTCAGGTGAGGATGTGCAAAGCATTGAGGACAAAATGCTAGATACTCAGTTGTTCAGACTGCATCGTGCACCCTCTGATTTGGAAGACATTGCAATATTTTTGTGAATGGGTGTGGCACTCGAAGGAATGAAGAGCATAGAGAAGAAACAACTTTCCATTCACGCCCCACCCTACATGCTGATTAGTGGAGACTTGTATAAACTAGCCCTGGATGAAATTTTGTGTTGGTGTGTACTTGAACATGAGCATGGAGCTATTATGGATGGATCTCATGACGGTATTGTAGGTGGACATTATGCTGGGAGGGCCACCGTGCGTAAGATTTTAATGGCTGGCTTATGGTGTGAGACATTATATAAGGATTACGCGGAGTATGCAAAAGGTTGCGATCATTTTCAGTGCCTTAGAAAACCTTGACATCATGATGAAATGCCTTTGAGACCAATTACTAGTGCGAAACCATTCGAGAAGTGGGAAATTGAATTTGTAGGCCTGATTTCCCCACCGACGCGCGTGACAGGTTCATGCTATGTTATTAATTTTACTGAGTATCTTACTAGGTGGGTAGAAGTGGCACATATGAAAGATTGTACCATGGCTACAACAACAAGATTTCTATGGGAGATCATAATAAATAGGTATGGATGTCCATTGAACTTAACAAGTGATAGGGGCACACACTTCTTGAATGAAAATGTTCAGATATTGTTAGTTGAATTTATGGTGGCACATAAAAAGACCACACCCTATCACCCATAAGCCAATGGGACTGCTGAGGCCTTTAACAAAATTTTGAGTCACACATTGACCAAGATTTGTGATGAGGGAAGAAAATATTGGGATGAAAAAGTCTCTGTCATGTTATGGTCATATCAGACCACTTACAAGAGCTTAAACAAAGAAACACCCTTTCAGTTGGTGTTTGGCTGATCTGGAGGATTTTTCATGATGCATATCTTCACTAAAATTTCCTAAATCTAGACCATGCTGAACGGCTTCTCAAGACCTTTATGACGGTATGCTAAACTTCAGAAATGGATTCCATATGCAAATTATATCTCCGATCAAAGTTAAGGCCTTAAATGGGTCAACCCTGGTCAATAGTGCAATCCGAACATGACACATGGGAAAAAAGAAGGTGACGAGAAGGAAAAATCAAGGTTGTTCGGTACGGTTTCGAGCCTCCGGTCTTTGACTCACATTATGACAGAAAAGAACAAGAGGCTCATCATTTGTAACAGAGGGGATCCCGGCCGCCATGAGAGCTATATTCTTATTTTCTGACATGGTGGGCTCTCAAACCACCACGTGGATGTCAATTTTGTATTATAAGCTTGATATTGTGTTTCAACTTTGATTTTTGCACTATGAGTTGATTTTTGCATTGCAAGTTTATTATTAGCTCGACAAGCTATTTTGCTAGCTCGGTGGGGTGATCAACTCCCCACCGAGTTGATCACATTTCCACATTTCTCATATGGATTGAGCTTATTACTACATTGTCAATTTTATTTCCACATTGTTTTGGTATAGTTCTATATGGTTATCTATCCATATTGATCGGGATATATCTTATCCCACTTACCTCAGGGGATAGCTCGGCTGTATGACTCGAAGGTTCCAAGGTAACAATTCAGCCAATGCAAACCACATGAATTGGCATAGTCAAAAACCATCTCAAAACCTATTTCCATGGGCGCGATGAACACAACAAACCACCTGACCAGATAGCTCAAGGTCCATATGATGCACAACCCACACATTGGGTGGTTAAACCAAATAGCTCAACAACCATTTAAATGGCTTGACAGAGATTAGGTGGCCAAAAAAAAGGGTGAACCCATGAGTAAATAGGCAGATCGGCTTATTTTTAAACAACCAAGCCTCCACATATGCGATGAATGTGGAATATACCCACGGGGCATACAAAACGGCTCGCCCAAAATGTGACCGCCATTAGTCAACCTTGTGATCTCGCAAAGGTAATTCAATCCACCCAAAAAATTTGACACTCAACTCAGACGAGCTAGAAACGAGCTCGTAGTATTTAAAGAGCTATGTGCTTTGTGTAGTAGAGGAGACCAGTTAGGGGAAGTAAGCATTCATTTGAGGTTTTGAGGCACTTAGAGGAACTTTCAGAACTTGATGTAAAAATAAAAGTTGCTCAAAATTTTGAGACAAAGAAAATGGTGGTATTTATGTTTCTCATGAAGTGATGTAGATTTTCCCATGTAGGCAATTTCCATTGTAGTTGCATAGAACAAGCATGAGGAACAAACAAAGATTTGAGTTTTTCAAGCACCTAAGGGCTGAACTAGGTCTTGGTGCAAAAAGGGAAGTTACTTAGAATTTTATCTAGTTTCCATAAATGTAAATACGTTTTATGTAGGTATTGTACATTCAAATTTGTAGGCTTTTTTCAGACATATTTTCACAGGAAACCAATAGGAAAAGCACTGTAGAAGCTATAGATCGTTCTTGGGACATTTTTTGCTATTTTTCAGAGTTCCTTGGGACATTGATCAGTTCATTTGCAGGTATAAAGATCTGTTAGTCATTATTGAAGGGTCATTTTACTTCATTTGATGTTGAATAGATTGATTCACTTTTTGTGAATCCAGAGACATAGCCTTTGGGTGAAATCCGTTATCAATTTCTGAGTTGTGGTTTTTTTATTCAGTTTTTAGAAGATTTTGATTAGATAAAATTCATCTTTTGATTAATTTTATTAATTAATAAAATAAGCACAAACTGGAGTAAACAGATTGAAGGAAATTTCAGTATCCATAACTCACATCAGATAATTGAATGCACATTTCAGTGTCTTGATTGATAATCAGACTGAGGTGCATGTATTAAAAGGAATTAATCAATTTTGGGGTAATTGGACCAATAATTTGATGTTGAGTTCCTTAGTGTCTGGAAATTTTAAAAGTACAAAAAAAGTACCATTTTCGGATTAAGTTTGGTATCAGAACTGGTTTAGCTCTTGATTTTCTTCAGTATTTTTGGGTTTAGTTTTGGTTCTTGCATTTTGGCTTGATCTTTCAGTTGGAGTGTGTAGTTTTTGGAAGTACAGGTGTGTAGGAAAAACATGGGCAAGTTATCCAATAGGGAGAAAATTGAGGAACTTAAAGCATGCAATTAGTAGATACATGAACAAAATGCCTTCCTGAGATGTTATCTATTGGCTCTTGAAGAAAAAATTGACACATTGAAAAGATAGATAGAATCTAAGGATGAGATCTTGATGGTGTTTCAAATTGATGGACCTAAAGAGGTACCTGTTACTGTTGATGCATCCACTATGACCGATGAGTGCACATTAAGTATGGCAACATCTAATTCCTCTTCCTAGGCTAATTTGGATTCTAATGTAGTCCTAGGTGGATTTGAAAAGCACAATAAGGGTATATAATCTAAGATTTTGAATAGCATGGATTTTAATGGAATTAACCTTGGTAAGAATAATCAACGTATAACTAACCCAATCTTGGTTGAGGAAAGGTGATTGGAGAAAGTTCCAAGTCAACTATTTTTCTGATAACCAAGTGTCATCCCTACTAGCTTCACCTGATTCATCCTCATTAGGAGGATCTGGAAAAAATTCACAATGGAGAGATGTTGAAATCTCGGTAAAAAAATTGATCCATTATCTATACTAGAGAATTTTGTCTATAATATGGAAGCAATTTTACATAGTTATCCATGCACATTCTGTGGTTTGTCTAACCAATGTGTGGACAAGTGTAGGAAAATAAAATCCATAATGGAATAGATTGAGAAAATGCATTCTCCTAAACCTAGCTCGGCTAAGAGCAGTCAAGGTAAGGTTCCTAAAAATGTGGATCCTAAAACATTGGATCAAATATTTTGTGAACACTGTAAAAAGAAAGGTCATTTAGTTGAACAATGTTGGCAACTACATCCAAAACAAAAATTAAAGTTCATTAAATAGGATAATAGTTTAAAACCAACCATTATGACCCCTTCAGTGGCACAGGTAAAAATTGAGTTTAAACAACCACCTAAACAAGAAAATGTGTTGAAAAAGGTGGGTAAACAGTTTATCAGTTTTATGTTTGCATAGTTTCTTTGTTGAATGGTATGTAAAATAACCAGGTAGTTTTGGAAATCCTGTTGAATTGTGAAAAGGATAAGTTCCAAATTTATTTATCTACTTTGGTGTTGGTGAAGTATCCTGAAGAGAAGATAACCAAGTGTCAGGTTTAAAATAATTGGTGTAATTTTTTTTTGATGGTTTTACAAACTTCATATTTTAGTAGCATGTACAGTTTTAGTTCGCATGATCTATGGTCGGATGTCTATTTTTAGAAGTTGTATTGAGTATGTTGTTATAGTGCAAGTTATATCATGTAGGAATTCTTTGTGAGTGTACAAGTTATACAAACTTTTTTTTATTAGCTATGATATTTGCACATTTGTAAATCTTGTTGATAGGCTTAAATATTTGTAACTATTAGGTATAGTTACAAATAGTGTGTAAAATTTTGCACTAACAAGATGTGAATGCAAGTTTCAATTTTGCATTGTTGACAGTGGTGAGTGTAGGTTAAAATTGTATAGAGGAATATGGCATTTGCAGTGTCATACCTGTTGTAGTTTAGGCCATTGGATTGTGTTACTTTTATTGGCATTTGAATATTGTAAATTTTTCGAAAAATTACCATGTTATAAACTGGGTTATGTGTTTTTCATTTGCAGAGAACGTGTGTATAGTTCAATTGGGTAAAATCTCCATTTTGAGGTCAAAATGGTATTACTAGGGAGGGATGATCTGAAGGATTTTTCACTATGTATATCTTCCCTAAAGCTACCTAAATCTAAACCATGCTGAAGGACTTGTCAAGACCTTTCTGACGACATGCTGAACTTTAGAAACGAAGTCCGTTTACAGATTCTATTGCCGGTCAAAGTTAAGGTCTTAAATGGGTCAACCCTGGTCAATAGTCCAATCCAGATGTGAGAAGTGGCAAAAGTGGCAAGTAATGAGAAGACAAAATGAAGGTGGTTTGATTTGGTTTTGGGCCTTTGGTATTCGACTCATGTTATGGCGGAAAAGAACAAGAGGCTCAACTTTTATAACGGAGGGGAGCCCGGTCACCGTGAGGGCTATATTCTTTTTTTCCAACTTGGTGGGCTCCCAAACCACCATGTGGACGTCGATTTTGCATTCCAAGATTGATATTGTGTTTCAAGTTTTTTTTTACACTATGAGTTGATTTTTACATGACAGGTTTATAACCATCTTGACGAGCTATTTTGTCATCTCGGTGGGGTGATCAACTCCCCATCGAGTTGATCACATTTCCACATTGCTCTTATGGATCGAGCTTATTACTACATTGTCGAGTTTATTTCCACATTTTTTGGGTATAGTTCTATATGGTTATCTATCCATATTGATCAGGGTATATCTTATCCCACTTACCTCGGCGGATAGCTCGGCTGTATTACTCGGTGGTTCCAAGGTAACTGTTCGGCCAATGAAAACCACATGAGTCAGCACAATTAACAACAAGCTTAACACCTATTTCCATCCGTGCAGGGAACACAACAAACCACCTGACCATATAGCTTGGGGTCCATATAATACACATCCCACCCATTGGGTGGTTAAACCAAATAGTTTGTCATCCAATTGAATGGCTCAACAAAGATTAGGTGGCTAAAAAAAAGGGCGGCGTGGTCAAAGCCACGAGTAAGTATGCAGCTCGACCTATTTTTAAACATCCAAGCCTCCCCATATGCAATGAATGTGGGATATACCCATGGGGCATACAAAATGGTTTGCCCAAAATGTAACCGCTGTGAGTTAACCCTATGACCTCATAGAGGTAAGTCAATCCACCCAACCAATTCAACACTCGACTCAAATGAGCTAGAAATGAGTTCACTAGTATTTAAAGAGCTCTATGCTCTGTGTAGTAGAGGATAACAATAAGGGGAAGTAGGCATTCATATGAGGTTTAGAGGCACTTACAGGAACTTTCAAAACTTGATGTAAAAAGAAATTTTTCTCAAAATTTCGAGACAAAGACAACGGTGGTCTTCTTTTCTCATGAAGTGCTATATATTTTCCTATGTAGGAAATTTCCATCACAGTTGCATAGAACAAATACGAGGAACAAAAAAAGATTTGAGTTTTTTGAGAACCTAAGGGCCAAACCAGGTCTTGGTGAAAAGGGAAGTTTCTCAGAATTTCCTCTAGTTTCTAGAAATGTAAAATTATTTCATGTAGGTATTATACATTTAAAGTTGTAGGATTTTTTTGATGCATTTTCACAGGAAACCAACAGGAGAACCATTGTAGGATCCACAGATCATTCCTGGGACAATTTCTGCTATTTTTCAGAGTTCCTTGGGACATTGATAAACTCATTTGTAGGTATAAATATCTGTTAGTCATTATTGAAGGGTTATTGTACTTCATTAGATGTTGAATAGATCGATTCACTTTCTATGAATCCGGAGACGTAGCCTTCGGGTGAAATCTGTTATCAATTTATGAGTTGTGGTGTTTCTATTCAGTTTTTAGAAACTTTTGATCAGATAAAAATTCATCTTTTGATTAATTTTATTAATTGATAAAATAAGCATGAAACTAGAGTAAACGGATTGAAGGAAATTTCAGTATCCATAACCCACATTAGATAATTGAATTCACATTTCAGTGTTGTGATTGATAATTAGACCGAGGTGTATGTATTAAAAGGAATTAACTAATTTTGGGGTAATTGAAAAAATAATTTGATATTGAGTTCCTTAGTATCTAGAAATTTTAAAATTACCATTTTCAGATCATTGGCGTAGAGGCAGTATTACCCGTTGAATTCATGTTACCTTCTCTACATATTGTGCACACATGAGGATTAGCTGATGAACAAGCGCTTGAGGAACGCATTGACAAATTGATGCAATTGGATGAGAGGCAAGCCATTGCTCATTAGAGTCAGAAAATAGAAATATCGAGGAAAAAGGCATGACATGATAGACATATCAAGAACAAGAAGCTTGAGGTGGGATAGATGGTTCTCTTGTATGATTCAATTTTTTTGCGCCACCGTGGGAAGCTTAAAGTCCATTGGTTGGGACCATACATTATTATGTATATACTTGATTTATGCGCTTACTAGTTTGAAGCGCTAAATGGCACGTGGTTTCCTAGTTTCTTTAACGAGAGAAGGTTGAAGCCCTATTATAAATAAGTCTTCCTAGTGTTTGTAAATAAGGCCGTAGTGACAATTAGCTTAGAATTTCCCTTCCTACATTTTATTTTGTATGTGTTTCCTTTCCTCGTATTTTTTTTTTCATTTTTGTTCGGTGTTTTGTTGCACATTGGTGGACTAGTAGATAATTTCATTATAAGTGATTCCATGCATAGAGGACTGCACATAATTTTAGTTGTGGGGTGGACTAGGCAGGTATGTTTTGGATATGGTTGACAATGTCTTTGTGAAGATAAAATATTAGAGAACTCATTCTGGGATGATGAGCGCAAAGGTAAAAGATTGAGTGATACGGTGTATAAGGTGTTCAAGTTCATGTGGGTATAAAGGTGTCTTGGGGAAGAAACAAATGAATTGAGAAAAGACCACGTTGAAGGGGAAAAATGATTGCGCAGTGTAACATGAGGTATGCGGTACCATAGGGAACTACTTGGTGGATAACATAGAGGTTATGTACTTCGGCATGGTGAGACATGCGAAGGAGGTATGTGGCAGTAAATTAGTATTGGTTCACCAAAAGGTTACGACTGCGGCACGAGGAGGGAATTCATAGAAGTTAACTTACGTAAAAAGTGTTTTATTAAAAAGAGATGTTAAGACACATGGTGAGATGAACTTTAAGGTATTGAACAAGTATAAATAGAGGGTAAAGGTAGTAATTTTAACTACTTTCCTTAGAGAATTGTTTTGTGCTCCCAAGATTAAAGTGTAACGAGGGTTTTGATAAGAAAGTGAGGAGCTTGTCACGAACCAATCGAGTTGTGCAATCTATGGTGTGATCTTGTGGTATAGCAGGAAGGAAAAAAGACAACATAACAGGAAGGGGTTGCATGAGAGAGAAGGGTGGAAGTTGTCATGGTCGGGTAGACAAAAGAGTGAAAGAGAAAAATAGAAATGGCACCTGGGAAACCTCAAACAAAGAGACCAAAGGTAGAGAAGGAGGAACTCCTTGAGGTATACTTAGAGATGCAATACCCCCTGGGTGTGATTAAGACTAAAAAATGGATTTCAAAGCTTTACAGGTGCAATATTAGTGAATATATCCACCGAATGAATGAAAACAAGAAGAAGATGTAGGTGGATTTAGTTTCAGACACTCCCATAGTAGACGAGCTCGGAAACCCTAAGGTTGATGTCTCGGTACAACAAGAATTTCAAAAAACTAGAGTCATGTAGCTATGGGATCTTCCATTCTTTGCAAAACCCACCCTGTTATTCAGGTGGTTGATGTTGTAGGTACATGAGGACTTATTCTACTTTGTAAGAAGAAGAATGAGGATTACAAGCCATTTGATTAGAATAGTATCATGCTTGCAAAGCACTGGCAAGAATATGGCACTTGATTTATGTGCCACTGCAAAAATTTAAGATTTAGCAAAACAACTGAACTATGAGAAAAGGAGAAGGGCTCAGGTGATTTTGGATCTTCCAAAACTGGCTTTAATAGTCACTTCCTGACTCATTAGTTGCATGTTGGCAGCATAAGAAAGATGGACGGACATCAATAGGAGATTCTTGTATGTGGCCTACAAAGTATAAAAAAGGGCACATTAAAATTTTGTAGAGTTTATTACAAGAAACATTATTGAGGAGGCGCGATTGCAGAATGAGGTTGGCGCAAAGATCACATGGGGCTCCATACTTATGTTAATCATATTCTATGAAATTGGTTTCCCAAATGCGTTAGATGGAAAAATATGGGTTCACCAATCGACACAATTGTCTCTTGCAGTACATTTTTTGAAATTCACTTATGATGGGACCATATCGAGCACCTACAAGGCACATAAAAACTTATGGTATAAATGGTTGCGCAAGGCCTTTTGAGAACCAATGGCATATTCCTCATTAACTACCACAAGTTTTTGGAGACTATGTCAAATTTGCAATCACACAAAATTTCTGCTTAACAAGATTTATGATGGCTAAAGAAGACATGGGGCTGTGGTGCAAGCTCCCATTCAAATTCACTGCTAGATACTTGAATTAATCCATTAATTGATTAAAGGACATGCAGAAGATGACCTTTCATGAAAATAAAGTAGATGCTGATGTCTGTACCCTTCGCACTATATATAAGTATGGTACCCAACCTGCATATGTCGAGGTTTTGGAGTCAGATTTCCTAGACTTGCACCCAAAAGTTAATGTCACCATCAAAGGCTATGTCCATTGAGTATTTGTGCAATTGTGTCCCAAGACTAAAGGGGGTATTGAAGTGGAGATTATAGACTTCCCCTTTCCAAAACCACGGGAGGTGCCAATCCCAATAATGAAAGTAGTACTTGGTGAAGAAGAAGGAGAATGAGAAGGAGAAGAAGAAGAACAGGTTGGGGAGCAAGACACCTCCAAGAAGAGGAAGTATTACACATGCCACAATGGTAATAAGGGCATGAGTACTTCACAACAAGGTAGCGTCAAGGCTTCACAGCCAAAGCGTGAGGGAGAGGAGGAGCAAGAGGAAGAGGATCCAAAACAAAATAAACATAAGGTACATGATGTATCAAGCTCTGTGAAAGGATCATAAGAAGAGGAGAAGGACCACACTACTTTTAGGGAGGCTAGAGATAGATCTCGAGGAGAAAGAGAAGAGAAGGGCCGAAGAAAAGGCCAATAAAGTAGGAGAGGCAAGCGACGAAGAAAAGGAACACACTGTAGAAGGGCCAGAAAAGAGTCCAACACATGAAGCTTCACCCATCCATACCACCAACGACATAGAGAAAGGGAAGGGGGACTCCTTTTTCATAAAGGAGGACAAGGGGTTCACCCCGAGATCAAAGAAGAAACAATCGAAGTGTAAGGCAACAAGGAGAAAGTGGACACCCGTGTCTCCTCATATGGATTTCGTGGACAATCCCAAAATGGTTTTGAATGCAATATTTGAAGGTACACTCCCCCTAGAGAATATATATAGTTAGGAGATTATGGAGGAGGAAGGAGGTATGCCTAGAACTAGAAAAATGATAAGTTAGAACCTACATTGCCACTCTGAAGAACCTGAATTTTAGGTGAAAGATCAAGCGATAAAGAGCATTCATTTAAAGAAGGGAGGAGAGACATATAAAGTGGTGGATCCTAGCCACCTAATAGATGGGAAGGAATGCAACGTGCTTTAAAAGATGTCCTTAGAGATGATTTAGTGTAGCTTGGATGTAGTGGACACTGTGCAGACCTTAGTCCCGGTGAAGAAGGAAAAATAAAAGGAAGTAGAAAGATTACACCAAGGACTGAAGGGCAAGAAAATGTGAACCCATGAGGCCTATGATCAAGATGGTGCCCTCATTGAAGGAATTTTGGGACAATGTTGGACCCTGGTAAGCTTGACCAGGAAAAATTGTGGGGACAAGATGGAGTATCTCGAGGACCTTGTAGGGATGTTGCTTACAAAATGTCAAGGATGGCACAAGACCAAAAACTACAGAAATTGCCAAGGAAAAAGAAGAGAACAAAATCTCCATTGAAGCCCGAATCACAGAGTTGGAGGATTTACTTATCCAACTCAAGGAAGTAAATACATTGGCAGATAGGGGCTTTAACAACTACAAGAATTGTGATCCATAATTGACGCACGAGTGACAGAGGAGGAGGCCACTCTTAAAGCCTTGCAGGAGAAGATCCATACTAGCAAGTCTAAACACACGTAATTGATTATTGATACCACAACTCATAAAGATAAGATAAACACAAAGCATGAGAAAATGGATTACAGGATTGGAAAGCTCTGAGATTCCATTAGTGAGTGGATGGAAAAGTTTGAATGTATCTGCGTAGAGCTATTGGTGGCTATAAATGAGCTCAAGTGGAAAGTGGAGAAAGTTACCCCAGATCTACTACTCAACATTGTATGGGAATCACTAGAGAAGTCACTAGAAAAGTGAAAGGCATGGGGGAAATTGAAGGGTGATATATATGCAAAGTTCCTTGAACTTTTCCAGTCAGGCGTTTAGTGGTTGAACCATGTAGCAAATTTTGCCTTGACATATTTTTGGTCATCAAAGTTTTGTTCAAGGGGCAGAGAGGATTACCGTGGGTGGAAATCACATTAATGTGGGGTTATGTTGAGCCCCTAAAATGACCAAGTACCCAAGGTGCAAAGGAATGTGGCATGTAGGAACAAGGTAGAGGCACGTGCATAAGTAGCTTTTGGAGATGTGCGAGGGCTCGCGCCCATGAAGGATGGATTCATGAATTATTCATTTTAGACTATGAATGAAGTTACGCTAAGGGAGAAAATGGAAAAGAAACCAAGTACAATTATGGATAATGATAGGCTATGGAGGCTTGCAACTCAAGAAAGCATATTCCAAGGCATCATTACGGTTATCATAACTGAATAAGGAGTCGAGGTTGGTATGGGCTAGCTGGCACTTGTATGCCAAGGATACTCGATTAGAGAAAGCCATGATGAAATTTGGCATGTTTTGTGGGTAATGATGATTTGGTTAGGGGAGATTCCTTCCATGTTCTATCTTATGTATTGATTTACCGGACACTTGAGAGAAAATATAGTAAGATGAGATAGATAAAATGTAATGAAAAATTGTAAACTCTGTAATGAAGTTAGTATGGAAGCATGGTGAGACTCTATTGCTGTATGATCTCCATTCATGGAATATTTAATATATCATTGGCTACTGAATGTGATGAATATATAGATAATGTAGGGGTTCTGAATATCTGTGTTATGCTTTTGATCCATACATTTTTCTTTCATGTTTATGGATTCAAACCCTTGTGTTCTTAGTAATTCTCATGGCTAAGATTTGATTCTTCCTTACTATAGTGATGTTCACATCTATAGTATGGTGCATTTATACCTAGGTCTAGTCTCCTTAATTCTATCTTAGAATTCATACAATCATATCTATGCATTGTCTCTCTGTAATGGTGATGAACATTTTTGTAAAGATCATATAAAGGAGGGGCTCGGTGCTTGTGCGCGCTTCGGGTGAGCTCCAAGTCAGGTTGGGTGATATTCTGATGCGTTTGGGGTTTGAAGAGAAGTTAGAGGTGAATAGAGACTACATTTTCTTTTTTATATTTTTCATTTATACATGTGCCAATGAAAAAGGTAAGGTATCCCAAAACCATGTTAAACATGGAACAAACATCCCTAAATGGTGTCAGTGAAGAATATCATCTTGAGAGCTTTCCAACTACTGTGAGAATGCGGCGAACGGACATCATGAGCTCTAGTTATGTCCGGTCAAAGTTTAGTCAATGGGAAAGTCAACTCTGGTCAACATATCAATAATGGACCAATAGCAATGCGACACATGGCAAAAGGAGAAAAGGGAAAAATGAAGGTTGTTTGAGTTGTTTGCAACCTCCAATCTTTGACACATGTAAAAGTAGGCCAGAACAAGAGGCTCAACTTTTGTTACGGAGGGGAGCCTGGCCGCCATGAGGACGATAATATTATCGCCGACATGGTGGGTCATCAAACCACCACGTGGCTTGCCACCACAAGTTCGATTTTCCTATCGAGGGTCGACAAGTGGTATTTATTTCCATATTTCATTTGGAATGTCATTATATTACTTGGGTCAAATATCATATATTACCTTTGTAATTATTTGGCATTTTAACGTCCATATCATTTTTTATGTGTTTGGGATTTTGGGCTAGTCAACATTGCCACATTATCTCCCAACATATCTACATATTTCCTAGCAGCTCGGAGTGTCAACAAAAACTCACCACAACCAACGCAAATCGTTTGGGGCCAACCAACAATGCACCGGTTTCCACTTAACTCGGCGGTCAAACCTTACCATATTGCCACCCACGTGGATAAACAACCCTACTACATAGCTCGGCCCATGTCACGGGCATTTCAAACAACACAAATCCAAAGTCAAACATAGCTTGGATAATATAAGTGGTGGCCAACAAAAGGTGAACAGGTGTGGCCTAAGCCACGTTTAAAATGGCGGGTTGTTTTATATTTAAACCTCCAACCATGGCTACCTCCGCTCAATGTGGGATATCTCACCCACATGCAAAACAGACTCCACCATAATGCATGCCTCCAGGTATTGAACCCATAACCTCCGCTGCCCAAGACATATCCACCAACCAACTCGCCTAGAGGCTTGGGCAGATTATAAAATGGGTCGCTGCAACTTATACAAGGGACAGGGCTGTGCAAAGAAGGATAAGGAGGCAGCTATCAGAAAACACCATGTTTAAAGGCCTTGCACTCAGATTGGGATCTTGGAGTAAAAAGGTGAAATGTAGGGAATTCTGAGACAATTCCAATGATGTAAGATTTGATGTTTTTTGTTGAGTTTTAACCTATGTTTGGAAGCTTTGAATACAGTTTTTAACAGGGATCTACAAGATAGCTAGTTGGAAAACATGAATTTCAATGCACTTCTGGTCCGAAAAGTGACTTGGTGTAAACATGAAAAGTGTTAAAAATTCAGAGATGATATCAGATATATGATTTTTTTTCATAGAATGTTTTTAAATCTCAATTTGTAGGTGTTTTTCTAACACAGTTGCAGGGAGATCACATTGTGAAAACACTGTAGGAGCCACGGGGATCATTCTTGGGACATTGATCAACTCATTTGTAGGTTATGATTCATTATTGGTTGTTTTTAAGATTTATTGTACTTAAATTTCAATATAATTAATGGATTGGTTCAATCCGAACCCGGGGATGTAGGAATTTCTGAACCCCATAAACAATCTTTTTTGTTATCTGAGTGTTTTCAATTTTGATTATTTATTTGTTACCAAAAGTTTTCCGCACTTCTATGGATGCATAATAATCAAAATTTAATCAATTTTTGGAGTTTAGAATACTTAAAAATTGGTTAAGAAAATCACGATCTTTGGAAACTTTTAAAAGTGAAAAAATACAACACACGTTTTCAGATCAAGTTTGGTATCAGAGCAATTAGATTGTCAGATTAGCTTCTAATTGTGTTTGGAAATTTGGCTTTAGTTTCAATATTGATTTCAGTCTTCAGTGTGTAGAAATTTTAGGGCTTGTTAATCTTCTTTTGTAGTGTGCAGTTTTGGAAGTACAGGTTGTGTTTGCAGGAACCGGGAATCATGGGAAAGTCATCCAAATAGGAGCAACTAGATGAGCTTGAAGCCATAAACCGCCAACTCCAAGAAGAAAAATCTTTCTTGATAGATAATTTTTATTCCTTGGAAGAGGAAATAGTGCGGTTAAAATCTGAGCCACAATCCTCTATAACCAAGAAAGAGGAGTATGTTAACAAGATGCTTGAAGAGAGCAAGAAGTTGATGGGCTTTGTTAAAGAGTTGCAGGAATAAATACGGACCAAGGATGCCCTCTTGGAAAAGCTGCAACAAGGTGAACATAAGAAGGAAATTCCTTCCAAATCAGATGCAGGTACTATGACAGAATGCACTGTAAATTTTTCACATTTTAATTCTTCCTCTCATTCATTTTCAGATATTCCTTTGGGTCAGTTTGAAAAACACACTAAGGGAATTGGGTCTAAACTAATGGTTAAGATAGGATTTAATGGAAAGGGCCTTGGTAAAAATGGACAAGGTGATGCTAACCCAGTACAGGTAGAAGATCAGCCTCGGTTTGTAGGTTTGGGTTATTCTAGTGGGAAAATGGAAATTGGAGAAAGTTCCAAAGCAGCTGAAGGAAGACAAGCTTCCAACAACCAAGGATCTATGCCACTAGAATTGTCGGATTCTGCCATCAGGAGGAATAATGAAAGGTGTAAAAAAATAGGTAAAAGAGGTAATCAGATTCCACCTCCTTCTACTTACACTAAAAAGAGCACTAAGGGAAAATCAAATCCTAAAACTTCTAATACACACTTTCAGTTGGAACAATATAGCTTTGGTAGGCAGAAATATGCTTTCCCTTGCACATTTTGTGAAGGTACTAATCATTTTGTTGCATATTGTTGGAAGAGGAAAAATTTGATTAAGAATTTAATGCCTTTTGTGAATGATAAGGTAGGTGCTAAAGACCAATCTCACCAAGGAAAGGTGAGCAATGGAAAGAATGTTACCTCTCCTAAATAGGAGAATCATTCTTGTAGACAGAGTTTTAAGAATGGTAAAATGGGTAAGACTCCTAAAAACAGGGAAGTTAAATTTTGTTCCCATTGTAATAGGAATGGTCATGATGTTAAGGTTTGTTGGTTTGTTCCTAAACAACAGAATTGGAAAGTTGTTAAAAAGAACAATATTGTAAAACCAACAGTGCTAAACCTAACTAAAACTCATTTTGGTACTGAGAAGGTAAAACAACCAAAACGGAAAAACCCAAGTGATTGGTTGGGAAAAACACTCCTCAACTTTATATTTTCACTACAGTAAATTGTTGATAGTAGGCAAGCAAAAAAATTTCAGAGCTATTTATTAGGGATTCTTGTTGATTGATAAGGATTTGTTCTTAAGTTGATATTTAAGCTTTGAAAATGAATGGAAATAGCTAAAGAGAAGATTTGAGTGATAGGTTCATCATACTCATGTTTTGTTTTCTCATATTGGTTAGTATTTCCATTGTTGAAAATAGTATGCAGGGATAGGCATCAGTAGCATGTCTAAATTTGAAACTTGCAGTTGTAATCAACATAATCACAAAGTTTCAGTTGAACACTAGCTTCCGTTATAGATGGGTGTTATTATCTGAGTTATTATTTGTGATGGTGATACAATGTTTTGGCAACTTCACGTGGGTTCAGTTGTTAACTATAGCTATTTTTGGGTGTTGATAGTCTATTATATCCTGATAGTGAATACTTGCAGTTGTTATAGTTTCAGATAGGCAGTGGGCACTAGCCTAATTGTGGGCAATTTAGATGTCTTGTATACTGATCTGTGTTATGGAATTGTAATTTTTGGTAATCGGCCGTATCACAAAGTGACAGTTGAACACTAGCTTTCCATAATAGAATGGGTGTTATTATCTGGTCAGTTAATTGTGATGGCATTACAGTGGGGTATGACAGATCACAGATTATGTGCAGAGTTGACAGGGTTACAACATTTCAGTTGAACACTAGCTTAATTGGGTGTTATTATCTGATCGGTTATGTAATTAGCTAATCAAATATTTGCATTTTTATTAACCTATAATGTTATTTCAAGTTCTTGTATGTGTTTGTGCAATGTAGGAAGAGATAGCATTATTTTTGGGTTGATAAACAACTTTTTGGGACAAAAAGCCTTTCTCGGTGGGGAGGTGTGATCAGGGGATCATTTTTGAAAGTTCCTTAAACATCCCTAAATGGTTTTAGTGTAGAATATCATCTCAAGAGCTTTCCAATGACTATGAGAACACGACAAACAGACATCAGGAGCTCTAGTTATGTCCGGTCAAAGTTCAGTCAACATGAAAGTCAACTCTAGTCAACATGTCAATAATGGACCAATAGCAATGTGACACGTGGAAAAAGGAGAAAAGGGGAAAAAAATGAAGGTTGTTCGAGTTGTTTGCAACCTCCAGTCTTCGACACACGTAAAAGAGGGCTAGAACAAGAGGCTCAACTTTTGTTACGGAGGTGAGCCCGGTCGCCATGAGGACGATAATATTATCGCCGATGTGGTGGGTCCTCAAACCACCACGTGGCTTGCCACCATAAGTTCGATTTTCCTATCGAGGGCTGACAAGTGGTATTTATTGCCATATTTCATTTGGTATGTCATTATATTACTTGGGTCAAATATCATATATTACCTTTGTAATTATTTGGCATTTTAATGTCCATGTCATTTTTTATGTGTTTGGGATTTTGGGCTAGTCAACATTGCCACATTATCTCCCAATATATCCGCATATTTCCTAGCAACTTAGAGTGTCAACAACAACTCACCACAACCAACGCAAATTGTTTGGGGCCAACCAACAATGCACCGGTTTCCACTTAACTCGGCGGTCAAACCTTACCATATTGCCACCCACGTGGATAAACAACCCTACTACATAGCTCGGCCCATATCACGGGCATTTCAAACAACACAAATCCAAAGTCAAACACAGCTCGGCCAATATAAGTGGTGGCCAAAAAAAGGTGAACAGGTGTGGCCTAAGCCATGTTTAAAATGGCGGGTCGTTTTATATTTAAACCTCCAACCATGGCTACCTCCGCTCAATGTGGGATATCTCACCCACATGCAAAAAAAACTCCGCCATAATGCATGTTGCCGGGTCTTGAACCCATAACCTCCACTACCCAAGACATATCCACCAACCAACTCACCTAGAGGCTTGGGCAGATTATAAAATGGGTCGCTGCAACTTATACAAGGGGACAGGGCTGTGCAAAGAAGGATAAGGAGGTAGCTATCAGAAAACACCATTTTTGAAGGCCTTGCACTCATATTGGGATCTCAGAGTAAAAAGGTGAAATGTAGGGAATTCTGAGATGATTCCAAAGATGTAATATTTGATGTCTTTTGTTGAGTTTTACCCTATGTTTTGAAGCTTTGAATACAGTTTTTAACAGGGATCTACAAGACAGCTAGTTGGAAAACATGAATTTCAATGCATTTCTGGTCCGAAAAGTGACTTGGTGTAAACATGAAAAGTGTTCAAAATTTAGAGATGATCTCAGATATATGATTTTTTTTCATAGAATGTTTTTAAATCTCCATCTGTAGGTGTTTTTCTAACACAGTTGCAGGGAGATCACATTGTGAAAACATTGTAGGAGCCACGGATCATTCTTGGGACATTGATAAGCTCATTTGCAGGTTGTGATTCATTATTGGTTGTTTGTAAGAGTTATTGTACTTAAATTTCAATATAATTAATGGATTGGTTTAATCTGAACCTGGGGACGTAGGAATTTCTGAACCCCGTAAACAATCTTGTTTGTTATCTGAGTGTTTTCAGTTCTATTATTTATTTGTTACCAAAGTTTTCCACACTTATATGGATGCATAATAATCAGAATTTAATCAATTTGTGGAGTTTAGAATACTTAAAAATTGGTTAATAAAATCACGATCTTTGGAAACTTTTAAAAGTGAAAAAAAATACAATACACATTGAAAATGGGGGGAAAGTAGAAGAAAAATGGCTATCTTCTTTGTTTTCTCTAGGTATAATGCACTCTTGAGTTTACAAGATCAATTGCCAAACCTTTGAAATGGGAATGGCTTTACATTTTATAGAGTAGAATATGACTCTTCATCTAACCCCCAATGCCTTTTCATATGTACTCACACAACTTAAAACTTTTCAACTTCCTAGGAAACTTCTAAATCCCTTTTTATAACATAAAGGTGACTTAATACATTATGAACATTAATACATATGAAAAAGTGCAACCCCAATACAAAATTAAAACATTTGAGAAGAGAGAATGTTGGGGGAAAGAGGAGAGAGAAAGAGAGAGAGAGAATATAAGAGGATACATCATTCCTAATGAAGACCGCTGATGCTCATCGATGGAATTCTTCAAATGCAGTGAGACTCTGAATCTTCGAACTCCTTGCATACTGTGAAACTCCTCCGAATTAGCTCACGAACGCTTGCCAAGTTGAATGAACTAAGATGGATATTGAATTCCCGATCAAAAAATGACTAGGATGCTCTCGAAAAATGATGTCCCCCTGAATGATTATCCTTATATGACCCATTGTGTCAAAACTACTTTTTGAGTGTAACTTACTATTTTTAGTAAGTGTGAATTGCAAGCTGAGATGACCTTGCCTGCGATGCTCCCTCTGTGTTCACCACCTTTCTCATGACATCTTCAAATGGTGGCTTACCCGAAGTAACATACCCCTATGTATGGAGACATGCTATTTTTAGTAAGTGCGCCACGGACGTCAAATTGCAACAAAACGGGTCTTGAAATTTTGGGTTTTATTCTAGGGTTCCACGCTCCAAATTTTGAGTAATTCCTTCATCTGAAAAAATGGGAAAATGATGTTTTCATCAGCAGGGGAAGAATAATGACAAAAAATTCAGTCCTCCATATCCCTAAAAAATAGGGACTTCATGGCATAAAAACTAGTTTACATGAAACTAGATTTTTCAGCAATCATTCCCTACAATTTTTGGATAATTTTGCTCATTGGATCTTTGGGAATTTGAAAATTTCTTTGAGGAAGGAAGAATGATGATAAAAAACACAGCCCTCCATATCCCTAAAAAATAGGGACTTCAAGGTGCGAAAACTAGTTCGCGCAAAACAAGATTTTTTGATGATTGTTTCCTCCAATTTTCAGGTGATTTCGCCCACCAGAACCTCGAGAAGTAGAGAGGTAGGTCACTGATTTTTTCCATTAATGTGTTGTGGTGGCCATTAATGGAGCTTGAAAATTTAAGGTCTTTTTTTTTTGTCTTTGTTTGCGATGAAATCAATTCCATTGTGATAGGTTTTTGCTTCTTATGCTTCAGGAGAAATTTCCCTTCAATCCGATAAACGGTTTGACGGGAAATTCAATTTTTCCTTTGTTAAGCCAGAAAAGAGATTTATTCATTGTGAATGTTATATGAACCACCAGGGAGGATTGAAAGTGTGTTTTTAATGGCCTTCAAGAGATTAAAAAAACTCAACAAAAAATGGTTCGTCAATCTGAGCACTGGTTTGCAAGATATGTTCGAATTTCGGTTTCATGGCAATGGGGATTTCCATTGTTCTTCTTCTCTGTTCTTCATTTGTTCTTCTTATCTTGATGAATTTTTCTTATGATACTTGTGTCCCATCATGGAGTGAAGGATTATGTGCTGTAATGGAGTTGGTTCAAGCTTTGGCAATGGTGGAGTGGTGGACTGGTGTTCTTTGCAATTTTCTTCTGGTAATGGAGAAGCAGTTAGAAGCAGCTATCAATTAGATTTTTTTTAAAAAAATTTTGAGTTTGAGTTGGGAAATTTTTTTCATGTTTGATGTTTCTAACCTTATGGATGTGAGGGACATCAAATTCCATGGTGGTCAAGAGGATGATGTGTGGCACTAGATTCAACGACAAGGAATGAAGGAGAAAAAAGTTGCTTTAAAGCACTGGGAGCTGAAAGTTGGTCACATGGGTGTCAAAATGACTCCCCATAAGGTCCGGGAAAATTTTTAAATTTATGATGTCCCCCACCTTAGGAACATAAGGGACATGAGTTTCCACAGCAGTCCTAGAGCTGACACGTGGCACCAGATCCGACAACAGGGAATGGATGCTCCAAAATGCACCTGGGAGCTGAAAGTCGGTCACGTGGGTGCCCAAATGACTCCCCATAGGGGCTAGGAAATTTTTTATAGGTATCATGTCCCTCACCTCAGGGAAATAAGGTAAATTAGTTTCCATGGTGGTCTTGGAGCCGACATGTGGCACTAGATCTGATGGCAGGGAATGAATGCTCCAAAAATGCACTTGGGGGTTGAATTGTCAAGTATGGAGGTCATATGAGGGTCCAAGAGGTCACATGGGGGATGGGAACATTTTTCAAGGGTTGGTGTACCTTACCTTATGGAATTTGAGGACATGAAATCCCGTCAGGATCCTGGTGCTTACATGTGTCCTCCCAAAAAATGACTTTTCCTGAACTGCCTTTAAGAAGGCAACTTAGAAAGAAGATAACTTGAGCTCCCAATGGAATTTCTTGGTTAAATGTTATATGATACTGACTGGAAATGGACTTTGGAATCCAATTTTTGGGTTCTCATGGCTTTATTAATTCATCTAATCCTTGAAAAAAGTGTATTTATGATTTGAGACTCCACTTGTACCTGATAAAAACTTCCTTCCAATCCTATGCAAAAAGGTGTTGTGAAAAATATGATTTCACCATCATGTAGGTATTTTAATGCTATTTTTTTAGGTATTTTGTTTTTCTTCTAACTCCATCCGAAGCTCCTGGAATCATCTTCTAAAGTCCAATAGATGTTTTAGACTTGTGTGTTGCCTAGGCTTGTGAACCCTAATTTTTCTAAAACTTCTCCAAGTTTCACAAAACTTCCCAAAATCTTCTAAAATCATTTCCATGATGTTTTAATGTCTTTAATTCACCTTTTCATGGATTACCTGTGCATCTTTGACCTTCCCTACAAGTGGGACCTCTTTTGACTCCAAAGAGTAACAAGAGCCACTGGGTGGAGTCATGGCAAGTTTGAGAGCCTTGGCGACCTTCAAAGGCATCACGTTTTCTGAGGCACAAGAATATATTATGCAATTATTCAATACATATTCTCCAATAAGAAGGGAGACATAGAAAGGTTCAACTTTATTTGTCTTTGATGCACTCAGAGAAATCATGTTCTGTGAGGGAGTTGTAGGTGGGTTTGGTAGTATTCCTTTAGGATGATGAGCTACATCATTGGTTGTTAGACTACCACTCTTGATATATTAGACGAACCTCTCAAATTATTTAGGATGCATCTGTAAATATTTAGTTTCAGTAATTTTTACTTTTTCTTTGTTTTCATATTCTATGAAGTCAAAGCGAGAATATGCAGAAAAGGGGGGTGAAGGCATTGATTTTTGAGTCTGGATAGGCTTAGGAGAAAGATTTGATGTTTGAGGGATGGACGATATTTTGAATGGCACACTAGGAGTTTTCAAGGTATTAGATTTTGTAGGAACATATTTAGATTTAGACTTGGAAGAGACATCAAAAGACTTACTTGGGATTACGAGCGTCTTCTTACTTGCTACAGGGTCAGGATCCAATAATGCAGACTTCATGGAAGATAGAAGTGGGGATTGTCGACTGATTATTTATTTTACGGAGCCACCATAGGAGGATCATCAATATTATTTTCTTTTGCAGTAGTGGAGGGGGGTACTCTTTTCTTGGAATGAGAACAAGTGAATACCGTGCATGAGAAACTAGGTGCATCTTCTTTGTATTCTTCATAACCTCCAGAATACTCACAGAATCTGATTTGTGTATCATTCTCAAACTCGTCATTTTCTAGGAAATCACCACCTTCACTTTCTTGTTCAAAATCTTCTTCACTTTCTTGAAATTTGTAATTTACATTCACGGGTGGGGCCTCCACAGCGAGCCTTTGGAGTGCTCCTACAATCTAATTTCCATTGCTCCTTTAGGAAGAAAATCATTCAAATAATTCCCTCTTCAAAGAGGCCATCTCATTTGCCAACTTTTGCAGCGAAGGATTAGTTCTCTCATCTCTAGGATGTTGGGCCTTTCCCTTTGATGGATTCACGATCTTTCTGGAGAGGATGAGATCGTCATCAAGTTCAATGGCCATCCTATTTGCTTCTACAATGTTCCTTGGTTGAGATCTTCGTAGAAAAAATCCTACTTCTGATGATTAAACATTGATGAAGAATCTTTCGACATTGTTTCGAGATGGCGAATCCTCTTTAGCTATCCTGCAAAGCAACCGTTCAAAATGAGCCACAAAGTCTCTCATGGTTTCTCTTTCTCTTTTCCTTATTTGAGCCAACTACACCAACAGGTCTTGATAGTCTTCAGTTGATTTAAATATTTCCTCGAAGGTAGCCTTGATGTCATCCCAAAAAGTGACGGAGTAGAAGGGAAGGAGGTAGAACCATTCTGCTGCTTTTTCTTGGAGAGACTCCAAGAAACAATATCACAACAACATCCTCATGTTGGACACCAAGAATTCCACATGATGTTGTGAAGGCACCAATGTGGTCTTCAGGATGTTGTGTTTTGTCACCTTTGAACTTTGGCAAGTTCTTGCGGGAACTTGTTGGTAGATCATGAAATGGGGGTTCAAGAGCAAGTGGGCCTGTATTCCTTCCCCATGGAACAATGGGTTGAGGTATTTCTTCTTCGTCTTCCATTATCATTTTTGCTTCTGCTTAAGCCCTTGCTTCTACAAATTATTCTTCTTTTGGGGGATCAATGCGTAATGGTGATGGAAAAATGGGAGAATTTGAAGGGTGAGTATCAAAAAGAGTCTTGATATGATTGTCATGTGAACCGTTTAAAGAGCTAGGTGGAGAGGAGGCTTGAGAGAAGAAGTATGGATTATCTCTAATTCGTTCTTGCTGATTTTGCAAAGCCTCGAAATTTGAATCAACAACACCTCTCAACCTGTTGAACCTAGTGTACCTTCCTTCAACCAGATTTTGGAAAATTTTACAGTGGGAACATGAAAGGAAACTGTGGAATGTGAAAAGTCACATGTAAAAATAAGCATTGTATCTTTCGGAAACAAAATTTTATGAACTCATTTTTTAATTTTTTTTTCAATATTTGATTTTTTTTTGTATTTTAGGACCTTGCAGTCATATTCAGGTGCAGATGCTACTAAACATTCCCCATGGTGGGCACAAAAAAATGTTAGCGAGAAAATTTATCGAGTGGAAAAACTTGTGGATTTCTTGCTAGCACTTTGGGAATCTAAGTCCCTCTACTTAATCAATGTAGTTGTCGTATATACATGCACATGAAAAGGTGGATTTATGTGGTGGCATTTCTACCGGGGATCCAACAGGGACACTCCATTGACCCTATGGAAAAGCTTGCAGATACCTACAAGAGATACATTCGTTTGGAGAGTGGGAAAGGGGATTGAGAAAATAGGTAGGAGAACTAATGCTGTAGGTAGCAAATCAGATTCCTACACACACTAGTCAGAAGTATCATCACATGCATTTAAGAGAAAAAACAACTTTGTAAGCATCATTAAGACCAAATGAAATTTGATGAACACAAAGTATCAAGAAATATCTTAGTCAAAGAAAGCTATAAACTCATATTAATTTGTCAAACAAAATTTTTACATATTAGAGAAATGAAGGAAATTGAAAAGGGGGAAAGTAGAAGGAAAATGGCTAACTCCTTTGTTTTCTCTAGGTACAATGCACTCTTGATTTTACAAGATCAATTGCCAACCCTTTGAAATGGGAATGGCTTTACAATTTATAGAGTAGAATATGGCACTTCATATACCCCCCAATGCCTTTTCATATGTCCTTGCACAACTTAGAACTTTTCAACTTCCTAGGAAACTTCTAAGTCCCTTTTTATAACATAAAGGTGACTTATTACATTATGAACATTAAGACATATGAAAAAGTGCAACCCCAATACAAAATTAGAACATTTGATAAAAGAGAAAGTTGGGGGAAAGAGGAGAGATAAAGAGAGAGAATATAAGAGGATACATCATGCTTGATGAAGTATGTTGATCCTCGTTGATGGAAAGCTCTAAATGCAGTGATACTCTAAATCTTTGAACTCCTTGCACACTATGAAACTCCTCTAAATTAGCTCACGAATGCTTGCCAAGTTGAATGAATTAAGATGGATCTTGAATGCACTATGAAAAATGACTAGGATGCTCCTAAACAATGATGTCCCCCTGAATGATTATCCTTGTATGACCCATTGTGACAAAACTACTTTTTGAGTGTAACTTACTATTTTTAGTAAGTGTGAATTACGAGCCAAGATGATCTTTTTGATGACCTTGCCTGTGATGCTCCCCTTGTGTTCACCACCTTACTCATGGCATCTTCAAATGGTGGCTTACCTAAAGTAACATACCCCTATACAAGGAGACATGTTATTTTTAGTAAGTGCACCATGAACATCAAATTGCAACAAAACGGGTCTTAAAATTCTGTGTTTTATTCCAGGGTTCCACGCTTCAAATTTTGAGTAATTCCTTCATCTGAAAAAGTGGGTAAATGATGTTTTCATTGGTGGGGGAAGAATAATGACAAAAAACTCAGTCCTCCATATCCCTAAAAAATACGGACTTCATGGCACAAAAACTAGTTTACGCGAAACTAGATTTTTCAACGATCATTCCCTCCAATTTTTGGATGTTTTCGCCCATTGGATCTTCAGGAATTTGAAAATTTCTTTGAGGAGGGAAGAATGCTGATAAAAAAAACAGCCCTCCATATACCTAAAAAATAGGGACTTCATGGTGTGAAAACTAGTTCGCGTGAAACAAGATGTTTTGACGATCGTTTCCTCTAATTTTCGGGCAATTTCGCCCACCGGAACCTTGAGAAGTGGGGAGGTAGCTAGCTGATTTTTTCCATTATTATGTCATGGTGGCCATTAATGGAGCTTGAAAATTACAGGTCTGGTTTTTTTCTCTGTTTGTAATGAAATCAATTTCATTGCGATAGGTTTTTGGTTCTTATGCTTCATGAGGAATTTCCCTTCAATCTGACAAACGGTTTGACGGGAAATTCAATTTTTCCTTCATTGAGCCAAAAATGAGATTTATTCACTGTGAATGTTCTATGAACCACCAAGGAGGATTGAAAGTGTTTTTTTAATGGCCTTTAATAGATAAAAATTCAGAAATAAATGGTTCATCAATCGAAGCACCGGTTTGCAAGATATGTTTGAATTTCAGTTTTATGGCAGTGGGGATTTCCATTGTTCTTCTTCTCTGTTCTTCGTTTGTTCTTATTATCTGGATGAATTTTTATTATGAGGCCTATGTGCCATCATGGATTGAAGGATGATGTGCTGTAATGGAGTTGGTTCAAGCTTTGGCAATGGTGGAGTGGTGGACTGGTGTTCTCTGTAATTTTCCTCTCATAATGGAGAAGCAGTTAGAAGCAACAAGAAGCAACTACCATTTAGATTTTTTTTTCTAAATTTTTGAGTTGGAGTTGGGAACATTTTTTCATTTTTGATGTTCCTAACCTCTGGGATGTGTGGGACATAAAATTTCATCATGGTTAAGAGGACGACATGTGGCACTAGATCCAATGGCAGGGAATGAAGGAGGAAAAAGCTACTTTAAAGCACTAGGACTTGAAAGTTGGTCACGTGGGTGTCCAAATGACTCCCCATAGGGGATGGGATAAGTTTTCCATGTCTGATGTCCCCCACCTTAGGGACATAAGGGACATCAGTTTCCATGGTGGTCCTGGGGCTGACACGTGGTTCCAGATTCGACGACAGGGAATGGATAATCCAAAAACGCACATGGGAGCTACAAGTCAGTCACGTGGATGCCTAAATGACTCCCCATAGGGGCTGGGTACATTTTTAAAGGTCTAATGTCCCTCACCTTAGGGACATAAGGGACATCAATTTCCATGGTGGTCCTGGAGCCGACACGTGACACCAGATATGACGGCAGGGAATGGATGCTCCAAAAATTCACCTGGGGGCTGAAATGTCAAGTATGGAGGTCATATGAGGGTCCAAGAGGTCACATAGGGGTTGGGAGAATTTTTCAAGGGTTGATGTACCTGACCTCAGGGTCATCGGGGACTTGAAATCCCGCCAGGCTCCTGGTGCTGACATGTGTCCTCCAAAAAATGACTAAGTCCTGAACTACCTTTGAGAGGGCAACTTAGAAAGAAGATAACTTGATGTCCCGATGGAATTCATTGGTGAAATTTATATTTTATTGACTATAAATGGACATTTGAATCTAATGGTAGGGGTATCATGTCTTTATTCATTCATCTGATCCCTTAAAAAGTGGATTTGTGATTTAAGACTCCACTTGTACCTGAAAAAAATTACCTACCAATCCTATGCGCCAAGGTGTTGTGAAAAATATTATTTCAACACCATGTAGGTATTTGAATCCTATTTCTGACGGTATTTTGTTTTGCTTCTAACTCGATCTGAAGCTCTCGAAATCATCTTCTGAAGTCCAACAACTGTTTTAGACCTGTGTACTGCCTAGGCTTGTGAACCTTAATTTTTCTCAAATTGATCCAAGTTTCTCAAAACTTCCCAAAATCTTCAAAAATCATTTCCATGATGTTTTAATGTCTTTAATTCACCTCCATGTTTAATTTTACCCTTTTTTTTTGCTCCAAGGGGTTGATCTAATTATGGGAAGGCCATCGATAGCCCTTCCCAATACTGCCAGAAGATAGTATCTTTTCAGAATTCCCTAAAAGAACCTAGGGGGAATGAATCTAATTAACTAAATCACCTATTGGGATGATATTAAACTATTCAGGAGGTCATTTGGACTGATTGGACAGACCTGGGGTGTCTTGGAATGATGGGATTTGAAAAAATTAACACTGGGGTATCATTGTCATGCTTGGAAATTGTCAATTTCCATATTACACATTTGCATGAAAACATTATTCTATTTAAGAACAAGGTCACTGATATCAAAATCAAGTGGTTCTATTCTCTTGTTGTACCTCCGTCAAAGTCATTTCTGATAAACTTTCAGGTTATCCAAGGCACATACATGCCTTTCATCTAAAAGTTCCAATTCTGCAAAACATGATTAGAAGTAATATTATTCATTCACCATATGTTGTAATGATATGTGGAGGGAAGGGAGCTCAACTTCCATGGGTAATGTAACTTCAGAACTGTATATGAGAGAGAAGGGAGTGACTTCGGTTGGAGTGTGAAATGAGGTTTGATAAGCGCGAATGACGGTATATAGTTATGTGTACCAATTTTGAACATGTTTATCAACAATCTTTTCCAATATTGATTTTATCATTTTATTGGAAGCTTTGGATTGACCATTGCACTATGGGTAATACATAATTTCCCATTGTAGGCAGATATGGAATTTTTAGCTAATGCTTTGACATTCATTTTGTTGAAAGATGCACCTTTTTCTGTATTAAGAGAGGTACAAATCCCAAACTAGAAAAAAGCGTGTTTAAAGATGAATTTGAAAATATTTCACCCTGTGACATAGGAAAGAGGTATGGCCTCTATCCACTTGGTAAAATATTTGGTTGTGGTGATTATGAAGGTGTGACCATTAGAGGGTGTGGGATTGATTTTTCCTATGAAGTAAAGTCCCCATCTAGAAAAAGGATAGCGTGAAGTGAGAGGTTGGAGGGATTGTGAGGGGACATGAATAAGATTACCATGCCACTATCATTATTTGCATTTATTGACTAAGTTACATGCGTCTGATTCCATGGTGGGCTAATATTAACCCACGCACAAGATATTTTTAGTTAATACCGTTTTTCTCGTGTGTGTGCCACAAATTCCTACATGAACTTTGATTAAAGTTTGATTATCTTCATCATGATTAAGACATCTTAAAATATTCCCATAATAGACTCTTTTAGATAGGGTGTTAGAGAGGATAGTATAACGTGAAGCATTTTGTGCTAAGGCTTAATTATAATGGGCATTCATGTGTGGAGGATAGGTTATCTTGGATGGAGGTATAAATGACTTAATACCAGGGGTTCTTATGACTAACAATTTCATAGACCATGGTAGACTCCGAAAGATTGTATATGGGCACTAAAAGATGTTCGATGAGAAACTAACTATGTGTTTGAGTTATATAAAATTCAAGAAGCGATACGATAGTCACCATGGTGTTTACTACTTTGTTCTATGCACGAGGAACTTTTTAAAACGTAATAAGCTGAAATTTCCCCTTGAGATTGTTGACCATGATCCAGATTAAGGTGCAAACTGACGGAAAAACACTAAAAATGGGGTTTAATGTGATATACGAATCAATTTCAAAATGAATGAGCTATAAACATAAAAAAATCTTATTGCAATCACAAATTGAAAAACTCCATGAGAGAGATGCATGCCAAGAGATATGTTTGTATTATTCAAAACCAATTATTTCACAGTGATACAAAGAGAATGAAAGAATTGCTAGAAATGGAATATGAAGGGTTCTGAATGTGAAACAAAAGGTCATCTTACATGGAGACCATTCACATCCACCTTAGGGATGGATTCAAAAAGATAGAAATGGAAAAAATTTGAAATCTATCTAATTATTATTATTATTATATTAGTCCCTATTGTCAGGGTCATATAACCTAGCCTGTTGAACTATTTCAAAAACCGAAAGAAGATATGAAAAGAGAATGGAATGAGATTCATGTGGTCATCTTAGATAACGATTATTATTTTTTCATCAGTTCTATCGTCAAAACTCCAGAAACGCTCCGAAGACCCTCAAAATTGCAAAATACTAAAAGTTGCTAAAACTAGATTTCTATGACTTTCCAAAAATAAATTTTGGAAATCCTAGTTTAGATCAGACCATGTTTTTGTAAGGAACAAGTTTATCATCCTTTACCTAATATTATCCATTTACTTGCTTGATTATCAATAGAGAATATGAAAAACCTGTCGACTCTTTAATCCGCCAAGATATTGCAAAGCCTAAACCTGTTATGAGGGCTTCATACACCATGATGTTTTTAGTGCATGGGAAACCAATGTGGTAAGACTTGGGTCTAACATCATGATTCGGTGTGCATAGAAAAATTCCAGCTCTTGACTCATGCATGTTGGAAGATCGATTAAAAAAAGTCTAGGAACGGACTACATCAACGCACAAGAGAACTTCTTCTGGGAAGTCAAAATGAAGTGGTTCAAATCCTGATAGTGGCGTTGCAGCCATTTGATCTGCTATAGATTTATATTTTATGGATATTTGATAGAAAAATTCTATATCAAACTCACTTAGGAGTATAACCTAGCTATACATTCATCCTATTAAGACAAGTATTGATAATAGATATTTTAAAGGATCTACCTCTGCAATAAGATTTATTCTATAATTAAGTAGGTAATGTCACAATTTATGAAAGGTGAACACTACTCCCAAATATAATTTCTTGACCTAAGAATATTAAATTTCAAGAGCGATAAAGGTTATAATAAGGTAGTAAACTGGTTGTTCCTACCCTTTGTCCTTGTGTTAAGCAAGAAATGCCCCTATAACATGTTATGTGGCATATGTGTACAATATCACAAGGTTTCCTTGAATAGGTGACATGAGAACCAAAAGAGTTTATAGGTATTCTTTCAACTTAGTGAAAGACTATTGACATTCCCATGTCCATTTAAACTAGACATCCTTCTTGAGAAGCTGGTTAAAATGATGTAACTTATCTGCAAGTTGAGATATGAAGCACCAGATAGACTGAATCTTTCCATGGAGAACTCATAACTGAGTTAGGTTCTATGGTGGAGGCATATCCATGATTAATTTTAACTTAGTGGGGTCAACTTTAATCCCCCTCCACAAGACTATGAATTCCAGGAGATTTCCTGAAGTGACACCAAGTACACATTTTTTTGGATTAAGGAACACCTTATATTATCTCAATCATTTAAATATACACTATAAAATGGCTAGATGCTCTATTCTGGTGTTAGATTTGGTGATAATGTCATCAACATAGTCCTCAATGATGTCATGAAGTAGATCATGGAAAATAATAGTCATTGCATGTTGTCCCTATGTTCTTAAGGCCAAAAGGTATAACCTTATAACAAAATGTACCCTAGGGTGTTATGAATGCTATGTTTTGTTGTCCCTCCTTAGAAATATAAGTCTAGTTGTAACCCAAAAATCCATCCATTAAAGATCATGTTTCTTTTCCTACTATAGAGTCAACAATCATGTCAATATTTGGAAAGGGGAAATCATCCTTCGAAAAATCCTTATTGGTATTCCAAAAATCAACGCAGATCTTGACCCTAGGTGTCTTATTTACAACAAGAACCATGTTAGTTATCCACTCAAATTAATATATAGATATGAGGAAGTTGGATTTGATTAGTTTTTGAAGTTCTTCCTTGATTAAAATGCAACCTTAGGATGCATTTTCCTCAATTCTTATTTTAAAGGGTTTTCATCTGGGAGAACCATAAGATTCTACATGACAACATAATGATATAAACCTGACATGTCCTTGTATGAACATGCGAAGACATCCTAAAATTTAGTAAATATTTTCATGAATACCTATAATTTTGATTCATAAAAGCTTGTACCAAGTTGTAACAGTTTTGGGTTATCACTTGTTCTGATGATGGTCTCCTCCACCAACGTTTTTGATGTGTCATTATCTTAAAAATATGCGGAAGGTTTATTTAATTCATTTGTTTGATCTGTAATTGAGTCTCCTCTCTTTGGTGACTCAAAAAGGTTTTTTCCAAGAGATGCATCCTTTTCCTTTTCCTTATTTTTTTTGCTTCTCAAATAGTGCCTCAGTGAGATTTTCACTATAAGAGATTGTATTTTTCTTTTTCTTATTTTTGATTTTTAATTTTTTTGATGGACTATAGAACTAAAATTTTTCTCTGAAGTAAGTTGAAGCATAAATTTTTATAACGAAACCCTTCTTGTGATTTGATAGGAGAATAGGGTCTTAAGTCCCAAAAAACTCCTCGATGGCCTCATCATTCTGAACGATGTCCATGACGATGTGATTTTGTTGGTCCCAATGGATAAGATATGGGTAGGTGATATAAAATTTGAGAGTACGAATGGATAAGTTTTCAAGGAAGATCTTGATTTCATCGAGGTATTCAAAAAGGATATGCATGGAACCTGTATAAACTTTGGAGTTAGAGTCCTCTTCACTAATTGTTACATTGAATATTACATGCCTAATTTAAAATGTTTCATAGCATAGACCATGACGATATATATTTTATTCAAATAGAATAGGTTCGAGGTGGATTTTTTTTTTTGTGGGCCAAGTCCTCTTTCCTTCCATTTCATGTGTTCATCATTTCATATCAATTAGCCATTTGATCCTCGTATAACCAAGAGCCTTCATAGCCATGAATGTTTTCATCCTCTAAGTATCCACATCGTTTCTAGAGAGTATTTCCATTGTGATAGATGGGATCATTTTTAGATGGAGTGAATTAGCTCTTTCGTACATGTGTGGAGACAATGATAGCTTACTGACATGAAAAACATTCTCAAGATTGTATTCAATAAGACATTTATGTGAAAAAATGAGTTCAGTTGGTGATTTGGATGTGGATGGTTTTGAGTTTGATGTAGAAGGTGGTGATTGGAAAAGTGTATTAGGATCTACATGGTTTTCATTTGTGACTGGTATAACATGTGCCACGATGGATCTTTCATAAAATGGACAATAGTTGGCATGTTTATACATTCCTTCTAGGAGTTTACAATATTCAAAAGGCTTAACATTTGTGAGAAAGGTAAAATATTTCTCATTATGGGGAAACTTGATACATTGGCAGAAAGTGGAAGGTACATCTTGCATTGCTTGGATCCATGGCTGACCTAAAAGGATATTATATGAGGTTTTGACATCAACAACATGACATAGAGTATCCAACATGCGCAACCCAAATTTTATGTCTAAGGTGATGGTTCAACAGGATTTCCACTCAGTGTTGTCATAACCACATTTGGTTATGGTATTGGCTTAAAATATCTTTTCAGTATGCCCAAGACATATCAACATCTTCATAGAGTAAATCTTCAAATCAGCTCCATTTTCAATAAGAACTCGTTTGATCTTATGATCAATAATGTAGTATTTAATGTACATTGAGTTATTATTCTGAAGATTGGGATTTAGGAGGTCTTGAGGAGAAAATGATAATATAGGGATCCTCGACGAAAGATGGTAAATGAGTGCCTAAAATTGTTGTGTGTTGAGATTATTGAGAACATGTGGCTCATGGAGAGCACAAATAAGAATCTCTTGGAAGGCGGATGATGATTTTAACAACTCCATGAGGGAGAAATGCACTGGTGTCATTGCTAGTTACTTGATTAAATCATAGGGAGCAGACAAAGATTTAGCTTCAATTGTAGTTTTAGGATTTTTTGGAGCCATAGAATTTAACACTTGAGGCTCGGAGGAAGTAAATGGATACTTTGCTGTGGGCACCCAAACCATTTTTTATCATGTGGCTACTGCATAGTTAGGAGTTTGGAATTTTATGGTAGCTCAATGGAAGGGGTATTTTTTTGAAAAATGATACGATTAAGTTAAAGTCGATATTATTTGAGGATTCTCCATTTTCCTAAGATTTTCCATTCATACCATGTTTGGGAAAAGGATTTGAGAACACGTTCAAATTATCGTTGGTCATTTTATTTGGTGATGGGTCTTTGACCACAATGTCTCTACTATCAATAAGATATTATATGTAGTGGTGAAGTCTCATACAATGATCTGTAGAGTGACCATCAATGCGATGAAAATGACAATGCTCACTACCTTTATTCCAAGTTAGTATTTGATCTCCTTTTGGGAAAGATGTTTGTAATGGGGTAAGTGACCATATTGGAACTCACCAATTTTTGCAAGACACTTGAAAGACTCTCTCCCAATGGTGTAAATTTTCTTCACTTATTATCACGAGGGGGAGTATCTTCTTTACTTGGCACCATGATGGTTTGTTTTTTATTTAGATTTGTTTTCTTGATTATTTTTAATGTTGTGTACATTACGGTTATTAGTTATACCATCATTAACAACATTTTGATTTAAATTGATAAATTTGGGTTTGTCATGTGAATGATTGTTGTTATTATTGTTGGTGTGGTCCTTGATAGGAATTGTAATAATCCCTTTATCAATAATTTTTTTTTCTATTCGGGTTCCCTTTTAAATGAATTCTTCAAAATTTGTGAGACAATGTATCAATATTTGAAAAGACAATTCATTATTTAGGTTAGGTATGAAGATATTAACCAACTATTTTACTATAATTAAGCAAGGAAATCGACTTGTGATTCATCTCCATCATTGTAATAATTGTGAATTTTTTCCATTTGTTTGTTGTTTGGTATTACACAAGTCCATTATTGTAATATTTGAATCAATATTAAAGGATTAATGTTTAAAAAAATTCTCGAATAAGTTAGGAAAGGTTGTAATTGAACCTTTTGGGAGATGTAAAAACCAATCTAGGGCTTGTCCTCCTAAGCTCTTTAGAAATAGATGCAAAAGATATACATCATTGTAGGCTACCTCCCGAAAATCCATAAAGAATTATTTGACCTGTTCGTGAGGGTCATGTTTTCCTTTATGCATGTCAACGTTTGGAACTTAGAAATATTTAGGATAAGATAAGTGCAAAATGTCATGATTGAATGAACAAGGGCACATCTCCTTAAAGTTGAATTTTTTTCTTTTTTTTTGCATTCTGAATATAGTATCCTTCATGGTTTTCCATTCCTTTACGAATGGTAGATTGGTTTGTGGAATATCTGTAAACATTTTCAAGTTTGTTTTTCATTGTTTATGTTTCAGTTTTAGTAGTTGTTTCTTTTTTATTCATGTCACCAATGACCCTTGAGGCCATTAAATATAATTGTTTAGAAATCTCATAGATTTGGTCTACCAAATCCTGATTTAACGCATCCACAAAAGTACTATAATTCCCTTTGTTGGAAGCATAATGGATAAAAGGGGGGTGAATCCATCCTTATAATTTAATTAAAATTTTAGATCACTCACATAAAAAATTTATCAATTAGTCATCCATTAGTGTGTGCACAACAACATAAAACATTCATTCAAATAACCATGAGCAAGAGAAGCAACACTATGACACGAGATATAAGTGTGAAAACTTCAAGGGGAAGAAAACCCATTGAAAAATTTACTGATATTGCACACACCAAAGAATCAAGTGAATATTACACATCACAAGACATTTCTTTTGTGAGGCACCAACCCCATAAGGAGAACCAACTCCTAAACCCTTGTTGATATTATTCACAACAAGAGACTTGTATGAATATGACTCACCACACTATATTTTGTAGAGAAGATCACTAATAAATTGCTGCAACTTTGTTGAGGGTGATCACTAGATTTAGATCCTAAAACCTTTAAACCCTTTCTCAAACCCTAGGTCTTTAACCTTACACAAACTTGTACCTTATTCACTTATCAAAGCTTCAAACCATTAAAAAAACACTTGCTGTCATTGTTCAACCTATAACATACTTTACCATATTTCAAATAATGCTAAAAAATGTACAAATCAGTCACAATTAGGTCACACTTTTCATACTCACTCAACTTGCTCACAAAACAACCCAAAAATTCACTTTCATAAGCTCTCCTGCATTCAAATTCAAAAGAGTTTGGTTTCCCTCCTTTATTTCAATAAAATAAAAATTAAAAAAATCCCATATGAATCTCTATAATATTTTCATATGACTCAAGTAGGTTGGCCTAGCCAAAAACCACTTATCATGCACCAACAATCCTCAAAATCCCATCACTAGAATGAGAAAAATATCCTCATGCCAAAAATATTTTTATTCAAGCTCTAAAAATCACCACACATGAGTAATATGAAACTCAAACATCATACATGGGCGTAATTTACTTGATCCAATAAAAAAAATCATTTAATGGGTCTACTGGCTCATTATGTTCATAAAACACCTATTTCCAACACCCTGTCTTTACCTTTAGGCCTCAAGGCCCTTGAAGATGAACTCAAATATGACATGTGACCACTAAATATAAATACCAAAACCTATAGAACATATATGTAAGTCATATCTCATGAAACATCCCCTGGATCAAACCACATCAACTTTTGTCTTCACCAAATCACACTACCCAATACCCAGTTTTACAAATGCAATTGGTTAACACCATTCCTGACACTTTCAAGATGTAAAAATGGATTAAATAGATGAAAAAATAATCCCTCTTCACTTTTTAGGTGATAGTAAAAGGTTTTTCGTGAGAATAGATATAGAAATTGTGCACCATGATGAAGTTGCACTCCAACGGTAACATGATAGTTCTAACATAATACGCAAGATTCGAGCAACAATGGAAAATCATGCAATAAAATAACATATAAACTCATGTAGATAAAGACAAAAAAGTTTCTCGATATGCTCATAAATCGAAAATAAGGGGTACATATAGGAGTGGTGTGTAACTCTTATGCACGACACGTGTACACAACGCTATTGACCTATTTAACCTATGACCTATTCTCACTAAGTGAGATGACTAACAATCAGGTGGACAAGATGTTGAATGGTGACAATTATAGTCATATAAACCAACACCCCCTTCATCTAAGATGAGGTAGAGGTCATGGAAAGTCAAAAACTAAGGACAAACTTCCCTAGACAACTAAGAAAGATGTGTTAATGGGGCCCAGATACTAATCCCGATAAGGTACCCATATACAAACAAAAAATTTCTAGAAAATAAAAAGAGGAGAAGAATGGGTCCTGACAATGAGGCTTGATGAGGTACCCATGTACAATAAAAATATCAAGCAAAGAAGAAAAAACACCTAAGGGAAAATATCCACTTACAAGAGATGAAAGACACCCCTAAAAAACCTAAGAAAGATGTGTCAAACGAGTCCTGAAAAGTAAAGGCCTAATAAGGTACTCATGTACGAACACAATCTTTCTAGAAGAAGAGAAAAGATGAATGCTATTCAACCTCCTAAGACAAAGAGCGTGCTGAAGACCACCCTGTATCAAGTAAAGAAGAAATTCTCTGAAGTGACAAGGTTCGGTTGTTATCTAAGGAATGATGCTCCATATATGAAGTGGAAGTGCCGACTACTCCATGAAGGGATGATGGATGCGAAGAAATGGTGAATAATGAGGGTGGAATATCCTATAACTGTATAGAAGAGTTCTCAATGTCCGATGAGTCATGAATCAAAGTACCTGCTCCCAGAAGATTATGTAGAGGACCAGAAGTAGGTGAATCAAGAAATAAATCCTCAATATGTGGTAGATGATAAGTGGATGGAAGAGGTGGGTCCCCATCGCTATGGTAATCAACCAAACTAGAAGAGAAGTCATCATCATCATAAGTGAGCTCAGAAATATCAAGTCCAGGTGAATCTGATGAAGAAACCATAGGAGGAACAAAGTGAGAAAAAGAGTAAAGTCGAGCGTGATGATCAATTGTACCAACTACAATAATATTGTCACTATGAAGCTCTCTAACATAAATAGAATCCGGAGTGAACTCAACTTGCATGCCTTGACTGAGGTGAGTGATCTGATATACTGAAAGAATATTAGTTGAAAGTGAAGAAACACTAAGTACATTGTTGAAAGTTCCACCATTCACTTCAACAAACCCTCTCCCGAAAAATTGGTGTAGAAGTATTTTCACCAAGCCGAATAGAAGACATATCACATGTCTCTAATGAAGTAAATTCAATGTCAGATGGGGCCATATGATGAGATGTACCCAAATTAATCACCCATGTACGAGTAGATAACACAATAACAACTAAAGATCTTCCTTTTATTCTTTCTTTAGTTGATTCTTTTTCTTTTTATTTTTATTTCACTTTCCCTTTTCCATTTCCTTTTTCCTTATAACTTTCATGAGTTGATGAAGATGGCTTGAGAGAATCGAGAAATCCTATGATGTTCTTCTCCAGAAGACTCGTGAGGAGGTCAATCTTCTTCTTCAAACCTTTTTCTTCTTCATGTCTACCAATGCAATACCCACATTTTATTCTTTCTTTAAAATTTTTAGAACTAGAAGAGGAAGTGGAAAAGTTTGATTTTGTGGTGGATTGATCCTTTTTAATCTCGTGATGCTTTTTGTTCTGCTTCTTCTCTTTAGAAACTTTAGGTTTTTCATGATCAACAAGGAGAGCATGTAATTTTGTGGATCTAAGAGTACCCATATGATTTAACTTCTCTTGTTCTCTCATCGAATTGGTGACAAACTCATTAAAGGAGGGCATAGTCCAACTTGTGCCAAATGTTATGTTTGTAGCATTGAAGGTAGAGACGAAAACTGAATAGTTTGAACCAAGTTTTGCAAGGATAGAAAACATGAGTTGTGAGTCCTCCTTGTCAGTTCCACAACTTTTAAGTTCAAATCTTAGAGACTTGAGCCTAGTGAAAAAGTCTTGGAGAGTGTCAAAACTACTAGGGTTGAGACTAATAAGTTCATTTTCCAGTTCATGTCCTTTCATTTCATTATGTTTCCCAAAATTTTTATCTAAGGCATCCCATAATTCCTTGGGAGATTTGACAATATTTATATGAAAGAATAGTTCTGGTGATACAAAAAGATAAAACAATCCAAAGGCTTCATTGCATTTGTCAAACCATTTTTCTTTCTTTGCATCTTCTTTAGGTTTAGTTTGCAATCCCATAGTTATCCGAAATAATTTTTATTTTCTCAAGGAAAGAGACATGTCATCTTTCCATTTGTGATAGTTAAATGGGGTAAGCAAAGGAACAAAATTAGGATCCATAGTAGATAAAAATGAGTAAAGAAAAATAGATAAAAGTGAGTAAAGAAAAATAGAAAAAAGTAAGGAACTACACACAATGAACACCCCCCTTATTGCGAAACTTTATAAGTAGTGCATTGATTACACCCAAGTGTTCGTGCGACGTGAGACAGTTGGTCACTCAACCTGTAATTAATGAAATATTGCACAAGCATGGAGACCATAATATGCTCAATCATGTGCAACGAAACAAGTGAACAAGTTAAAAAAAAGCAAGAAGGAAATGAAGCTCCCTTGCTGTAAGGTTGTGGTAGACACACTCACTAATCCAAAAGCAAAGAAGAACGATTACAATGCGGAAAAGGCTAAAAAATTAGTTCGAATGGATTATTGGACGCAACAGAGGCTCCCAGAAAGTGAAATAATGCTAAGAATGTCGCTACACACTCAATAAACAATTTAGTAGAAAAAAAGGCTAAAAAATGTACTTTTGAAAATGCCAATAAGCCTAAAAGGGTGATAAAAAAGACACTTCAAAAAATATAATACAACTAGATAACGACAATTTCAAAATACTAATATGATTGAAAAATAACTAATTTAAATTAATTAATTACTTAATTAAAAAATCTCTTTAAGTAATTAAAAAATTAATTACCTTTGAAAAATATTAAATTAGATTATAAATTAATTAAATTCTAATTAATACTAAAAAATTTAGATCTTAATTAAAAAACCTAGCTTAATTTAAAAGCTCACGTAGGTTCTAAAAAGTCTTACTTTTTAATAAAGTGAACTTAATTTTATAAAAATGCCCACGTATTAAAAAGATCCCCACCTTATTTAAATGCTCAAGTTTAATTTAAAATCCTTCCTCTTTTAATAGCCACTCCCACTTTTAAAGATTAAAAAACACCCACATTAAATAAAATCCATCCTATTCAAAGATTAAATCCGACCTAACAAACATGCCAGTTGCCACCGCTTTAAATCATAAACAACTGCTCTAATTTAAACAACCCAATTGTAATATCAACGCATTTCAACATTAAAAAATGCCACGCATATGATAACAAAAGTGAAAAAATAAACAACACGACACAACCCAAAAATGCACGCGGGTCAAAACAAAAAATAGGTTGGAAAAATAATCTTTAACGTTTGAAAACTATTTTTATTTTTTAACTACCACTTTTATTTTGAACCATATTGCAAAAAACTAGAAATTAAAAAAAAAATCACTTGCTTTTCAGTAAAATATTAAAAAAAACAGAAGTTTCTACCTCTAAAGTTGGCGGTGCCTCCAACGGTGGGTGTAGCTAGCTAACTTTGGTTGTTAAACTCCTGAAATCTACACAAGCAACATGGAAAAATTGCACAACCTTTCAAAGAACAATTGTTAAGAACATTAGAAAGATTCCAAAATAGAACCAATAAAAACTTACACAAGGAATGCTAAAAAATGAAACCGAAAGTAATCAACAATCCAAAAATGACAAGTGCATGTTTACCGAATCCTTAAGCTCTAATACCATAAAAGAATGTTCGTGACAATTGATACAGAAATCGTGCATCATGATGAAGTTACATTCCAACGGTAATGTGATAGCTCCACTGTAATCAACGAGATTCAAGCAGCAATGGAAAATCATGCAACAAAATAACAAATAAACTCATGTAGAAAACACATCAAAGTGTCTTGGCATTCTCATAAATCGAAAAGAAAGGGTCCATATAGGAGTGTTGTGTAACTCCTATGCATGACATGTGTACATAACCCTATTGACCTATTTAACATATGACTTTTTCAACCTATGACCTATTCTCACTAAGTGAGATGACTAACCAACTAGGTGGACAAGACATTGAATAATGACAAGTTTAGTCATATCCACCAACAAATAGCAAGCATCACCCAATCCATTTAATGCACTAACCAACTCAATGTTTCAACAAAAGTAGTTCTGATCTGAAGAGAAATAAACCTTCTTTATAATAAATTGACCTGGAAACCTCATCAAACAAACTAATCACAAGACAAAACTTATACAAGTATAAATATCTCTGAATTACCTTTCTAGATCATATTGGAACTCCTAAATCCAAGTGTAAGGCCTTCAACCAAACTGATCTTTGTAAACTACCTGAAATTGTCCAAAACCTGCCCTTTGACCAGTCAACATAAATGAAGCATACTTGACCATAAAAATGCATTACTATGACCTAAAACTATCATGGAAATCAAGAAAATTTTCTAAATTTACCATATGATCATTTAGTTTGTAACTCCTTTGGACAACCTTGTCCTAAACTGAACTTCTTCAAAAACTAACTTGTTTGAGTGGGGTCATGTAACGCCCACATTTTGACGCCCCAAAACCACATCAAACACCATTAATTATTTTGGAAAAATTTCAGGTATTTTTTTAAAAAATGTTGTGGGGTACTAAACATTAGTTGCATTTAAATTAATCCCAGGGAAAAATTTAAGAACCCCACCCAAAACAATTTGTATAAATTCTTAGGCAAATTTGGAAAAATTGACTTTTGCAGTAAAGGCGAATATGAGAAAATCGACTTTCTCGCTAATATGTTGTCAGCTGATAGTATATGATGTTGGCCAAAAATATATGTAATTTTTAAAAAATTCATTTTTTGACAATAATAGTTAAAATGATCGGCTCAACGAGAAATCTGTCCTCCCAGAATATGGCGCAAACAAAAAAAAACTTTAAAATGATTTTTTGTGAAAAAATACAAATTTTGCTAATTTTGTATGGAAAAAATATATTTTTTTGAATTTTTTTTTATGTTAGCAGTTAAAATGATCATTTCAATGAGAAATACATCCTCCCAAAATATGACACAAGCAAAAAAAAAATCCTGCACTATGTCTGTCTATTGCTACCAGAAGATAGCTTTTTTATACGCTACAGGCCGGTAGCGTATTTTATGCTACTGAACGACAACATAAAAACATGTTATCAGCCGGTAACATAAAGTATGTTACAGACCGACAATATTAAGGAGAATATTGGAAATTTCTCTTTCACGGGGATGATGAGTAACCCCTAAAATTAACTTATACACAGAAAAATTTGGCGACCCATGCCTACTCCCTTCCCAAAAAATTCACCAATTTTGAATTTTAAAAACTCTAATATTCATGAATTAATGAATATTCGCCACTAAATTTTTCCCTGATTAATCCACCTATAAATTTTCTACACATCCTCAAGTAGTTGGAATTAATTTAATAATTAAATATTATTAAATTATTCCCAAAATCATTACAGAGTTAACATCCTCCTTTTAAGTTTCCATTAATTTTATTTGATTATCGACTAAATTAATTTCATTTATCTTATCCATTTAGTTTCCTCTCAAATTATTTGAATTCCTTTCCTAGGTTGCCTTAAATTTATTTAATCCACTACACACCCCTTCTTATTTATTTTAACCCCTTAATTAATTTATTAAAATTTCTCATACTCCACATTAGTTTAATAATCCAAATCAAAATGTCATATTTATTTATTGATCCATAATCGAAAGGGTCCATAACATATTCTAACCCCATAGGCGGCCCCATTAATTAAATACCCATACCCTTTATTTAAAAATACCATTCCCACCAAAATGCCAGCAGCTTAAAAGGTGTAGGCTCAACTCTCCACCCTTAGATTAAATCAATGGGAGCCTTTAGATCTAGGTTTGACTAGAAACCCTAATTCCTTTTTATGTTTTCTCTTTTATTCCTTTGGTTGTCCTAATCCTCCCATTTGGATATTTTGATTTTGCATTGAAGGAGGTGTAGGCAATAGAGCTTAGGGGAAACTATGGTCGATTATCTCCAAATGGGAGGGAACTCTTCCACCATTTTACTCTCCCTTTTAGTTTGTTTGCCCTTAGGGTTTGTATTTCCAAGTCAATATATATATTTTTTGAAAATTAAACAACCAAAATTTCTGGTTGTGGGTAAATGTTTTCCTTGGTATTATTTTTTTTCTTTTTGAAAATCCATTGATTTGGACACACACACACACACATGTATATACACCTATATATATGTATGTATATATACTTATATATGTATGTATGTATGTTGTTTAATATGCAGGGTCGACCCATAGAATGGGCGTTGTTTTTATTGTATGGTCATGACAAATAAAAGGAGGTAGGTGCACAATTTGGGTGGGAGGGGGAATCGCCCCCCCCCCCCCCCCCCCCCAACAAACTTATTTTTGTTTTATTAAATAAAGGAAAGTGGGTGTGGGAGGTTCGGTGCACCCCCACACTTATATTAATTTATTTTTTTAAATGGTGGGGAGAGGTTCTCACTCCCCCCTCCCCCCTTATTCTTTTTTATTTAAATAAATGGTGGGGGGGCAGGTTGTCCCTCCTTATATCTTTTTAATTTTTTTAATTTTTATTTAATTGATTAGGGAGGGGTAGGGTAGGGGCGAGCAGGCTGCCCCCCTTTTATTTATTTTTTAATATTAGTTAAATAGCTATATTTATTTATTTATTTATAATTAATCACACACACACACACACACACACACACATGACTTATTATTCATTTCATTTGAAAGCAATACAAGGATATAAAGAAAGGACATATTATTATTTTTATTTATTTTTTATTTGAAAAAAAGGAAATTACTTTCATACTTTCATTTTATAGTATTGTTTAAGTTATATCAACAACAATAAAACTTCACCATTTTAAAGGACGAATAAATGTAAACAACACCCAAATGTATACCCTTTTTATAAATACATAGAGTGACAAGATCATTTCAAGGCAAAGCAAAATACATATTTAATTTTATTTCTAGTCCAAATAAGAACAATTTCAATTTGTAAATAAATACACACTTGATTTAAATTACAAATTTTAATGAGACACAATCATCAATAAGATACAACATTCAAATGCTTCATTACAACCATATAAACTTTGTACTTGAATAGTCCATAAAATATTTAAATAATGTCTTTACAAGAGCTCAAACTTAAACTACAAGTATACAAAAACCCTCCACTCAAAGGTGGAGACAATCACGTTAGATTTTGAATCAAATCTCTCTCTTCTTTTGCTTCAATGCCCATATATCTTTATTTTTAGAAAGCACTTGTAGCTCCATTTGATTTTCTACATCTTTAACACAATAAAAAGGAAGGGAACATAAGCAACACTCACCTGCCAACCTTATTTTAATGAGAAGGCAAAGCCTACCTTCTCATTGGCCTCCAAGCCCCAACAATAGACAAATAAGGAATATTTAAAACCATGAAAACTCTCACAAAGGCTTCAACAATACATACACTCATTCCAACAAAACTTGCAACACATACAAGCATAATAACATTAATAGTATTAATTTACAATTTTCTAAACACACAGACTTAAAATCTAAGCCAGAGGAGAAGAGAAGTATGGGGAAACCCCTTATACCTCCCAAGTGGGTTTAGTGTCCACCTTGAAACCTCCAAAAGCTCCAACCACACATAAAAAAATCTTATCCCTCCCTCAATATCTTATCACTCCCTCAAATATCTTATCACTCCCTCATGTAAAACATATAAAGATAAAGAAAGAAATCTCCCTTATCTTCACAAGGTGGAACACCCTACCCACACTCCCTCCATATACACATCCAAAAATCTTATCCCTCCCTCAAAGGCCCCCATTTTCCTTCTCCCCACACCATCCTTAGGGTCAAAACTACCCAAATCCAATATAAACAGATACATCCATTCTCTTTACAACACAAAACAAAAACAAGAAAGTAAAATGCAAGGTATAAGACCCTACCTTTCCATTACAAGAACCTTCAATCTTCAAGCAACAACTTCAAGATTCTTCTAAGTCCAAGCCAATCCAAAAGCAAGCTCCCAAGTTCCAAAACAAGTAACCCCAAAAACAACCAAGAATTCCAATTAAATAGAAAATGTGGAGAGGATGGTGAAGTGGATCCATGTAGGATGCCACATAATTTCCCTCCAATCCACCTCACAATTCAAACACAAATACCAAGGCTTCATAAATTGGTAGCATGAGGTTATGACACACTCAAACTTGCACTCAAACCTCCACTCCATGCTTCCAAGGATATAATTAAGAGGGTAAATAAAAAGGTGACATTAATCGCCTATTTTCATTCAACAAATACATCATGAGGGATAAATTTTTTCCCTTACATCATAGGTATGGTTGGTAGGAAGGTTTAAGAGGTATGAGACAAGTTTAAATTTTCCCACAAGCCTCCAAAAGTGGGATCAAAGCCCAAATTCGAGTTTGGGTGATGGGAAAGGGTACTCTTCCCAAAATTAAAATCAAATCCAATCAAAATCATGAAGGTAACAAGGACTATCTAACCCATTTAATTCCAGATATTCACATCCCAACTTAGCATAATCAACATGATTAATTAACTAAACAAAAGCACATTAATTAAGCAATAATAAAGTGAGAATACTTTACAATTAAATAAATCACATACACAATAAAATAAATAAAACAAAAGAGGGAAAATCAACACACAAACCCATGGTCACATATGATGTCACCCTATGGAAACCTCCTAACAAACTCAACAATAAAACGAAAATACATATGAACACAAAGTTGCCAAGGTGACCATGTTGAACATCCAATATTCTTCCATGGTTAGTCTCCTAGCCCCTTCTTGTTTATTGTGATATAATTTTCCTATAAATAACCAAAATAATACCCCTTCAACATCAAGGCCATATCAATTACATCAAGCAATAAAAAACATACATATCTATCAATTAACATCATCATATAACGTAGCTAAATCATCATCAAGGTTAAGCAATTCTATCAATTGTTTACAATTTCTAAACATTTCAATTCTACCATTTTCATCAACATCAATGAGATCGCAAGACTAGCCCGATCATCTAAACATAATCAATACATCAAGAATCCAAAGTGTCAGTATATAACAAAGTAACAACACTAGATCATCATCAAGTACTGAAATATCTATCCATGTCCGCTAGGAGTCCATACAATCCACAATATGAGTCACACCATATAGATAATCAAACGTCCATATGCTCTATCAACATGCTAACCAAAATATAATAATAATTTCCATGTCTCTAATCAACAATAATCAAAATCATAGTAAAATAAGTGTTGAAGAGGAGTGGGCATTACATCCCCCTCCCCTTAGACTTGAATTCCTCCTGGAAGTCACGAAAAGAGGTAGGGAAACAAAGCATACAAATAGAAGTCACACCTTCCACGGGGTTTCTTTACTTCAAAGAAAAAGTGTGTCCCTTGGAACCCCAGTTTGGTCCAACACTATTGTAAAAAGAGAAGGGAGACTATTAGGAATAAATACTAAACCTCCTCCAAACAAGATTGCTAGCATTCAAACCTTTAGAATAATCTCTACGAGGTTAACCAAGTTACAACACAAAACATTTAAATGGGAAATTATCGATTGGATCCCAATGAATGAAAACCAAGGTCCATGAAGAATAGGAAAATTCATGTACACAAGGTGTCCACGTAGCCACACATGGGTGCAACACACGGTAAAAAGGAAGGATAAGACTTCCACTTAGGTTGAATTACACTTCAAGGTTCGTTAATTTAGAAAAAATTAACAACTACCAACCATGACCTTCAATTTTTCATGAGAAACCACACCTTCTTATAGGGCCAACAAATTAAGGGCCACACAAAACGAGGCTTAACAACAAGGAAAACACCTAATTTTAACAAAAGTGTTTACAAGGATGAAGACTATTCATTGGAAGTACTTTATATAATTTGGAAGAACTCACTTAAATTTTCATGGTAAAACTAAGCATAATCTTGGCCACAAGGTTTCCATAACTTGAATTTATACCCCAATATCATAACACACAACCACTAATCCTGATTTAGAATACCCAAACAATTAGCCAACATTTTACATTTATTTTTGGTGATAGGCAATATTTTCCCATACTATCATATCGACACAAGAGATACCATTCTCTCTATATGAAAAAAATAAATTTATTAATTTTAAACCTGCCTAGCTCAAAGAATCTTAAAAAGAACACAATCTTAATATTATAACACATAGGAACACTCAAGCAAGCTAGGAGAAAATAGATGACAAGAGAGGTCCAACTAGCAATCTACTAGAGCAATAAACCCAACATTCTCGTAGAAACTCACAAAAACAACCCACCCCTTCTCTCCCCAAAGGACAAGGGGGAAAACATCATGGTTCCCCAAAAGGAAGGAGGATTCCAAAATTCCTCCATATCCTTAACATATGTTGCCTAAGCTTGCCAATAAGCCTAGGTCACTAATGATCTATTCCAAACACAAGAAGGGTGCCTCTCTTAAAAATGGAGATATAGAATCACTCCTAAAGACCACAAATCATACACCTATCGAGCTAAGAGGAAAAAGGGTACGACGACCTAAAAGGCTCCAAAAAGGTTAAATTACACACATTTATGTTCAAGGGAGTAAAACATGACTAAACACATAACTATCAATAAGGTACTCCATTATTCAGGGTAGGTGAATAGATTTAAAGGTTCTATAGTTACCACCATCGGCAAGATGGATGTAGGACCCACCAATATGAACATAACAATTAATCCATTCTAACAAGGGGATAAAATCCTTATGTATACTTCTAAACAAAATTTCATACTAACCAGTGAGAGATCCAAAAATGACCTATCATGTAACTTGCATTATAACCATTATACATATGTTTATTGTTTGATATAACAAGGGGGGTATGGGACACTCTCAAACATTACACAACCCAAAGCCTTAGGGCAATTGAGATTAGGCACTCATACAATAGCTCAAGGGAACTTTTTAATTAGTTCTATCATTCAGATTATATCCTTTATAAATTTTAGGGCATGCAATAACAATTTATACAATTAAGGTTGTTTATTTGTACATTCTACTTGTGTTCAATCCCATAAATTTATCCGTTCCATATTCCAAATTATAAAACACAAGTTATAATTACGTTTTCCAAGCATATTTCTTATAAGTTTTCTAATTAATGCATTCCTTATATTATGATATCCCATATCTTGTGTCATTAAGGGTCATCACCAATGTTGGCATGATATCTCGCCATTCTATATAGGTGGAAAAATTATCCATTTTACTTCTAGGGGAAGTATAAGAGGATTCTTTGCTATTTTTCACATATTTTTTATTTCTTCTACTTGACTACAAGGTTAGAGTAAGGAACCATTAACCTAATGTCCAAATTTACTTATTAAGTTTCAAAAATCCAAGCCTCCCAGTTAGAGTTATAATATGCTCAGGTTTATCACATTACCAATTTAATTTTTAAAGGGAGTAGAAAGAGCCAAGCTTATCACATTATTAAGTTTATAGAAACAAGAGGTCATTAACAAAAACGGAACACACCAAGTTTACAAGATTTTATCCAAAAGTTACATGCATCACTGATGCATTCCAGGTGAGTCTCCACAAGTATCAATAAGAGATACGATGAAGATGTACCTTATGAAGTTATAAATTTTCTTTTACGAGTTCAAGGATTTTAGATCAGTGTGAGGGAGAAAACAATGTTTATGGTTTATACTCAAAATAGGTTCACTATATAAGAGAGAGAGAGAGAGTTTCCAAACAAAACTTATACCTCCACAAGATACCATCAACCAAGCAATCAAGATGACAAGGGGGGAAATTACCCCATAGACACCACACTTCCTCACTGAGAGGACATTAAAATATCAAGAGGGTAGTCAACTAATTCACTCAAAACATAGCCTCTAAGGCCAAGAGTTATAGCCTTGGATGAAAGAGTATGACCTAAACACAACCAAGGTTGGAAACTTAAGACCTATAAAACCAAAATACCTAAGCACAAGGTCCAAAAGAGACCCAAATGCATCCATATCTTTCTAAGCATAACTCGATACTAATAGATTATAATGTGGTATACCTTAAACAATTTAAGAGATTAAGAAAAAGGTATATCTATCTATGGGTCCTGGAGATAAAAAAAGAATACTTATTTAAACACAAATCTCAAAGGAGCTTGAGTATAACCATACTTATCGAGGGTATTTATAGTTCAAAACATTGATCTTTTCTTAAATAACAAAAAAAACCTGAGTTAGGAATCCAGTGTGCCCATTGGTGGACCATCATATCCCAACAATACACTATCCACCAGGAACCTATAATTATCCAAGAGTTAATCCATCCCTGACATAATCCATAAGTTCATAGTGAGTATCACATCTATCCTAAAGAAGATAAAAACTCATACCACAGTGTAAGAAGGACATAATCACCATCAAAACTACTAACTATATTGCATGACATAGAGAGCCCTCTACCAAGGAAAAGTTGAGTATTGAAAAGGGTCACTCCAAGGTCCTAGACACACAAAGTCCTATCACTCCAAAACCAAAGGCATGATCTGAAGCACCTAGGATAATAATCAAGACACCTAGGGTGTACCCCCATACAACGAGAGAACACAATACAAACATAATAGAACTAGCTCATCAAAGACAAGAGAAATTCATGTAACATTTAGCCAAATGACCTTCAAGGAAAACAAGCTCTGAGTTACCAAATAAAGATAAAATCCAAGAAATCTCAAGAAATCAAAAGAAATGGCTAAGTAGTTGCATTTCAATCCTTGAAAAGAAAACTTCTCGCAATAAGACAAAATAATAAGAAGAGCCTCAGAGCTTCTCAAAAAATCATTAAAATAAAATGTTGGTCCTTGATAAAAGAATTTTAAGTTTACAAATATAAAACACATGAAATATTCACATCACAATCACTTCACAGCCCTTCATGGGCCACTGGTAGGGGTACTCTACATCGATCTCACATCTAAGAATATACATACAAACTGGATCTAATATGACATCATGTCATGATATCTACTCTCCCATATGGGAATTAAGTCCTCAAGTGATGAACATCACCAAGTCTGTAGCCACTCGACAAACCATACCCATCTTTCCTAACACTGAAGAAAAAGGGGAGTTCTAAACAACTAATAAATCTCTCTAGATCTCCTCCATAATGACCCCTAAATTTTACCTCTAGCACTAATTCCCAAAGAGTTGCACCAAACAAAAGTAGTAATCCAAATAAGGGAGGGTCTCTACGGGGTCAACACCATCACACGACCATAACCAAGAGCTAGGAACCCATTAACCAACTTCTTCGCAAGGAACTAAATTCCTATCACTTAGGAAGTTCATAAGAATATCAAACTAAATTAACATTTCCCGATAACAGGATCACAAGACAGCCCACTTAGGTGAATAATACAAAAATCTGAATTATTGTTATTATTATTATTATTCAAGTGTCCTAGGTTTATTTCACTAAATTAATTGTGTTCCCATGTCTTCCCAGGTTCAAGTTTTGAACCCACGGCTCTGATACCAAGTGTAACGCCCATTAATTCGATGCACTAAACCATACCAAACACCATTAATTACTTAGGAAAATTACATGATTTTTTATATTAAAAGGTTAAAAGGGTGATAAACATTAGTTGCATTTAAATAATTCCCATCTATAAATTTCTACACATCCATAGAGTAGTTGGAATCCATTTATTAATTATATATTATTATTTATTTCCCAAAATCCATTTCAAGAATTAAATCCTCTTCTAAAGTTCCCATTAATTTTATTTAAAAACTATTGACTAGATTAATCTCATTTATGTTACCCATTTAAAATCCTCTTAAGTTTATAAAATAATCATTTCCTAAGTTGACTTAAATTTATTTCAATACTAACACATCCCCTCATCATTAGTTATTTAATATACATTTTACTTTAATTTTAATTTAGACCATTGTCTAAAACACCATACTGCACAATATTTATTGTTTAATCCTATAATCAAAATGTCATTTATTATTTCATTGAACCATAATTGAAAGGTCACAAAAACTAACCCATATTTAACCCCTAGGTGGTCCCATTAGCTAAATACCCATACCTTATATTTAAACCCATTCCCACAAAAATGTCAACAACTTAAAATGTGTAGGGTTAAATATCTCCACCGGACTTAGATCAATCAATGGAGCCCTTAGATTTAGGTTTTCCCTAAAAACCCTAAATATCCTTTTGTTTCCTTTTTATTATTTTCTTTTCCCTAATCCTTCTCATTTTCATTTGATTTTTATAGGTTAAAGGAGGTGGAGGCCATGGAGGAAACCCGAGGGAAACCATGGAGGTTTTCCTTTGGTTCAAGATTTAAAATGGGAGGAAACCCTTCCTCTATTTTTCTCTTCATTTCTATTATTTGCCTTGTAGGGTTTGTTATCTCCTTTTTTTTGAAAAGATCTAATCATAATCTGGTTGTGGGTATTTGTTTTCTCACATTTTCTTTGAGTTCATCATTTGGGTGAAACCATTTGATTTATCTAGGAGTATATAAACTTATATACATATATACATGCATGTATATAGGTGTATACATGTATATATATCACAGGGTTCTAAGATAGATCTACATGGCATTGTTTACAAATATTATATTTAAGAAATAGATTTAGTTAAAAATAATGTATTTTGAAAAAGATTTCAGGGGACAGGGCTCGATACCCCACTTAACCAAAAAATTTTGTATCTTTGATATATGACACCGGTCATTTTTCCAGACGCCGGTCACCCCTTGAATTCCCACATGTATTTTATATAAACATATATAAAAATATATTATCAAATATATACATATGCATATTTTTTTTTATCATAGTGGGGGTAGGCTTTCTATAGTCTTTTTTGTAATGTTTTAAATTTATTTAAATAGCAACTATGTTTGAAGAGTTTAAATATATGATACTGTAAGTATACTACACTTACCAATTATCATTTTAAGTTTTCTGCCGACGTTACGATTGACCAAATTTATTTGACGGCCAAATGTATGGAATCAGAAAGTATATACATAATAAATAATGAACATATTATAAATTTGTGGAATATATATTAACAATATATATAGGGATATATTTATATATATATATATAAACAAAGTCTCTAACTAATTGATTTCTTTAGAAAAACATAGCTTAAAGGAAATTAGAGAGCTTCTTTCTTGATTTGGAAGATAAAAGTAAATGTATATATATTCCTTTGTAATATTGTTTAGAATTTGACAACAACAAGTATAAATTCCACCACAAATTTCTAGTTAAAAGAAAGGAATAAATTTAACCATCAACTAGGTATAAGTTCCCTTTCATTTACAAACAATAATGACTAAAACATTTACAAAAGGGAAACAAAAATATTCTTTCATGTATATTTACAATTCAAAAAAACCACTTTCAAGATTTAAACAAAATGTAACTTTGTAGATTAACTTGCAAATTTGAATGATTTTCATTTCCAATAAAATACGAAATTCACAACTTCTTCTTTTGACACATTCATACTTGAATAGTCCATAATAGATTTGAAGTAATCCATTTACAAGAAATCAATTTAAACAATACAAGTATAAAAAATCCCTCCACTTAAAGGTGGAGACAACATGATAAATTTACAACAAGATTTCTCTCTTCTTTGGTCTTCTAATACATATGTCTCTATCCAAGAAACATCTTGCAACTCCATAGCTTTTCTTCATCTCCAAATCAGAACAATAAGGAAGGACAAAGCATAGGCAACACTCACCTCCCAACCTTATTCCAATGAGAAGGTGAAGCTAACCTTCTCATTGGCCCCCAAGCCCCAACAATGGAGAAATAGGGAATGTTTACAACCATGAAAACTCTTCACAAAGGCTTCAACAATACATACATTCATGCCAACAAAACTTGCAACACATGCAAGTACAATAACATTAATAGCAACAATATACAACTTTCCAAACACATAGGCTTAAAATTTAAGCTAAAGGTGAAGAGAAATATGGAGAAACCCCTTATACCTCCAAAGTGGGTTAAGTATCCACCTTGAAACCTCCAAAATATCAAACCACACATAAAAAAATCTCATCCATCCCTCAATCTCTTATCACTCCCTAAAATCTCTTATCACTCACTCATGTAAAACATATAAAGATAAAGCAAGAAATCTCCCTTATCTTCACAAGGTGGAACACTCTACCCACACTCCCTCCATATAAACATCGAAAAATATTATCCCTCCCTCAAATGCCCCAATTTTTCTTCCCCCCACACCATCCTTAAGGTCAAAACTACCCAAATCAAATACAAACATATACATCCACTCTCTTTACAACACAACACATGAACAAGAAAGTAAAATGCAAGGTATAAGACCCTACCTTGCCATTAGAATGTCCTTCAATATTTATGCAAAAAATTCAAGCTTCTTCCAAGTCTAAGCCAATCGAAAAGCAAGCTCCTCCAAAACAATTAACTCAAGAAAAATCATATGTAACCCCTAAAACCAAGTAACCCCGAAACCTCCAAAATAACTCAAATAAATAGAAAATGGTGGAGAGGATGGTGAGGTGGCTCCATGTAGGATGCCACATCAGTTCTCCTCTAATCCACCTCACTAAGTCAAACAAAAATACCAAGAATCATAAATGGTAGGGTGAGGACATGACAATTTTCTTCAACACACAAACCTCTACTCCATACTTCTAAGGACACAATTAAGAGGGTTTTAAGAAAGGTGCAATTAATTCCCCTTTTCCTTCAAAAAATCACATAATGAGGGTTAAATTTGGCCCCTTACATCATAGGTATGGTTGGTAGGAATGAGTTTAAGAGGTATGAGACAAGTTTAACTTGTCCCACAAGCCTCCAAAAGTGGTTCAAAGCCAAAATTCGAGTTTGAAGTGATGGGGTTCAGTACAAAACATTAAAATCAAAAAATCCATATAAAATCAATAAGGTAACAAGGACTATCTACCATATTAAATTCCCACATAGTCACATCCCAACTTAGCATAATCAACATGATTAATTAACTAAACAAGAGCACATTAGTTAAGCAATAATAAAGTGAGAATACATTACAATAAAAGAAATCACATACTCAACAAAATAAATAAAATGAAAGAGGGAAAAGAAACACATAAACCCATGGTCACATATGAGGTCACCCCCCCATGGGGCCCATTAGGACCTCCTAACAACTCAACAATAACACAACAATATACACAAACACAAAGTTTCCAAGGTGACATTTGTTGCAAACATTCAATATTATTCCATGGTTAATCTCCTAGCCCCTTCTTGTTTATTGTGATATAATTTCTTGAAAATAGCAAAAACAGTACCCCTTTGGCCTCAAGGCCATATTAATTACATTAAGCAATAAAACACATACATATATATATCAATTAACACCTTCGTATAATGTAGCTAAATCATCAGTAAGGTTAAGCTATTCTATCAATTGTTTACAATTTCTAAACATTTCAATTCTACCATTTTCTTCAACATAAATGAGATCAGAAGACTAGCTCGATCATCTAAACATAATCAATATGTCAAGAATCCAAAGTGTAAGTATATAATAAAGTAATAGCACAAGATCATCATTAAGTACTAAATATCTACCCATGTCCGCTTGGAGTCCATACAATCCACAATATGAGTCACAACATATCGATAATCAAAAGGTCCATATTTTCTATCAATCATGCTAACCAAAATATAATAATAATGTCCATGTCTCTAATCAACAATAATCAAAATCATAGTAAAATAAGTGTTGAAGAGGAGTGGGCATTATAGGTCCACTCATCACCACAATCTATACCATACATTTCTATAAACTTGGAGGATTCCTCTACATGATATAATCATTATCCATGCACTACCAATAAATTCTTACCTCTTAGGATTATTTTCTCTCCTACTGCTTTTGAGCTAGGGTTTTAAACACATATAAAGTTTTTTACCTTATTAACATTTGTTTATAAAAATATGATAATGAAATGACCTCATTATTTTTGTGAAATCTTATAGAATGAATTTAGAAACATCCCTAAAATCCAAAAGGTCCCATGCAAAGCACACAATTTAGGGTGAGAATCAGAAGACCCAATTCAAGCTAGAAAAGACCTTTTTCTTGACCATGTTTCACCAAAATCGACATAACATGAAAAATACATATCACAGAACCCTGATTTTTTCCCACAACATCATGACACACCCTAATAACATTTCCAATCATCACCATGTCACAAATATCTCTCAATCATTCCACCCAATGATACTTGCATAACAATCCCTTAGGGTTTTGTACTATAAAGTCTAGGGTCAAATGAAATAACACTATAACTCATCATAGAAATACTCTAAAATATCCTAACATAATTGTTACATCATAAATATGATTCCTATAATAATCTATGAACTCATATAGCTCCATAGCTCAACCTCACACCTCCTAGCATCCATACCTGGTCCAAATAAACACCTGAAACTTGGTCTCCAACTTGTATATGTATCCTAAAACTCATGGGAGTTCCCAAACACTCACTAAAAATTCTATAAATCATTCCAAAATATTTCTTATGTCACAAATAATATTCAACCATCATGCACCATCACCTAGGCTAGCTAGGTCAGTTGATTAGGCTTGCTAGAAAAAATAATTATCACTGAATCAATTGATATCACTATGAATACCTCTAAGTCATCATGCCATCATCCTCAAAATGCTCTGACCCTAATTCATCATCCATTTTTTCATTAATGAGGATTTTCATCAATGAAAACACCTAATCCACAACATGCCAACAATCTCCCCCTTTGTCATTGATGAAAAATCTCTTGAACTTCTGCCCCTTTTATATTAATGTAAAAGGCATTCCTATACCAACATATTATTCACCTTCCTAAGCTTCATAGGATCATATTTTGGTTGGAATCATCAACCAAAGGTCTCATTATAGCTCACAAACATGATATTCTTCAAAAAATCTTATTTTTTAGAAATCTTCAAGCATAAAATTAAGTATGGCCCCCTTAGTAGAGCACATACAAGAACTTAAACAAGACAATAAACATGAATAAAGCAACATATTACCTCTTCTCTTGAGTATTGTATCATCAATCATCTCTTAAACATGCAAAACTTTCCCTTTTACCACAAAAATATGTTTTTCTCTCCATGAGATCATTGTAGTAGTCATATATCAAAATCATACATTTCAAGAACATGCCAAAAATGGTGTCCTTGAGCTCAAACATCCTCCTTACCTTCATTTTTGGGATTACTTGTCAAGGCACAATTTTTTCTTGACTCAATCATCTCTTGCTCTACACACCACATAAGGACTTAATTCCCTTAAATGATCTTTCACTACATTTTAGACAACTTTATCAAGGTTGTAAAGACACAATAAACCTATCACAAAACTCCTTATGACTCCCTCTAGATTCAAGACATCCTCTAAGAGAAAGGAGATTTTTTTTCCAACTTACATTGAAATTTTGTCAAGAAATTGACCCATCCACTTTGGTACAGTCCTAAAACTCCTTTTCAATGTATGACAATCACATTAGGATGAAATAATGTGATTTTGACCTTAATATGCTTGATCTTGGAGAGAAACACCTAAAACATACCTCATATGCCTTGAAGACCTCCATAACACCTTCTAGAAGTAAACACACATGCTCCACCTAACTGATATTAGTCATACACATCATCTTACACATATAGAAGAACCTTTTCACATCATTTATATACTGAATAGCATCAGAACATTGACCTTACCTCAAATCTAGCTTCAACTTTGTGAAGAGACAAACCTTTTTAGCATATGATTTCACCTATAGCACCTTCATAGAGTGAAAATATGTACTCCCCCTGTCATGAAGATTCCCTTACAACTCTAAGAAGCATTTTTATCTTCACATAACACTTTAGAAACATATTAGACCTCCCAAGGTTTGAGACATATCACTTTGGACCAAGATAGAGAAATGAGTCTAGACAAGTACTTCACCATTATCTTGATCAACCAAAAACACCATGAAATCTTCAAGGAAGACTTTCTCAGTACACGATCATCACCTATAGACTGTAGAAGCTCATATCATACCTTTGAGAACTCATATGTAGGCTAGATAGATAAAACATAAAATTAGAAACATAGTTCTATAACCTGTTAAAAGGTAGAAAAATTACAATAGAATGTCAACAAAATGTCAGCACAAATGCAAAAACAAAGAAAAACACCCACCGGACTCAAACAACTTCCTTTCAGTCTTGATATTTGCAAAATTTAGACTTGTATCACTATCGACAAGCTGATACAATACTTCCATTGACCATATTAGAACCTCCATGAACATTGAAGCTTGATACCTAAGAAAATTTTCCTAGTTTTCAAATTCATTCTTTTCCAATTAGGTCTCTGTCACTCTTTAATGTTAACACTTTGGACCGTCATGAATTTCAGGAACCTTAGACCTTTTCATGGCATAAAATTTTTTAAATCACAAAGTACACATTGTCTAGATGATTTTTCCAATGTTTAGCTCTAGATTCCATCATTAACACCTTCAAAAACAAAATTTCTTTTATACTACTTTAAATGCACTATTAGGACCCAATTTTTGGTAAGAATCACTCAGAGTTCTCAAAATTTAGTTTTAAGAGCTCCAAATTTACTATCAACACTATAATAACATCTTGTAATGACCTGAGGCTCCCTTAAATGATTTTAATGCATGGTCATCTCATTCTTACTTGAATACACCTTAGGTTGCACATATTATCCTTTAAGAGAAATGTTAGAGACCACTTTAGATTGGTCTGATGAAGTCATAATTTTGATGGCTCATTGCATCTTAAATATTATCTAAGATGCATAGTCACCAATTATTGCATTTGAAAAATGGAATGGTAAATTTTGACTAATAATCAGACCTAGATAACTTTAACACTTAACAATACTACATGACATGACTCAACCCCACTTTACACTAAAAAAATTGATGACTCATTACAAACATAGAATCCATTGAGACTTCATAAAGGAGTATATATATGTACTGTGAAACATTTGATATGAGAAAAAAATATGATCTTAATTAGATACAAAATCAGAACTAACTTCTTGAGATACCACAAACCTCTATACTTGAAAACAATAATAATCACTATGTGCATGTATTTTTGCTTAATCTAAGTTAGATGAATGAGAACTACCACCTAAATAGTTCTATAACAAAGTTAAATCAAAATATAGGCACCATCAAGATAAGAGATAAACAAGATCAATACTAAGCTTAATACATTAACTTTGAACTAAGATCAAACTAGCATGCTAAAGTATTCAAAACCTCTACTTCTCTAGATTACCAACAAAAGCAAATGGACCTATGTAGATTCCATGGAAATCAAATTGATTGTTTTGATCTTCAAGAACTTAGGAATGAGATCTTATCAAAGCATGGCTACAATACCACTTTGACTATTCCCATATGACCCAAGCACTTGGCTGGAAAATGCAAGAAATGAGGCTTAGCTTTTCAAATGGTGAATTTCTCAATAATAACAAAAGACTTATAGTGTAATTGCTATATGATTTGATTTTGTCTTCTCAAGGAATTAAGTGTAAGTGTAAAGGTAGGAGGAGGGCTCTTTATATAGCCCAATGGATAAAGCAATCTCTAGATCCCTTTGCATGTGGGATAATAGAGATATTGAGTTAGTTGTGGATAAGGGGGGTTTAGAAAGGGTTGAGTTAACTTTAGGATAGTTTAGCTTGTCCTTTAGTGACTCATGTGGATAAAGGGGGTTTATTAATTGATAAAGATGATTAATTAATAGATGTACAAGCTTATAAAATTTTTTTATAGGAATATTAACATGATTTGGACTATAGAAGGGAATTGAATTAATTAAATAATGATTTACTGTTTTATATAAAGGGAAAGCTAATTGATTAATAATAATTAATTAGTTTAGATAGAAGGAAGGATTAATTAAAGGAAGGTCGTTAATTAGGGTATTTGTTGAATAGAATACTTAATTAATTACTTATTGTAATTATTTAATGATGATAGAAGAGAAGATGAGCATTATTAACGATATGCCGTCAATTTGTGAAGAAAAGGATAATTAACACAATTTAAGTGTTTTAAATTACTCAGGATAAATTATAGGTGTTTACATTTGCCCCTCTTTGGGGTGGTGTAAGTGATGCCACTTCAAAGATAGTAGACGGATAAAATTTTGAAGGGGTAGAAGAAAAATTAGTAGAAGTGAGAGATGCCCCCTCGAGTGTCGATGGGGTGATGATGGAAGACGATCGATGATCGAAAAAGGTGAGAAATGGATAAAATAAAGGAGAGGGGCAGGATGCCTCAGGTGAAGCGGAAGAATAATGTTGATAGGAGGGTGATGTAGAGGAGGAATGAAGAGAAAGAAAAGAGAAAGCTTTCATCTAGTGTATTGAAACAACTTTAGTGTCATCATATTGCGAAATATCTACATCATCGGTCCTTATTAAAAATATAAGCATACGACAAAAGTAGGATGGCATGAAAAGCCATACTACGAACAAATGTCCATTGCTGAAAATACCAACTCCATGGAACATACAAAATTCAATACAAAACGAGAAAGTAAATGATGCCTAACTCCTTGCAACATACATAATGCAATGCAATAAGAGAAAGTAAACAAGATAACCTAATAGAGAAACATAATGTAATGTTTTTGTTATCAAGATTTGATTATGACCTGTGTGAATTAATGACAAGGGTTAAAAGATGGTGCCCCAAACAAGGATACATCCAAGGGGAATAACGGAGGACACTTTGATCTTATGAAAAGAAGTGCACTATGAAACAGTACCAAGAAACTCAATGTTCCCCAAAGTACAGACATAGTAAGCAAACCAAATTTATTGATGGAGGTAGATCAAGATGATCCATGAGTCGCACATAAGATCAGGTGAGAACCAAAGAGCAATGTTTTGTAGGATGATATATATTGTTTTTTATTTTTCCTCAAAACATATTTGATTTTTTTTGTGATTTTCTGTAAGTTTTCTAAATCTATGTACATGAAGACAAAGAAGCGTGGATGCCCCCAACGATAGATGGGATGTACAAGGGCAGAATGCCATGCATGTGAGAAAGTGAAGATGTGAAATGCCACAACGATTAGGTGGGAGTATTCAAAGACAAAATCTTCACACCTAAAAGGGGGATCAAGGCCAATATATAAAATACGTTCAATCATGAGGGAGCAAGGATTCCCTCAACGTAAGCTGGCAAAGAAACACATGATAGAAAGGAAGTGGGTGATTGATTTATGAAAAGGGGAAAAAAGTTCATGCAAACATGGAAAAGAGGACATTTGATACACATGGATGTTCTAAACGATTATGAAGAACAAAGGATGCTATGAAAATATTTAGAAGGAATTCGATGAAAAATTGATTAGCCCAAGGCACAAATCATGAGACTAGACATGTGCTAAAGCAAGAGTTTGAACAAGGTCCAAAAAGTAACACTTGGTAACATACTAATCCTATTTACTCATTAAGATCCTGTGTGTGCACATGGAAATGAATTACCTCTTGAAGGAAAGAGTTGATAGATAGTAAGTGAAGACACTAGCCAATTTGTAGAAATGACTTAGTGTGAAAGGTGATTTGTGAATGGATTATGGAAGGAGAGCCGTACATTTCTCCGCTGCCAGCCAGGCATCCATAGCCCTGATGGAGATGCATTTGATTCGAATAACAACATTTCTCTACTACTAGTCAGGTGTCCATAGCCTCGGTAGAGATTATTTGAAATACCCCAAGAGAGAGTTATATATCAAATTGCTTTTGCTTTTAGCTTTTACTTTATTTTGATTCTTTTGCTTTCTGAAAAATTATTTCATCTCTCTCGTTTGACAAGGGGTGAAGAACTAATAATGGCTTGATGGAAGGATGTGGAAGTGATTGTAATGATGACATTAGATAGTGTCAACAAATACGCCCAAAAATGCTTCCCGATAAGTTTACTATATGTAGATAGTGATAGGATCTCTAAGAGGTCAGTCATTCTTTAATTTACCAAGGTGATGAAAGACCAAGGTCAAATAAATACCATAGAGATAAATGTCACAAAATGAGTGTGAATAGGCTAACCACGATAACATCGAAGGGACGAAAAATGGTAGATGAATTGTAGATGTATATGAATAAAGGGAAGAAAGAACATCCATGTGTACGCAATACCTGATTGCAATGTTTGATCTTTGTACCTTTGATTTTTTTGATGTTTTAATGTTTTTTTTTTTTTTTGTATTTCTGAATTGTTTTATGATTTCTTTAATTTTTGAATTTTTTTTATGACTTTATTTTATTTTTTTTGAATTTGGGACCAACAATTTTAATCTGCATGATAGGATCCAACAATCATTTGTGCGACTTCCTTGATAAGGGAGACTAAGCATGTTTGTTTGTTGAGAGTGATATTATCCCCGATCTCGATGATCGAGGTGAGTTCACACTCAACAAATGACTGTGATTTGTTTTGAAAGATGGGTTTAGTATGTGGGAGTTTGAGTTACCTATCCATAGGTTTTTGTATTTTGTACCATATTTGATGGGTACGTTGGTGTGCATTCTGGAATAGCATTTGATTTTGGATTTTATGATCATTTGAGTTGTTGGGAGCTTTGAAGATCTTCGTTGTTTTGGTCTTATCTTGGTAAATAACTTTTCTAGGTTTCTTATAAACTAATGCTTGACTTGTATGATCCCGAGAAGTGAGAGAATAATGTGGACGTTTAGAATTGATGAGAGGAATGGTAGTGGGCTTGACATAATATTTGGTATAAGAATAATGTGATGGATGAAAAGGATACAATCCAAGGATTGAAGAGGATGGAATACTAGGAGGTGATCCATAGATATAAGATGAAGGGCTGCTAGGATGTGGCCTAAGAATAGAAGAAGAAGGGATACTAGGACATGACCCATAAATAGAAGATGAAGGGATACTAGGATGTGGCCCAAGAATAAAAGAAGGACTACTAGGATGTGGCCCCAGAATAAAAGAAGAAGGGATACTAGGATGTGACCCATAGATGTAAGATGATGGGCTACTATGATGTGGCCCAAGAATAGAAGATGATGGACTACTCGGGGGTGATCCATACATAGAAGACAAGGGGCTAGTTGGATGTACCCCAAGAATAGAAGATAGTGGACTAATTGAAAATGTCCCACAAATAGCAGAGGGAGATCTACTAGAAGGTGACCCACACCTAGATGAAGATGAAGGGCTACTTGGTGTTGACCCCATAAGAGATTTTGATTGAGGAATTATGATAGAAAAAGAGTGATTGGGTGATGAGAAGATATGCCATGGATCAATGCAAGACCTAGGAGTTTCATCTCGTAATGAAGAATGTGAAAATGGAAGAATAAGAGGAGGATCAAGTTACATGATTTGAGGCTCTTCCTCTATTTCTTGATAAAAGGAATCAACCTTGTCCTCACAATATGCGGACGCATCGAAGTCCAAAGAGAATCCTTGCTCATAATATACTAAAGGAATATCTTCATGTGCCCCTATAAATGCCCTGATTGTTTCTTCATTCTGAAAGAGATCAGTCAGTATGAATTGTTGATTGACCACCAGGGGTTGATTGGAAGAAAGAGGTTCAATTGGTGGGGAATAATTAGAAGATGTTTGATGATGATTGATAGAAGAAGATGATGTGGGGGACGAAGAAGATGTGGAGATAGATGCCTTGGAAGTAGAAGAAGGTGGTGTGGACCTACCTACATGATGGTATATCATTTGTAAACTAGTAGGATTAAGTCCAAATTCTACAGATTGCGACACATGGGTTGATTCAAATGTTTGACTAGAAGGAATTTGAGTCACACAAATATTCAAAGAAGGAAGACTTCGTGGGGGTGATTGATGAAGAAGGTCCTACAAAGAAGGGGAGGACCACGACGTAGGAGTCTTATTAAATGTATGATTAAGAGGGTCCTGCAAAGCTAGGGAGGACCATGATTCAAGAATTACATTGGATGAATAATAACAAGGGTCCTACAAAGAAAGAGAGGACTGTAATTTAAGAATTGTATTAGATGTTTGATTGGAGGGATTTGGAGTTGCACGTATCTTCAAAGTAAGAAGACGTCATTGAGGTGACTGATAAAAGGGGTCTTGCAAAGAAAGGGAGGACCGTGATGTAGGAGTCATATTAAATGTATGATTTAGAGGGTCCTATGAAGATAGGGAGGACCATGACATAGGAATCACATTAGATGACTTAGGAGTTGAATTAGATGAATATGAAGAGTAGATTAGATCTGAATAGTAGTTTGGATCTGAATCATCAGAAAAGTAAGAGGAAATATTTGGATTGGAATCCTCAGAAGAAGAGGAAATGTTTGGATTAGAATTAGAAGAAGAGTGGGGGGAACTCAAATAATAATTTGGATCAGAAGTGTCCAAATCATACCACCAACTATGAGATGAAGGTAGGGAACGAGTTACCCAAATGGGTTCTTTAGCATGAAGAACCAATTGAAGTTTGGTCATGATGGCCGTAATTTGATGTGAACACCAAAACTTTTATTCCTTATTATCATATGTATAAGGTACCTTACGATAATCATTCATTGTTGGTGCGTGTTGGGTTCAAAGGTCTAAACCTAGACTGTATGATCAAAATTTTTCAAAGTGAAGAAGGTTTCATGTAGATTTGGGCAGCATAACGAAAACCAACTAGACAATTCATGAATATGGAGATGCTTGTACGATTTTCTGGAAGGGAAGCTAAGGAAAACATACATTGTGATGAATCAAGACTAATAATCCAACAAGGGATGAAGGCATAAATGTCAAAGGATTGATCGAAATTTTTAGCAACAAAGGAAATATTTCTAATGTTTGATTGATGCAAAAGTTGCTTAAATGTTTTTGCCAAGGTTTGAAAGATGTATTAAAAAATGATCATGAACTTAGGCAAAAAAAAGAAGATCAAGAGGATCAAAGACCCAAAATATTTTCCTGGAAATGAATTTATAAGATGGATAAACACAAGGAACAATCATGCAAGTTCAAAACACAAATCCAAATCAATGACCAAAGAATAATGAACGATAAAGAATCAATGGATCAAAGTGATTGTCTAAAACGGATATGTTTTATCCTGTAAATTGACGAGGGCAATTTTATAGGTAACCATACCAAATTTTTGTCCTGGTCCCCCGTCAGGGACCCCTTTGTGTTTGGAATGTTACAAAATTCCTTTTCAGGAAATCTAGTTCTCTGAACTTAGCCATTTTGGTTCCTTTTTGGCTGGGCACACCTTTTATCTGTGCAACAAAGAGTAAATTTGCGTCCCCTTCATTTCCTCTGGCGCACAGTTTGACGTGTCGACACATCTATTGTTGCACCTTCTCGTGATGCGCCTTTCTTGCATGTGCCAAGGTGCATGCGCCTTCATGTTAAAACCTAAATTGTTGCGCCGTGTTTTGGTGCGCCATAGGGCTCAAGGAATGAAGTGTTGACAGTCTTAAATTTGTGCCAAAGGCACAAATTTTTTTGTGTTGACATGCGTTTATCCACGCCACAGGGCGCAAAGTTTTACGTGTCGACACATGTTTTTGTGCACCTCTTGAAAAAGTGGTTGGCGCATTTATTCCACCTTTGCCTATATATAGGCACACCCGCCTTGTCACTTTCACAATTTAAAAACACGTGATAACTTTATTCCTTTGCACCTGTCAGCACGCCCGTCCTCGTATCGCATTCATGGACCCCGTTTCGTCTCTCACATTCTATATATTCTGGGTAGGTGGTTCTTACTCCTCTTATGTTTTGTTTTGATTGTTTGTGTAGTAGGATACCATGGAGCTGTGAATTATAAAAACCTCCCTACTGTTCTTGCAATCTTTCTCCCCAAGCTGTTTTCCTCCTCTTTCCAGATCTGCTGGCCAAGAGGGCTCTACCTCAAACAAATCCAAACCTCTTTGCTTTTCCCCCTTCACCGCTTGAATCGATGTGGAGTTAAGCCTAAAGGATCATGAATTCGGTCAGAGAGATGGAAAACTTGAAAAATCATTTCCAAGCTGTGTTTTTCCCCTTGGTGCAATCACCACCCTTGCAACAGGAAACACAGTCACGCCTATGGCGCACAAAAATTGATTGCAACACATGAGCTCCCTGCGCCATGTGTAAACCAAGTAAATCCTAAATGGCGTAGGTGCATCCTCACTCACCACAACAATATGTCATGTAAGCTTTCCCTGCGCCGCGCCAAATTCCCCTTCTGTGTGCCTAAAGTTGGTGCTACACGCAATAAACCTGCGCCCTTTGGCGCACCAAACTTCCATGTTACAGGTCAAATCCTTGCGCCATAGGCGCACCCTGCCCCCATGCAACACCAACATTACTTGCGCCAAGTATAAAACTGCATAAACGGTGCAGGCGCATCCCCGCTTACAATAACAAATAATGTCATATGCAAAATCCTCATGCCTTGTATCCTTTGGCACTGATTTGTTCCTTGTAACACTCTAATTCAGTGCACCGTTCTAATAGCTTTACAGTTTGCAGTGTTCCTGTGCCCCACGTCCTGAGGCCTTAAAATTGCTAACTCCTCATTCTATTATGTAGTGCTTTAATGGAAGACCTGACAGCTAATATGGCTCTCTGGCGTTGGACTTCTCTTCTTCTTCTTGCAGATCAGCAACTGAACTCAGATCCATATATGTCTACATCAAGCAAAAAGCCAACCAAGTCAAAGGGTAAGGCTAAGCTTACAGAAGAAGAGATGAAGTATAAATACCAGAGGGTCAGGATGCCCGAGTCCCAGGTAGAATGTGACCTGGACATAAGAGACTTTGAACTCGGTCACATCGACATGGAGGATTTCTGGGCTAGAACCAGGAGAGTCACAAGAAGTCCTTGGATGGACAAGCTGGTGGGCAGTGGACTACATTCTGCTGGGGGGATCCCCGTCAGTGCAGTAAACAATGAATTTATGATGGTAGTGGCCCGCTGTTACAATAAAGACACAAGGTGTGTTGAAAATGAAAAGGGCAAGGTCATAATCAATCTCACTGCCCGACACTTCAAAATCATGCTAGGCATCCCTCACCACCGACACTTTGTGGCTGTAAGCCAAGAGGACTACACCAAGGCATGGGAGGACAACGAAGACAAGTGCATGCAGTTGATGAACGAAGTGTACTTGAAAAATAAGAAGGTAATAACCAGATGGCCATAGGTTATTCACCGCAGTGATTTCTCCGAGGAATTGAGCGACACCATCACATTCCTTAGTAGAGTTTTTGGGCTTTCTGACGCCCATGACTTTCACAAATGGATGCTCAGGTACCTTGAAACTATGAACAAGAATGTTCCAGATCAACGCTTTGAGTGGGTGGAGGTCATAAGCAGCACCATATCCAAGTAGCTCCAAAAACTCACCACAATGGGAAGATTCTACATGAACTCGTACGTAGTCTATGCTGCAGCCTCAGAGAGGGATTATTCGGCACATAGACGATGCGGGGTTTGGCCCCAGGTAAAAATATATGAATACTACCTAGAGCTGAAGCTGGAGAACAACATCCTGTAGTTTACTAAAATCAACGATGCCTTTTTCTATGGCATCATCTGCCTATTGAGGCCCAACATGACTCACAGTCGAACGACCAAGAGAATTTTCACAGCAACAGAGAAGTGGGGGGCCTTATTTACACAATTTACCACCTTCACCTATCTTAGGGCAGCTAACTTCCTGGGTGAGCCCACTAAATTGCCACGGTACGCTGGCCCCAAGCTGGTCCTGTTGGAGCTATCTAGACAACTCGTAACATACCATGAGAAGTGCCTAAAGAGAAAGAAGGGTGGAACTCCTTTCCCCCTTACAATGGGAAGATACACATGCATCTCTCACCACAAATCCTGGGAAATGGTTGCAGAGCTAGAACTGCTCAATCTGAAGCACAACTTCCTAACGAGGCCCACTTTTGATCCAAGGAATTGCCTTCCTAAGGAAAAACTTGATCCAATCCATATTCCACAGATCGAGGACATCTATATCGACCTGTACCATGAGGTCAAACTTAGAAGGAAGGACCACTCCCGCTTGGCCTTGGCAGAAATTATTCAATACGGCGTGGCCATTGTTCCAAAGGGTTATCAAACTAATAATCAAGAAGTTGATCAGGTATATCTAGATATAGATGGGGACAACTAGCCGTTTGCTGCGATCGACAGAACAAAAGCACCCCAGACCATTGAAGAAAGGGTCAAGGAGACATTGCGGAGGACAGAACACTGGTGCAGAATGAATGGCCTTATCTACCTCGGGGTAGATTTCACTACATCCCCATTGGGCAATGCACCTATCAAGCCAAAGCATCTGCCAAAGGTCAAAGGAAAGGATAAAGAGGGCGAATCAAGCTCTGCTTAAGAAGGAGCTCCTGAAAGTCCTCCTTTTACTACACAAGAATAGGTTGTAATCCTGGTATCCCCAGAGAAAGAAGCGGTGGAAGGTGTTTCAATGGGCACATCCACTCAGGGTGTCACCACTACTACAACCGCTGAGGTCCCTTCTATCCCTTCCCCTCTCCTCTCCTCCTCGCATGACCCAAGTGACCATTCCTTTGGTCTGTCCTCTCCCCCATCCTATCCCATCTTCCTCTCTCGTGAGCCCCCACCATTTCTCGCTCCCTTCCATCCCCATGTCCATCCCTCTTGTGACACTTTCTCAGCCATGCCACCACCAAGTGTATCTACCCATTTCCCCTCATCCACTGTAGCTACTCCCTCTTCTTCCTCTGGTCCCGCTCCCTTAAGTCCAACATGGATCTCACAGCATCTGAGCTAGCAAAATAAGAAAGTCCCTATCATACTGATGGACTTCTCCATCATCCCAACAAAAGGGGCTAAGAAGAAAAAGCCTATAACCTGCTTCTCTCAGAGTGCATCGAGGGAAAGAGTAATGGAGATTACATATCCCGATCCTTCAAAGGGTAAAAAAGATTTGTCTCTGACAGATTATACAGTGACCCAAGTCATAATGGGAATGTCTTCGGAAAGTCTTCAAGGAGAGGCCCTATCTGCAGTGGATGCCCTTTGCAAGAAACTTCAAGAAGCAAAGGAGGAGAAAAGGTTTCTAAAGGAACAAAACAAAAATCTTCTCCATTCCCTGTAGAAAATGGGCAGTGCACCTCCTATCTACCACAGAAACTCCTAAGGTCCTAAGTCAAACAAGATAAATGAGTATACGCCAAAATTGGTGAACAAGGTATGGCAGTTTCCATCATGGAGGCAAATCCTCAAAGACAGCGAGGAGGTAATAGTCAAGTTCACTGAGTTGTATCAGAAACATCAATCGGGGAAACAGAGATCTCCATGGTACGATTGCAGGACCTATCTCTGAGGAGTTGGACCATGCAAGGCTACAACAGGAAACATTCCAAAAAATATTCGACTGCTCAGTCGACGATCTAGTGAAATTTGACCCAGTCACCCTAGGGTACCCAGCAAGATCCTTGCTGTGTTGGATTACCGGGTTCTAGATGGAGTTCGTCCTGGAAAAGATTGATAAAGTCAAGGAGGAAGCCATGGATGCAATGCATCAAATGGAGAAAATTGTTCTGAGGATGTCTCTAGGCTTGCTTGCTCCTTCTTTCTCCTTGAGGAAGGAAAACAAAACTATCTTCTCCAAAGAGATCCCTCGCAAGGGTTAGGGCCAGAAGCCACTTTCGACACCGAATGCATCAACGGAACCTTCTGAGCTTGCCGTGATTTTGTGGGGTTCCTGATGGAGGAAGGAAATGAATATTTCAAAACTCCCTAAAAAACTCAGAGATGAGCGGGAGACCTGTGAGGTCATCGGTGATCATACGAAGGGTCCTGCTCAAATCAACTTCAAATGATCAGTAAATTCATGGAATATCGGACTCAGTTCCACATCACCTCTCCCGAACAACAACAGAAGCAAGATACCCCCTTCCAGCCAAGACGATGATGAATAGCTTCTCTTCCTCTTGGATTCTCTTTTTGTAAATATCTAATAGTATGTTGGTACAAACAATGACCTCATCCATGTTGCACCATGGGATGTTGTCATCCACCAAGTTGTCCAAAGTCAACATTGACTTTTAGATATTTTGTAGATATTTTGTAATTAGTTGTTGGTTCCCTTTTGCCTTCTTTCTTCTCCTTCTTCTATATATACTTGGATACTTGTTGTATTCAAAATGATGGATACTTTTCAGATAAAAAAATAGAAGTAAGAAGAAAAGACTTTGAGCTTTTTGTAACAGAAGAAAATAGTAATACAAATATTAAGACTTTGTGCTGAATATGTGTGTTATGAGCATTTAATATTTCTTATGTCAGATTTATGCGTTTATTCTGTTGAATCTATCTCTACTTTTTTGTCATTTATTCATCAGTATTGCTTTATTCGTCTATGCAAGTAGGTTCGGCTCTGTTTACTACCAGCCCAAAACATAGACCCTCTGACCTTTCTGCTTTGGAATTCATTTCTTTTCTCCCTTCAGATATTTCCTATCTCCCCACCTCATTTCTTTCCCTTCTTTTATAGTTGGAAGGTACCTCTACTGGGATGAGATCCCAACCCCTGAAGGAAGAATATTGTGAGACTTACACAGATTCCTGCTGGTAGAATAGCAATAAACCAATTTCACTTTGCTGACTCAAAGAGGGGCTATGCCCTGCACACTGTTGGCTCGTCTATCCATAGATCTGTCCACCTGACAGATTTTCAGACCAACAGTTTTTGGCGACTCTACTGGGGATCGAACAGATCTAACAGATCTATGATAGTGGTATGTTAGAAAATTAGTAAAAATCAGAAAAATCACTACCTATTTGCAAACTTTAACTTTTGTTCAAAATCAAAATTTTTTGCAAAAGTGATCCAAACTGAAAATTTTTTCAGGGATCCATAGATCGGGACTGATTAGAGATCTTTAGTTCACTGAGTTTTTACAAAAAACCGTATATTTCCGTAGATCTGAGATTTTGACAGTTTTACAAAAATTTCAACCCTTGCAAAAAGTCAAATCTAAGATCCGAAAATCAGCTTACTAAGTTGGCCGTAATTTTATCCCCATTAACATTTGTCATTAAACTGCAATCAGTTTTCAAAAGGGGGATAAAATTAAATATTTAAGAAAAGTACATGCTGCTGATTTTTGTCAAAAAGTCAGAAAATCAGCAAGTACAACCAAAAAGAGTTTTTAAATCTACTCCAAAATATTGCAGATCTGGAAGGTACGCTGGCAGGTGAACCATTCACTCGTAGCAGAAGAGCTCGTGGAGTAATCGATCCTACTTTTGATCTACTTCAAAGGCACAACTTCAGTCTAACACCGGCACACTTCCCATCACTAAGTTCAGCTGGCCGGTCATCTAGAAGTGTCTCACCTCCACGAAGGAAGCATCTCTCACAAGGAATATCCTCATCTCTTTGCAGTGCCTTGCTGCTCAGTGGAACTGTGCTTCTAGCTTGCGTCCTTTTTCCAGCCGTTCAAATGGCAGTACCATGGGGAAATGCTATGGGCCCACTCGCTTTGCCACATCCTGTTCATGCGCTCCCTCATGGAAACTGAAAGAATTTTCCTAAATTTGATGGTAACGGAAATCACAGCATGGATTCACACATATCCGTGTTCATCATGTCATGCAGTATCCTGGATGTGACCCATGAAGATGTGTCAGTTCACCTCTTTCTAGAGACCTTGCAAGGACCTGCAGCAGAATGGTTTCAGCATTTGCTGGCCGGATCTATTACCAGTTGGGCCACCTTGCAAACTGCATTCGAAGAAAGATATAAGCCTTTAGAGGACGCATTCACGTTACTATCCAAGATCACTCACCTGAAGAAGGAGGTCAATGAAACCATGCATGATTTCATCTCCTGTTTCAATTCACTAATCAACCGGGTTCCACCTACCATGCTGCCAACGCCAGAAAATCAAAAATGTTTCTTCGTGAACGCCATGAGCTCAAAAGTAAGTTTCCTGCTCTTACAAGAGCAGGTCACTACTTTGGTTCTCACCCAAGCTACTGCCATACGGATTGAAGATAACTTGTTAATATCTAGTGAATTAAAGTGAGAGCCATCCAAGCCGAAAGTTTCAGCTCCTTCTCCCGCCACTTCATCCAACCCGGCATTCCAAAAGATGGCAAATGACTTGCTTGCATTAAAAAAGTAGCTGGCTCAGGCTTCTCCTAGCACTTCGTACCGGGATATCCCACGGAGGAATTTTACTTCTAACAACGTCTCACAAAGGCCGCACCTACCTGCAGCTGCTCCACGGTTGGCGCTTGAGGCCCCTCCGGTCAATGCTTTAGCTGAAATCGAAGAAGAGGAGAAAAATTATGAAGAACCTTCATCGCCAGGTGAAGATGATCAAGATGTCGGTGAACCGACTGGTGACTCTACTATCGGGTATATGGAATTTGATGAGGAAGAATCTGACGAAGAAGAGGGTACCCAAGGATATGCAAGCGGGTAGTCATATGCTGTTTTTACCCACTCGCAAGGAAAAGAAGTAGAAGTGGCTGCCAATATGTAGAAAGAGAAGGCCGTGTCACACACGCCTCCAACCATCGCTAAATGAGGTAGTCCCCTTCCTGCCCAACCTGTTATTAAATATTTTTTGAAAAGATCTTTTTCCCCTATTTCCCCTCCGAATCAGTCCTCTCATGTTCCTATCAAGACCAGTAATCCTACCCTACCATCGTGAAATGAGGGACTCATTCCTTCATCAATGCAACCCTTGGCCGCGTTTGACATAATTGATCACGCTAAAAAGACCAAGATCCAAATGTCTGAAGCCAAGTATCTTCAGTCAAATCCCGAGCAGCTTGTAAGGTTGACCGAATACATCCAAAGCCAAGCTGTCATAACTACTCAGGTTTCCCTGAAAGGAATCCTTTCTACTCCTTCTGCATCTCGCATAAATGTTGCCTCGACATCTGCGTCAGGCAAGATAGAACCTTTCTATCTCTCCCTCCTAATCAATGGCCACAAACTAAGCAACTGCATAATTGATTCCGGGGCTTCCGATAATGTCATGCCAGCAAAATTCACCCATGCCCTAGGCCTCACCCTTACCAAGCCTTTTGGCAGATGTTATTCCTTGGAAACCAAGCAGGTTCCGTTGATCGGTCAAATCAAAGATGCACAGTTTGCATTTGCGGCGTTCCCAGAGAAAAGAGTAAAGATGACCGTCCTTGTTGCCGATATTCCGGCAGCATACGGAATTCTATTAGGAAGGATTTTTTGCAGTGAGGTTGGTGGAGAGATTCATATGGACTGGTCTAAGGCAAGGATTCCTGTCAAAGGTATAATGCAAACATTGGAGCCGGAATCACAAAAGAAGTACCTGGTTACTAACTTTGATGACCCCAAAGCCCAAATTCTCTTCGAATCATCAGGGATGGGAAACTATTTCTTGTCTACTGAGTCTGACAAAATGGATGTCCTCGTCCAAGCAGAGGATCTTAACAAGATCTGGACTTTACAGTTTGATGGCAGTTGCGCGACTAGCGGATGTGGTGCTGGAGCCGTGCTAATATCTCCCGAGGAAGAGATTATCCCTCTCTCTTTCAAGTTGCAGTTTTTCAATACGAATAATACTGCTGAGTATGAATCTTTGCTACTGGGCATGCAAGCCGCAAGGGAAAGAGGAATCAAGAATCTGAAAGTACAGGGTGATGCAAATATGGTCATAAATCAAGTTAAAAGGATATACCAAGTGAAGAATGAAAGGCTCAGACACTACCGAAACGTGGTATGGGACAACATCGAGGAGTTTGATGCTTTTTCAATAAAATCCATTCCAAGAGCTCAGAATGACATGGCCGACTCATTAGCCATCTCAGCATCCCTCATGCTCCCTCACCCAGGTTTGAAAATAGACACATATACCATTGAGGTGGTTTTCCACCCAAGCATGCCGGACAATTCTCAGCACTGGCAGGTATTCAACGATGACAATCAACTCATTGCCTTTCTTGAAAAAGTAGAAAATTTTAGTGAGCTTCATTTTGAAGGATCCACTTCTGCATGCCGTGAATCTGTTACGGATCAGGACAAAGAATCAAAAGGAAGCGATGGCATATGTCAGCTCAAAGGAAATAAAATCCCGAAAGGTTTAGTTTCTCTAGAGTGTTTGTTCGACAGGCACGATCGTTTTGTCAAGAAGAAAAGGTGAGATGATCCTAACTCCTCCCCAGAAACCGAACCGGTCAATTTAGGTTCGGTAGAACATCCGCAGTTTGTAAACATTGGAAAATGTTGCACACCTGAAGAGAAGTGGAAATTCGTCAAATTGCTGAAGAAATACATGGATGTATTGGCGTGGTCCTATGCCGATCTAAAGTCTTTCAAGCCAAAGGACGTCCAGCATGACATCCCGTTGAAAGAAGATGTCAAACCCTTTCGCCAGAAGCAGAGACACTACAATCCTAAGATCTCAGGTACTATCCAGGCTGAAATTCAGAAAATGCTGGACGTGCAGGATCATTTTTCCTATCCATCACAGTACCTGGGTGGCAAACATTGTGCCAGTACGCAAGAAGAATGGTGAGATACGCATATGCATAGATTTTCGTAACTTGAATCAAGCCTCCTTGAAGGACAACTACCCCCTTCCCATAATGGATCAGGTTCTGCAAGCAGTGACTGGATCAGAAATGTTGTCCATGCTTGATGGTTTTTCAGGCTACAATCAAATCGAAGTCTCGCCCGAAGACCAATTCAAAACAACATTCACTACCCCTTGGGGTACATTCACTTATAGCAGGATGCCTTTTGGTCTGACCAACGTCAGTGCCACTTTTTAGTGGGCCATGGACTTTGCATTCAAAGGAATGATGGGAAAAGTCATCGTAGTCTACTTGGATGACTTAACTGTGTTCTCTAAACAACGAAATGATCATTGCGATCATTTGGAGCAAGTATTGATTAGATGCCGGGAACATGGAATCTCCCTAAATCTGAAAAAGTCTATTTTTGGAGTCACAGAGGGAAAGTTGCTGGGACACATTGTAAGCAAGGAAGGGATGAAGATAGATGCCGAAAGGGTTAAGGCTATTCAGAGCCTTACTTTACCCACAAGCAAAACCGGCGTTCACTCTTTCTTCGGAAAAGTGAATTTTCTCAGGTGCTTTGTTCCCGACTTTGCTGAAAAGACTCGCCACATATCAAACATGATGAAAGGATCACCAACTTTTTGGTGGAGCAAAGAAGGAAAGAAGTCATTCAAAGATATAAAAGCCTCCGTCGCTCACGCACCAGTCCTGGTATGTCCTGATTTCTCCAAAGATTTTATCATGTATAGCTATGCATCTGAGCATACTGTATCAGCTATCTTAATGCAAAAGAATTCTGAAGATGTTGAATCCCTGATTGCATTCATGAGCTCTCCTCTCAAGCCTCACAAATTAAAGATGTCTCAGTTGGAAAAGCATGCCTTCGCCGTGGTCAAAGCAGTCAAGAACTTCAGGTATTACATTCTAAATTCTCACACAACGGTACTGGTCCCTGACATGGTGGTCAAGTCAATCCTAACTCAACAGGAGTTAGGGAGTTTGCGAGGAAATTGGATTGCAAAAGTCCAAGAGTATGATCTAGATATAAAACCAACCAAGTTGGTAAGGGGCAAGGGCCTATGCCAGCTTATGGCTGAAAACCAGGATTCAGAAGACCTTGAAGAAAAGGATGATTGTGCTAAGGGAGCACAAAGCCAGCTGAAGAAAGCTGATTCTCTACCCATGGTTCTATTTGTCGCCACCAGCGACGAATGGTATTCTGATATCACTTTCTTTCTCACTTATGGTGAGTGTCCAGCTCATCTAACTTCAAAGGAGAAACGTGCTATAAAGCTCAGAGTGGCCAGATATGTCATCTGGGATGACTGTTTATACAAACGCGGAATAGATGGCATCTTCTTGCGATGTGTTGACAAGCCACAACAGATAAAGCTACTGAAGAGTTTTCATGATTCAGCCTGTGGTGGTCACTTCTCCTCTTCCATGACAGCACACAAGATCATCCGGGCCAGGTACTATTGGCCGACACTGTTCCAGGATACAGCCACCTGGGTAGCAAAGTGCGAGCTCTGCCAACAATTTGTCAGCAAGCCAAAATTGGCTGTTTTTCCCCTCAGGCCGGTCGTTATTGATGAACCATTCAGACAGTGGGGAATCGACTTTATCGGAGCACTCCATCCCCAATCGAGTGCCGGACATAGTTATGTCCTGACAGCAACAGATTACTTCACCAAATGGGTAGAGGCCATACCTGTCAAGCATGCCACTTCCGAGGTTGTTTGTAGTTTCATCAAAGAGAATATCATTGTCAGGTTTGGCGTTCCAAACAAGATTGTTGCTGATAACGCTTCCAACTTCTCCTCACGAGAAGTTGTTGGTTTTTGCTATGAACATGGGATAACCTTGGCTCACGCCTTAGATTACTACCCCCAGGGAAATGGTCAGGAAAAATCTAGTAATAAAATCCTAGTGGCCATCATACGGAAGCTAGTCGATAAGAGTCAGTGGACGTGGCACAAGTCATTATATGACACTTTGTGGGCAGACCGCATTACTCCCAAAAGGTCTCTTGGTATGTCACCTTTTCAAGTGTTATATGGGACCGACACCGAGCTTCCCATTTCTACAGAACTCCCTACTCTGTGCTTGGCACGAGCAATCAAAGATGAGACTTTCCAAAATTCCCTTGAAAAGAGGATCATGTATCTATCAGAGCTTGAAGAGAAAAGAATAAGAGTGGTCGATAGGATCACCGAACATCAGAATCAAGTTAAGAAATTGTTCGATAAAAAGGCTAAGCAAAGAGATTTCCAAGTGGGAGATCTTGTCCTCTTGTGGGACAAACGGAGAGAGCCGAAGGGCATGCACGGGAAATTTGATTCTCTATGGAGAGGGCCTTTCAAGATCAAACAGCTCAATGGAGAGAATAGCTTCTATCTCTCATATCTAGATGGAACTGATCTCCCGCTTCCCTATAGCGGGAAGCACCTCAAAATATTCAGGAAGTAGAGCTTGCTCTCTTCTTTGTACAGTTTGCTTTTGTTGTGTGTTTTCTTTCGTTTGTTTGCTTTCATCCTCGCCCTTGTTTTTTGACCCTGTTACCCAATGGATAGGCACATGTTGATCTGAGGTTCTCTACCCTTGAGTTTCACTCAAAGATAGTCCCCAGAAAGAGCCAGTTGTTATCCTGTAAAATTGACAAGGGCAATTTTATAGGTAACCATACCAAATTTTGTCCCTGGTCCCCCATCAGGGACCCCTCTGCATTCGGAATGTTACAAAATCCCTTTCCGGGAAATCTAGTTCTCCAAACTTAGCCATTTTGGTCCCTTTTTGGCTGTGCGCACCTTTTATCTGTGTTACACAGAGTAAATTTGTGCCCCCTTCATTTCCTTTGGTGCACAGATTTAATGTGTCGACACATCAATTGTTGTGCCTTCCCGTGATGCACCTTTCTTGCGTGCGCCAAGGTGCATGCGCCTTCATGTTAACAAACTAAATTGTTGCGCCGTGTTTTGGTGTGCCAAAGGGTGCAAGGAATGAAGTGTTGACAGTCTTAAATTTGCGCCAAAGGCACAAGTATTCCCATGTTGACACGCGTTTATCCGCGCCAAAGGGTGCACACTGTTTTACGTGTTGACACATGTTTTGGTGTGCCTCTTGAAAATTTGGTTGGCACATTTATTGCACCTTTGCCTATATATAGGTGCACCCCCCCTGTCACTTTCATAATTTAAAAACACATGATAAATTTATTCCTTTGCACCTATCAGCACGCCCGTCCTCCTCGTATCGCGTTCGTGGACCCTGTTTCATCTCTCACATTCTATATATTCCGGGTAGGTGGTTCTTACTCCTCTTATGTTTTGTTTTGCTTGTTTGTGTGGTAGGAAACAATGGATCTGTGATCGTAAAAACCCCCTTGTTGTTCTTGCAATCTTTCTCCCCAAGCTGTTTTCCTCCTCTTTCCAGATCTGCTGGCCAAGAGGGCTCTACCTAGAAAACAAATCCAAAACCTCTTTGCTTTTCCCCCTTCACCGCTTGAATCAATGTGGAGTTAAGCCTAAAGGATCACAAATCTATCAGAGAGATAGAAAACTTGAAAAATTGTTTCCAAGCTACATTTTTCCCCTTGGCGCAATCGCCACCCTTGCAACAGGAAGCACAGTCGCGCCTATGGCGCACCAACATTGATTGCAACACATAAGCTCCCAGCGCAATGTGTAAACCAAGTAAATCCTAAATGGCACAGGTGCATCCCCACTTACCACAATAATATGTCATGCAAGCTTTCTCTGCGCCATGCCAAAGTCCCCTTTTGCATGCCTAAAGTTGGTGCTACATGCAATAAACCTACGCCCTTTGGCACACCAAACTTCCATGTTGCATGACAAATATTTGTGCCATAGGCACACCTTGCCCCCATCCAATATCAACATTACTTGCACCAAGTATAAAACTACATACACGGTGTAGGCGCATCCCCGCTTACAATAACAAATAATGTCATATGCAAAATCCTTGCGCCCTGCGCCCTTTGGCACTGATTTGTTCCTTATAACACTTTGATTCAGTGCATTGTTCTAATAGCTTTGCAGTCTGCAGTGTTCCTACACCCCACGCCCTAAGGCCTTAAAATTGCTAACTCCTCATTGTATTCTATAGTGCTTTAATGGAAGACCTGACACCTAATATGGCTCTCTGGCGTTGGAATTCTCTTCTTCTTCTTGTAGATCACTAACTGAGCTTGGATCCATATATTTCTACATCAAGAAAGAAGCCAACCAAGTCAAAGGGTAAGGCTAAGCTTACAGAAGAAGAGATGAAGTACAAATACAAGAGGGTCAGAATGCCCGAGTCCCACGCAGAATGTGACCTAGACATAAGAGACTCTGAACTCGGTCACATCGACATGGAGGATTTTTGGGCTAGAACCAGGAAAGTCACATGAAGTCCTTGGATGGACAAGCTGGTGGGCAGTGGACTGTATTTTTATTGGGGGGATCCCCGTCAGTGCAGTAAACAATGAATTTATGATGGTAGTGGCCCGCTGTTACAAAAAAGACACAAGGTGTGTCAAAAATGAAAAGGGCAAGGTTGTAATCAACCTCACTGCCAGGCACTTCGAAATCATGCTAGGAATCCCTCCCCACCGACACTTTGTGGCTGTAAGCCAAGAGGACTATACCAAAGGCATGGGAGGACAATGAAGACAAGTGCATACAACTGATGAACGGAGTGTACTTGAAAAATAAGAAGGTAATAACTAGATGGCCACAAGTTATTCACCGCAGTGATTTCTCCGAGGACTTGAGTGACACCATCACATTCCTTAGTAGAGTTTTTGGGCTTTCTGACGCCCATTAATTTCACAAATGGATGCTTAGGTACCTTGAAACTATGAACAAGAATGTGCCAGATCAATGCTTTGAGTGGGCAGAGGTCATAAGCAGCACCATATCCAAGTAGCTCCAAAAACTCACCACAATGGGGAGATTCTACATGAACTCCTGTGTAGTCTACGCTGCAGCCTTGGAGAGGGATTATCCGGCACTGAGCCGATGCAGGGTTTGGCCCCAGGTAAAAATATATGAATACTACCCGAAGCTGAAGCTAGAGAACAACATCCCGTAGTTTACTAGAATCAATGATGCCTTTTTCTACATCATCATCTGCCTATTGAGGCCCAACATGACTCACGGTCAAACAACCAAGAGCATTTTCATAGCAACGGAGAAGTGGGGGGCCTTATTTACACAATTTCCCACCTTCACCTATCTCAGGGTAGATAACTTCCTGGGTGAGCCCACTAAATTACCAAGGTACGCTGGCCCCAAGCTGGTCCTGTTGGAGCTATCCAGACAACTCGTAACATACCATGAGAAGTGCCTGAAGAGAAAGAAGGGTGGAACTCCTTTCCCCCTTACAGTGGGAAGATACACATGCATCTCTCACCACAAAGCCTGAGAAATGGTTGCAGAGCTAGAACTACTCAATCCAAAGCATAACTTCCTGGTGAGGCCCACTTTTGATCCAAGGAATTACCTGCCCAAGGAAAAACTTGATCCAATCTGTATTCCACAGATCAAGGACATCTATATCAACCTGTACCATGAGGTCAAACTTAGAAGGAAGGACCACTCCCACTTGGCCTTAGCAGATATTATTCAATACGGTGTGGCCATTGTTCCAAAGGGTTATCAAACTACTGATCAAGAAGTTGATCAGGTATATCTGGATATAGATGGGGACAACTGGCCGTTTGCTGCGATCGACAGAACAAAAGCGACCCAGACCATTGAAGAAAGGGTCAAGGAGACATTGCGGAGGATAGAACACTGGTGCAGAATGAATGGCCTTATCTACCTTGGGGTAGATTTCACTACATCCCCATTGGGAAACACACCTGTTAGGCCAAAGCATCTGCCAAAGGTCAAAGGCAAGGATAAAGAGGGCGAATCAAGCTCTATTCAAGAAGGAGCTCCTAAAATTCCTCCTTCCACTGCACAAGAACATGTTGTAACCCTGGTATCCCCAGAGAAAGAAGCGGCTGAAGGTGTTTCGACGGGCACATCCACTTAGGTTGTCGCCACTACTACAACCGCTGAGGTCCCTTCTATCCCTTCTCCCTCTCCTCCTTCTCCTCCTCACGTGACCCAAGTGACCATTCCTTTGGTCATGTCCTTTCCCCCATCTTCTACTGTTCCCCCTTCCTCGTCATCCATCTTCTCTTCTCTCACAGAGCTGTCCCCCACCATTTCTTCTCTCATCTCTCAGCTCCCTTCCATTCCCATGTCTACCTCCCCTGCAGTATCCCTTCCTCCTGTGAGCACTTTCTCAGCCTCCCTCTTGATGCCGCCACCAAATGTCTCTACCCATTTCCCCTTATCCAATGTAGCTGCCCCCTCTTCTACCTCTAGTCCTATTCCCTTAAGTCCAGCATGGATCTCATAGCATCTGAGCTAGCAAAAGAGGAAAGTCTCTATCGCACCGATGGACTTCTTTGTCATCCCAGCAACAGGGGCTAAGAAGAAAAATCCTATAACCTGCTTCTCTTAGAGTGCATCAGGGGAAAGAGTAATGGAGATTGCATATCCTGATCCTTCAAAGGGTAAAAAAGATCTGTCTCCGATAGATTATACAGTGACCCAAGTCATGATGGGAATGTCTTCGGAAAGTCTTCAAGGAGAGGCCCTATCTGCGGTGGATGCCCTTTGTAAGAAACTTCAAGAAGCAAAGGAGGAGAAGAGGTTACTAAAAGAACAAAACAAACATCTTCTCCACACCCTACAAAAAATGGGCAGTGCACCTCCTACAACTACCATTGAAAATCCTGAGGTCCTAAGTCAGGACAAGATAAATGAGTACGCCAAAATTGGCAAACAAGGTATGCCAGTTTCCGCATGGAGGAATCAAATCCTCAAAGACAGCAAGGAGGTAATAGTCAAGTTCACCGAATTGTATCAGAATATCAGTCAGGCTAACAAAGATCTCTAGGTGATTATAGGACCTATCTCTGAGGATTTGGACCATGCAAGGCTACAACACAAGACTTTCCAGAAAATGATCAACTGCTCAGTCGATGATCTAGTGAAATTTGACATTTTCAGTCACCCCAGGGTACCCAGCAAGATCCTTGTTGCGTTGGATTACCGGGTCGACCAGATGGAGTTCATCCTGGAAAAGATTGATAAAGTCAAGGAGGAAGCCTTAGATACAATGCATCAAATGGAGAAAATTGTTCTGAGGATGTCTCAAGGATTGCTTTCTCCTTTTTTCACCTTGAGGAAGGTAGACGAAACTATCCAGATCTTCAAAGAGATCATCTCATAAGGGTTAGGGCCAGAAGCCACTTTCGACACCGAATGCATCAACAACCTTCTGGCTTGCCGTGATTTTGTGGGGTTCCTGATGGAGGAAGGAAATGAATATTTCAAACTCCCTGAAAAACTCAGAGATGAGCGGGAGACCTGTGAGGTCATCGGTGATCATACGAAGGGTCCTACCCAAGATCAACTTCAACCCATGATCAGTAAATTCATGGAATATCAGACTCAGTTCCACATCACCTCTCTTGAACAACAGCAGAAGCAAGATACCCCCTTCCAGCCATGAGACGATGATGAATAGATTCCTTCCTCTTGGCTTACTTTTGGTAAATATCTAAGAATATGTTGGTATAAATGATGACCTCATCCATGTTGTACCATGGGATGTTGTCATCCACCAAGTTGTCCAAAGTCAACATTGAATTTTAGATATTTTGTAATTAGTTGTTGGTTTCCTTTTTCCTTCTCTCTTCTCCTTCTTCTATATATACTTGGATACTTGTCATATGCCTGGTGGTGGATACTTTTTAGATAAAAAATAGAAGTGAGAAGAAAAGACTTTGAGCTTTTTGTAATAGAAGAGGATAGTAATACAAATATTAAGACTTTGTGCTGAATATGTGTGTTATGAGCATTTAATCTTTCTTATGTCAGATTTATGCATTTATTCTGTTGAATCTATCTCTACTTTTTCGTCATTTATTCATCAGTATTACTTTGTTCATCTATGCAAGTAAGTTCGGCTCTGTTTACTACCAGCCCAAAACATAGACCCTCCAACCTTTCTGCTTTGGAATTCATTTATTTTATCCCTTTAGATCTCTTCTATCTCCCCACCTCATTTCTTTCTCTTCTTCTCACAGTGGGAAATACCTCTACTGGGATGAGATCCCAACCCCCGAAGGCAGAATATTTTGAGACTTGCACAGATTCCTGTTGGTAGAATAGCAATAAACCAGTTTCTCTTTGCTGACTCAAAGAGGGGCTATGCCCTTCACACTGTTGGCTCGTCTATCCATAAATCTATCCACCTGATAGATTTTTGGACCAACAATATGTCGATGTGAAAAATGAGACACAATCACACAAATTTTGTTTGTTTTAAACCAATCAATCATCGAATTACTTCCTAAGTCTGTTTCCAAATGATAGTTGGCATTTCAAGATGATTAACAAGATGTTTTATGTCAAGTTCAAGGGAATGAACAAGACATAAGTAAAGATAAGAAGTTAATGTGACCTCCTAACAAGGTATACTAGAAGAAAGCTCAAATTCAATTAATACCTATATCCCAAAAAGTACCAGTTACAATTTGTGAGTGACACAACAATGTCACCAAGATGTGCTAACCAAACTTTATGAGAAAATAAGGTATTGATATGAAGATGTTATTGATATAACACACACAAGTGGTAACATGAAGCACTTTTCAAAATCAAGGTAGTAATGGAATCAAACTAAAATCTTATAGTATAACTAAGAATTGTTAAAGTGTGTATAGCGTAATGTTACAATACAAATATTTAGGTCAAGTTTACAAGAAACAAGATGTAAATACCAAAATTATAGTGATACAATATAAACAAGGTAGCCTTTCCAAGGAAGTTCAAGATGATGAACCATGCCTAACTATGATGATGATCCTGACGTGGGTATGAAGATCACAAAGGCCACTAATGATATGAAAACACCTTCACACACTTTATCTGTTTAACTTACCTAGCCGCAAACATGGATGGGTGTAAATGAACAAAAAAGTGGTAGAAATAATCAATTAGTAACGCAAAGGTAGTCACCCTTATTTTGATTAAAAAATGTCAAAAAACGTGAAGGAAGCAGATCAAAATGGGGGAAAAAATGTTGGATTTACTTCGGTAGAGTTTCGCCTCACCTTAAGGCAAGTGAAAAAATAAACAAAAGTAATACTTCCCATGTTTCATGATGAATGATGGCTCACGACTCAACACTATTTTGAAATGGTTAAAGTGGGCTCCTAGTCAAATAATATATTCCTAGGTGGTTCTCTCTTCCTAGGTGTTACAAAGCTATCTTAAGCGAGCTCGATTTATCCAAAAATCTGTAATGACTAATTTAGGAGTATCTTGGCTTTACTTTACCCCCTTCAAGCACAGTAAGTAACTAATGTGTCTACGTGTACCATCATTAGGGTAGCCATATAGACAACCGGTAACACTAACTCACAATGAATGACTAGTCAAGTAGGTTTGTGCGGAGCACCTCCTATTTCATCCACAAGGTTCCCTCTTGCGTGGACTACTTTGGGGTTCTTGGTACCACACCCATTGTTGTAGCTTAAGGCATTATACTAAAGGGGTTATGTTCCAGTTGAGGAGATAGGGACGTACCCTTTTCTGAAACCTACAATATAGTGTTTTGAATATAGTGTTCTTTTTATCTTGTTTAATTTTGATGTGGTTTGCTTGAACACCTTTTAGCAACCTATATGACAACTGTATTAGTAGTTTGACTTTGTTTCGATTCCACCTTTCTTTGACAAGTGCGTGTTTTGGTCTTGCATGTCGATTTTAGTAATTTTCTATAAAAAGAGTAAACATCATTTCTGATTCTCAAGATCATCCAAGGATGCAAGATAAGAGCATACGTGACATTTATAAAATCCACGAAGAAGCTGAATGGAAAAATACTTAATTCAAACACAACAATTTAACTCATTCCAATTTAGATATTCTTAACAATTTTAAAGCATAAAAAATACCTAAGAATCATTTCTGATTCCCAAGATCACCTGAAAGGACGTGAGGGAAGAGCATACGTGACCTTATTTTATAAGAAAGCATGAAAATTATATCTAGTCTAGCAAAAACATGTAAACATACCCTACAAAAATATTCATTAATTAGATAAAACCTGTAAAGAAGTCAACACTTTAACACTTTAATAGACGCCTATGCCCCGGTTTAGGCGTGTATGCACGAGTTAGGGTGGATGTGCCCCTTTGTGTTTTTCAGACTCACAATGCACCTGCACCACCAGAGAGGTGTATGCGCCAGGACTAGGGCGTGTGTACCATGAAAGGTAAACAATGATATCAAGTTCTGACAAGGTGCCTGTGCCACCTGAGAGGTACCTACGCTAGGGTCAGGATGTGTGCACCATGGCAGATAGAAAGAATTACCTGATTTTGATAGAGTGCCCGCGCCACCTGATAGATGTTTGCACTACCAAAGATATGCCTATGCTTGGGTTTAGGGCATGTGTGTCAACATAGATAAAAAGTGGTACCAAATTCTGATAGAGCTCCTATGCTACAAGAGAGGTGCCTGTGCTAGAATTAGGGCATGTGTGCCACCATAGATAAAAAGAGGTACCAAATTCCAACATAGCGCCTGTGCTACTAGAGAGGTGCCTGCACCACAGTTAGGGCATTTGTTCCATAACAGATAAAAAGTGGTACCAAATTTTGACAGAGCGTCTATGTTACTAGAGATGTGCCTGCACCAGAGTTAAGGCATGTGCACCACAATAGATAAAAAGTGGTACCAAATTTTGACAAAGCATCTGTGGTACCAGAGAGGTGCGTGCGCTAGAGTTAGTGTGTGTGAACCATCCTGATTGGTTTTGTGTGCAGTGAAGGTACAGTACGAAAGAGTGTCTGCACCTGGTTTGGTGTGCCTACACCTTGGTTAGGGTATGTGCGCCGGGGTTAGTGTATGTGCGCTAGAGTTGGAAAATGGAGATACAAGCTCTGACAGTGTGCCTGTGGCACCCAAGAGGTGCCTACACTAGGCTTAATGTGACTATGCCATGGTTAGTGCACCTGTGCCCCTCTTGCAACCAAAGTATGACAAAAAACACAAAAAATATCACAATGCTTCAAATTTTAGCAAGTTAGCTTGAAAATGGAATCAACCCATTAAAATGACAGATATAAATGAGAACCTACACATATAAGACTAGCAAAAATCCTAAGAAATGGAACATTTTTTACTATATGTGTATATCAAAGGTTAGCCAAAAACAATAGAATTCAAGCTAAAATTCTAAGGGACTAAGGTCCCACCGGGCATGCCAAATGTGTGTGTGTATTTTTGCTTAATCTAAGTTAGATGAATGAGAACTACCACCTAAATAGTTCTATAACAAAGTTAAATCAAAATATAGGCACCATCAAGATAAGAGCTAAACAAGATCAATAATAAGCATAATACATTAACTTTGAACTAAGATCAAACTAGCATGCTAAAGTATTCAAAACCTCTACTTCTCTAGATTACCAACAAAAGAAAATGGACCTATGTAGATTCCATGGCAATGAAATTGATTGTTTTGATCTTCAAGAACTTAGGAATGGGATCTTATCAAAGCATGGCTACAAGACCACTTTGACTATTCCCATATGACCCAAGAACTTGGCTAGAAAATGCAAAAAATGAGGCTTAGCTTTTCAAATGGTGAATTTCTCAAGAATAACAATAGGATTATAGTGTAATTGCTATATGCTTTGCTTTTGTATTCTCAAGGAATTAGGTGTAAGTGTAAAGGTAGGAGGAGGGATCTTTATATAGCACAATGGATAAAACAATCTCTACATCCCTTTGCATGTGGGATAATAGAGATGTTGAGTTAGTTGTGGATAGGGGGGTTTAGAAAGGGTTGAATTAACTTTAGGAGAGTTTAGCTTGTCCTTTAGTGACTCATGTGGATAAAGGGGGTTTATTAATTGATCAAGATGATTAATTAATAAATGTGCAAGCTTATAAAATCTTTTTAGAGGAATATTAGCATGATTTAAACTATAGAAGGGGATTAAATCAATTAAATAATGATTTATTGGTTTAATTAAAGGGAAATCTAATTAATTAATAATAATGAATTACTTTAGATAGAATGAATGATTAATTAACGGAAGGTTGTTAATTAGGGTATTTGTTGAATAGAATACTTAATTAATTACTTATTGTAATTAATTAATGATGATAGAAGAGAAGATGTGTATTATTGACGATATATCGTCAATTTGCGGGGAAAAGGATAATTAGCACAATTTAAGTGTTTTAAATTGTTCAGGCTAAATTATAGGTGTCTACAATCACAAAATTAGACTACAAGAAGACACTTCACATGGATTCCATTGAAATAATTTTTTTTTTTGAGATACCAACACGATCCTTTCACTTACTCAGTCATTAAAGACTTAACAATACATCATGACAGATCTGATATAAGCTTGAGACCACTCTCATATCAAACTTACCGAATCAAATTTACTACTTGATCAAATAGATAGAGAAAAAATAATTTCTTAGAGACTTAAGATAGCTTACCCTGACACCATGGAGGAGTCACACATTGACCTAGACATCTCCCCCTCACTCCAATGCTTCATATGAATTGATATACCTCTAAAAAGCATAGTAGGGGCATATGATACCATTGAAGATCTAGGAGAAAGACCTAAGAAGGTCCCAAACCTTCTTGGAAACTTAAGAATATCCTTCATCACCTTGTTTCAGATCTGATCTCTGAGTCATGCTTTGTCTTTAATCCATACCTATTCTTGATGAGACACCATTTTACCTCCTAGGCTCCCAAGTCCTTAGAATGTTGTCATGCATTCTTAATATTTGAAAGCTTCTTTGTTGTATCTTATGTACTTGAAAACTTTGGTTTTTCCTTGAGTAACCATGATAGAAGTTCCTTGCAACATGACCAACTCCATTACAATTATAACAAAGCACTAAATTCTTCCTCATGTAGCTCTAAACTTGTCTAGGTGGATCATTAAAAAAAACTAACAACATGACCTACCTCATTGCAATTATAACATACCACACTATTAGCTTGCTCACTCATACTATCTCTCCATGGATGAGCATCTCTACTAGACCTTATACACTATTTAAAACTCTATTACCAAAACCATTACATGAGAAACAATAACCATTGAATGATCTTTCATACCTTGAGGTATTAGGTTGCCTAATGGATTTTGGATTCATCTTATCTTTTGTGGAGATCTCATATTTTTCATCCTCATTGTATGATTCTTCATCCTTTTTTCTTGGAGCACTGTCATGTTGCATCTTATCCTTTCCCTTGAGGTCATCATTAAACCCCAAACCTAACCTATCACCTGCTGGTCTTTGTTTTCCAACAAGATCATCAAGATATTTGGAAGTTTTCTCAATTTTTTGAAAGGACATGGTTTTATTACCAAACTCTAACAAATATTCCCTTGGAAAATCTAAATATTCTTCCTATTTGGACCACATACTCTCTTTATCTTGCACACTTAGAACCAAAATCTTCAATTTTTTTTTATAGAAATATGATGGACTCCTTTAGTTTGTTATTTTGAGATCTACACTCCTTTTCTAGACCATGAACCTTATTTTCATAATCCTTGACTTGAGAACTCAACTTCTTATTCTTCTTTTCAGCATTTCTGAACTCCTTTTGGATACTCACTAGATCATTTTAACATCCTCTTCATCTTCATCAGAGTAGATACAATAACTTGATATAAAATCACCTAACAATGAAGATTCATCACTAGTAGATCTGATGCCATTTTTAGTCATAAAAAATTCCTCATTTCCAATATCTTCATTGATTAAAACTCAAAATTTGAAACACCAATACTAGCATCAAAGCAGTAATCATCTTCCCTTAAATAAAAATCCCTTTTCCCTTTTTCTTATAGTCAAACCTCTTAAAATGTTTATCTCTTATTATACTTATTGTACTACTTGTTATGATCACTATCAAGCTCATGTTCATCATGATCTTCCTTTTTGTGCTTATGAAGAAGATTAACAACAAAATGTCCTACCTTCCCACATTTAAAACATTTATAAGGAATATTTCCTTTATATTTTCTAGAGCACACCTTCAATCTTCTAGTCATCATTGCAAATAGTTCTTCATCATAAACTTAAGAGAAACATCCTATTTGTTCTCCTTGCATTTGTTCTTATTTTCAGATTTGAAAGAAACCTATCTCTTGGATGGTTTGGGGTCACCTATTCTCATCTCATAAGCAGTCAAAGTGCCATGTAACTCATCCTTTTTTAGAGTATTTATATCCTTTTCCTCTTTAATACCAAATAATTTAGAATCGAACCTAGGATTTAGTGATCTCAAAACATTTTGAGAAATCACTTATTCCTTCATATCCTCTCCTAACCCTTTCATGGAGTTGATTTTTTTTTTAAACTCTAAGAAAATATACATCAATAGACTCATTATCATTCATCTTGGGACACTCAAACTGATTTCTAAAAGTTTGAAGCTTATAAATTCTTAGGCTTGAGTCACCTTCATAAAATACTTGAAATTTTTATGATGCCTATTTTTTTGACTTGGAATGCATTACCTTTCCAATCTAAGATTCACCAAGACCACATATGATAGCATTAAAACCTTTTAGTTATCACTACATGCCTTATTTTCTACATCAGTAGTTAGAGTATTGGTAAGAGGAGTATAACTATTATCCATAGCTTCCCAAAAATAAAAACCTAGAGAAATAATATGAATCTTAATACTCAAGATAAAAAATCATAATTCACACCATCAAACAAAGGTGCCTTGTTGGTTGAGAACCCACTCTAATGGCTTGCCATTTTTATGCTTCAAAGGATCTCTTTTCAGGTGATCAAACTTATCCAAAAGGACCTGCTCTGATACCAATTTTTGGAAGCACAATGGAATGAGGGGGGTGAATTAGTCCTTATAATTTAATTACAATTTTAGATCACTCACATAAATCATTTATCAATTAGCCCTCCATTAGTGTGTGCACAACAACATACAATATTAATTCAAATAACCATGAGCAAGAGAAGCAACACTATGATACAAGATATAAGTGGTAAATCCTAAAGGGGAAGAAAACCCATTGGTATATATATTTTATATTACACACAACAAAGACTCAAGTGAATATTACACATCACAAGATATTTCTTTAGTGAGGCACCAACTCCACAAGGAGCATCAACTCCTAAACCCTTGTTGGTATTACTCATAACAAGAGATTTGCATGAATATGAATAATCACACAAGATTTTTTAGAGAAGATTACTAATGAAATTCTACAACTCAGCTGATGGTGATCACAATATTAGGATCCTAACACCTTTAAATCCTTTCTCAAATCCTAGGTTTTAAACCTTACACAAACTTGTACCTTATTCACTTCTCAAAGCTTAAATACCTTGCACACACACTTTCTATAAATATTCAACCTATCACATACTTGATCAAATCTCAAATCATTCTCACACACCTTTAAATCAGTCACACCTAGGTCGCACTTTTCATACTCACTCAACTCACTCACAAAAGAACCCAAAACTTCACTTTTATAAGCTCTTCTTCATTCAAATTCAAAATAGGTTCATTTAACTCCTTTATTTTGATCTCATAATCTTAAAAATATCCAATATGTATCCCCATAATAGTCACATATGATCCCAAGAAGGTAGGCCTATCCAAAAACCACTTATCATGCACCAACAATCCTCAAAATCCCATCACTAGAATGAGAAAAACCCCCTCATGCTAAATATTTTTATTCAAGATCTAAAAATCATCACACATGAGTAATATGAAATTTAAAAATCACACATGGTTACAATTTACTTTAACCAATCAAATTATTTCATTTAATGGGCCCACTGGCTCATTAGCTTCACAAAACACCTATTTCCAGCATCCTGTCTTTACCTTTGGACCTGAAAACACCTCAAGATGAACTAAAATATGACATGTGACCACTCAATGGAAATAAAAGAACTTGTAGAATTAATTTATGCAAGTTAAACCTCTTGAAACATCTACTATATCAAACCATATTAACATTTGTCTTCACCAAATCAAGCTGCCCAAAACTCAGTTTTACAAATTCAAATAGTTAACACAATTAATGACACTTGAAATACATCCCAACAGATTAAATGGATAAAAAATTAATCCCTCTTGAGTCTTTGTTGTGTGTTCTTGGCTTGGTATGATATGGTTATCATTCCTTTCATGGTATCAGAGCTAGAGATTGTTGTTGACATCTGTCCATTAGAAATATTTATTTTGGGACTTGCACTATAATTATAAAGTGCCAAATATGGAGGAGTGTTGTAATCAATTGTGGACGCAATTTCGGCTGAGCCCGACATCCTAAACTTTTTGGAGTTGTAGTTTGTACCTATCATGGATTCTGAGAGTGATATGCTTTTCTCTGAAGTATGTGGACTTCAAGAGGATATTGTGAAATTTGTGGAAGAAAATAGATTGCTCAAGAAGTGAAATTCTCTTCTACAATCACTCATTCACGATAAGGATACAATAATACACTCCCTACATAACAAACTTGCTAGCCTACAACATCACCATCATATTGTGGATAGCCATATCCATGCTCCTATTCTAGTTGCAGCTATTGCTCCTGAACCCACTGACATTAATCTGTCAATCATTTAGTCTTTTCCTACTCTTTATGCTCATACACCTATGAAGCTTGTTACTGCATGCTCTTCCACATATGTGACTATTACAATACCACATGTTGTGTATCCTTCTTTTGCTCAGTTGCATGGCTTTTTTGGGAAGCATACCACTGCATTTAGTTCTCGCATGCTCCATTCTATGGGTATCACTAGCAAAGTCATTGGAAGCCATTCACAGGGTATTGTTTCCTCTATTCCACATGTTAAGTGGAATTCTCATCATGAAATTGGTTTTCGAATAGATATTTCATTGGGATCACACATTGACAGAGCTCCTTTTTTGTTCGCTTGACTCTTTCTAAGGATCATGAGCAACACATGAGTTCTGCACCTTCGCTAAAGCTTGAGAAACTTGAGATTTCAGCTATCAGACATGATCAACCTAACACACATTATGATGTTCTTTTACATGCACCCATTGTGCATTTTGCACCAAGTCATATGCAGACATCTTCTTCTTCCATCAGTGTTGATTTGGGGTGGATATTTGATCACTCGTGGTGGTGACATAGGAATTTGTTGAGAGGACTCTACAGGCGTGGCTCCTCCACCATTAGGACTCTTGCTCCACTTTCTATACCTTATGCATTGTGATGCTTCTTGTTTTGAACATTTTTTAGTAGGTGTAGTGTATCTCTCTTATTTGTTGAGAGATTTTGTATCTGTATTTTCGACACTTTTGGCATGTTGACAGTATCTCTTATGGGGGATCTATTCTGGTGCATTCTAGTGTTCAAGTAGTTGTTTTGACAACTCATACAGATTTGTAGCGTCACTCCACCCATTCAGTAGTATGGGAGGGTGTGGTGTTGATCCTACTTCTTCGGGTTTCATGTCCTTACCTTGTTACCTTGGATTTTATTTGATTGTGACACTCTGGAGTTTATGTCCTTGCCTTGTTGCTTTGGTTATTATTCTTGGATTATAGCACACCTATTTGCAGCAGTTGATCAAAATATGTTTGGTGTTTTTTTTCACTTTTGAAATCACTCCATTAACAGTCTCCTTGTATGGAACTATTCTGGTAAAACCCAATGTCAGTTGTTTTTGAGTTTTGTGATCGAGCAGTGGATTTAGACCACAGTGCACACCAAACTTCTTCAACATTATATGAGTTTTTGAGTTGAGATTCTTGGGATGCCTTGGAGCGGGTCTTTACTCTCTTTACTTTATTATTACTGGTTTTGGGTATCTTGCGGTGTCACTTTTTTCCCCATTAATTGTACATGAATACCTCATCAAGCCTAGTTATCGGGACTCATATTGTGGACATGCCACTTTTATTTTGGCCCCTATCTTCACTTGAGGGGGGGGGGGTGTTAGAGTAGGTAATTACCTTAGCTCATGTTCAACTAGGTACTTTATTTACCTTTATTGTATTTATCCTCACCCACTTATGTGTGTGGATATTTATTTTATCTTATTTAGATATTAGGAGATATTATCTAGTTCTTAGGTATAGTTCTTTCCTTGATCTATGGTATTGACTAGTTCTTTCCTTAATATATGGTATTGACTATATCCTTGATGTCTAGTTCTCTCCTAAATCTATGGTCTTGACTAGTTATTTCCTTGATTCATGGCTTGATCTACGAATTTGACTAGTTCTTAGATTATTATTCCTTGCCTATTTAAGCAAGACCCATTCCCAATGTACTGCATTGAGTTCCATAATAATATATGATATTGTTTCTCATTTGTTTGCAAAGGTTTTATGTAAATTTATTTTGGCAAATTGCTTTCATTTTATTAATCGTGGTGTTTGATTAGCATCTGTATTCTTGGCTTGGTACCATTTGGTTATCCTTCCTTTCAAAAACATGACAATGAAATGACATAATTATTTTTGTGAAACCTTATAGAATAAATTTATAAACATCCCTAAAATCCACAAGGTCCCATGAAAATCACATAATTCAAAGTGAGCATTAGAAGATCGAATTCAAGCTAGAAAAGACCTTGTTCTTGACCTTGTTTCACAAAAGCTGACATAACATGTAAAATAAACATAATGGAAACCTATAATTTTTTACACAAAATCATGACACACCCTACTAACATATCCAATAATCACCATCTCAAAAATATCTCTCACTCATTCTAACCACTAAGACTTGAATAGCTAGCCCTTAGGGTTTTGTGCTACAAAGGCTAAGGTCAACTGAAATAACACTCTAACTCATAATAGAAACAATAAAAAATTTCCTAACATACCTGATATATTATAAATCATCTTCCTACAAGCATATATTAGCTCATATATCTCCATATCTTAACGTCACACCTCCTAGCATCCATACTTGGTCCAAATGAATACCTAAAACTTGGTCTCCAACCTGTATCTACACCTTGAAAATAATGTGAGTCCCCAAGAACTCCCTAAACATGCTCTACATCATGCAAAAATTATTCTCAAGTCACCAAGAAGCTCCAAACATCATGCACCATCACTTGGGCTAGCTAGGTCACCTGATTAGGCTTGTTAGAATAGGAAATTCTCACTGAATCAAATGATATCACCATGAATACCTCTGAGTCATCATGTCATCATTGTCAACATTATCTAAACCTAATTCATCATCTAATTTTTAATTAATGAGGTTTTTCATCAATGAAAACACCTAATCCACAACATGACAACATATCAATCTCATTGATTTGGTCTACTAAAGCCTGATTTGACACGTCCACAAAAGCACTAGACTTTCCTTTATTAGCATCATTTATTTTAAATGATCCAACATTATTATTATTGGTTTCAGGCTAGGTTTTCTTATGTGATTTGGGTTGGCTTCGTATATTCTTCAAATTCTCTTCGTAAAAATTCATAGGAAACTTTTCTCCCATTTCAAGGAGACGAAGAGGAAACTAATCTTTATTTTGTTGTAAAATTCTCTCAAGGTTTTATTTTTCTTATTTGGAGGCATCGTTTTGTTGATTTTATTCTTCCTCATTGGAACTAATGTGGAAAGGATTTATATCCTTTCTTTCGAAGGGGTCATAATTTTAGTGTCTTGTTCCCACCAGTTTGTATGATAAAAATGGTAACGTGGAGACTTTTTTGATGTGCTTATACATTGAAAAAGTGAACAATAAGATATAAGGGGTAGTGGTTAAATATACTTGCTTAATTTTTTACAAAATTAATTTTAAAATATAAGACTAGGAGATTGATTTGATTGATCAAATGAAAGTGATGAATAAAAATGTGCTTAGATCTGTGACAAAGTAAATGTCAAAAATATAAGACTTAGAGATGAAATTACTAACTCAAACTTCAACAAAGTGGTTGTTAAAATGAAAGGCTTATGGAATAATATTGATTACTCAATTATTAACAAAGTTAAATATAAGATAGAATAGTTTAATAATGAAGATCAATTAATCAACTCTTAACAAAGTGAATACTAAGATAGAATATTTTAACAATGAAGATCAATTACTCAACTGTTAACAAAGTGAATGCTAATATAAAAGAAGATTTTAACAATGACGATCGATTACTTAACTGTTAACAAAGTGAATGATAAGATAGAATAAGCTTAGGAATGACGATTGATAACTCTTAACAAAGTGAATGCTAAGACAGAAGAGTCTTAGGAATGAGAGTGATTACTCAACTCTTAACAAAATGAATACTATGATAAAAGATTTTAGAAAATAGATGAATTACTCAACTATTAACAAAGTGAATACTAAGATAGAAGAGTTTAGAAATGAAAGTTCCTAAATCTTAACAAAGTGAATGATTAACTATTATACTCAGAATAGGAAAGTAATTATAGTTTAACAACACAAATGTTAAAATAGAAGACTTAGGAAAATGATAGGGTAATTTCTTAGAGTCTAAACAAGTGAATGTTAAACTAAAATAATTAATGAATGAAATCACGATTGCACTTATAAAGTGAATACCAAAGTTTGATGCCCAAATTGAAATGAATGTACTTGAGTTAGAATGTGGGTATCCAAAAATAAAGACTTAAAATTTGATAGGAACTTGAAAGAAATGCTTAAAGTTTAGAAAAAGAAATCCAAAGATTTAAGATATGAGTTTAGATGAAATAAATTAGAAATGGATTTCAAATAGAAAAGGGATTTGGAGAAATGGATTAAGATTGATGGTGTATGATAAGAGTGTGGAACACAAATGTAATAACATGTAACGTAGACGAAAATAATTTTGTTAAGGAAGGTATCTAAAAGTAACTGTAGACACCTAAATTTGTATCTATACCCTTGATCGCCCGTGTGTGCATATTTATTTAACCCCCCTTATTTAATTAAATGTTCTCTTTAATATATATAACCTTTAATTCACATTAATTAATAAAGATTTAATTAATTAATTAATCAATTAATCCACATCATTTGTTTCCCTTGCCCTAATGGACTTTCTATTTCCCATCCCTACACTTTTTCTAACCTATCTCTAATTCCAACTCACCTACACCTCATTCCTAAACATATTATTCCCACATAATCATTTAAAGATTTCAATCCCATCCTTAGAAACAAGAAATCATGGAAAAAGCATAAAAATCTTCCGATAGGGAAAACTTTACCAGAAATCAGTGGCAACCCAGCCCAGTTGCCGTCGAACCTATAAAGCTGAGTGCTTTCTTTCAATTCATCAGACAGATACATGCAAATTCCCAAGCTTCCTTGCAAATTTTGAACAATCTACTATTCCCGAGCATTCTTAAAACAATTACAGTCTTCTCAAAACTCCTTGGAACATGCTTACATCAATCATGATCCTCACTCTGTGCCTTTCCTTTCTTGTTACAATCCTCATCCAGTTTATTTATTACATTAAAATCAGCCTATCAGGACCATTTTCTCCATCGACCAAGGTCCTAGTTCTCAATCCTTCCTCTTAATCCTTATTTTCTGTCATTTTCCTTATTTCTTTTGCTTTAAATCCCTTCTGTATGTTAATTATATCATATACTAGCCTCTGCTACATCCAAATCACATCCAAATTTTGTAAGGTCTGCATACTCATATTACACTCCAGATATTCTCTCCTAATACACTGTTGACTTGCCTTTGCATAGTATGGGTCTCTGTCCACCCAAACCAAGTAACAATGAATTTACAGTTGTTGTAATCTAATAATTTTTTTAGATAATTCTCTGTTATTTTCTAGATTCAAAAATATTCTTGTTTATGCAATTTCATATTTTACATCACTTTTGTTAAGCAAATGGGGGTTGACATCCATCGAGGAAGTTAACACTTTTCGGGTCCACTTTGTCAGGCAACCCCCACAAACCCTATCTAATCATTTTTTCTTAGTGAGTCTTATTTGTAGGTTGGAAAATTTTTAGCACTAGGGACCCACCATTTACTTGGTGTCCATACATCCATCACACATCCGAGGTAACATAAATCCTCTAGAATTTTTGAGTTGTGTAATTTTATTTAGTAACTAACTCATTAATTTGAAATGAATGAGAAAATGCTCTAATAGTATCCTTGGTTTGGTTAAGTGGATCTTCCTATAAAATATATATCCCCATAAATGCCAAGAATTATCCAAGTGAGTGTGATAACTATTTTTTAGTCCCCAAATTTACTTTACCCCCCTTGATTCAATAATATGGATTTTATTCTGCTCAAAGGATCAATGCGGGGTCGTTACTATGGATAATTTTGGCTATAAATTCTCACAAGGTGTACTAGTCAAGTAGGTGGGGGTCCCATTTCGTTGGCTAATTGCCTCAAAAATCCAACTAATTTGGGGTTCCTATGGTATGAATCAAATGATTTTCTAGCCCTTGGCCATGCACATCCACAAGTTACAATGGATCAGGGAATAAAATCATCTTTGAAAATTAAATTAGGAATGTTTTATAAAGTATAATAAAAGGAAGTGATAATTTTTTCTTGATCCCACGAGCAAGGAGACCTATAGTTAGTAGTTTTAATTCAAAGAAAATATTCATAAATATGGTCATGCAAATAAAAATTTAATAATTTTTTTGAGGTGACATCACGGTAGAAAACAAAAATGTAAACTAACATTTTTTATTTTCAAGATCACCCAAAAAGTGTGAAAAAAAAGATCATACATGAGAGTTTGTCAAGGTTTAGAGTTAATGAAAATTTAAAGCAAGATATAAATTTAAATTGAATAGCTATATAAACATGCAAGAAAAAGATTTAATATAGATCTAAAAAAAAGATTAGAAGAGATTTAGAATACTGGAAAAATTAAGGAAATCAAGAAAACACAGTGAAAATATGCCAACACGTACAATGGTATACTAGTGCATGCAATAGGGTGCACTAGTGTGATAGGATACACTTGCACGTGTATGTAAACACAATTATGTAATAAAGTATGTGTAGAAAAAAACAAGTTTAACACTAGTGCGCGTAAGTGACATGGAAGGTTTAGCTAGTGCGTAAAGCACTATGCTAACACGTGAAATGATATGCTACCATGTGAAGTGATAAACTAACACACTTCATGGGTGACGCTAGCATGAATAGTAGCACAATAGCATAAGATTCCTATAGGTGATAAAAAAGTAATGGACAATACGCAAAATTGACTTGTTTTTTGATGATTTTTTTTAGTTCTTTTCACCAAAGGCTCTCAAATTTGGATAGCAGGCCGGAAACATCACAAATTACACACAATTGAAGTTAGTTTAATTAAAAAAAACTAAAAATTATTAAAAAATGTGTGGGAGAGTCCTACTAGGCGTTCTAAAATGTAAGCAATAAATTTTAATTAAAAGTATAAGTAATCTAATAATGAAAAACAAACCTCCCTTATAGTCTTCTTGCAAACCTCAAGATGAGATTACTGAAGTGTTGCACTTGTTGAATCTCTTGGATTTATTTGATTGTGCCTGCTCCAAATTTACTTCCAAATAAAGGAGGAATGCTATGGTGATTTGAATAAAAAAATGAGCAGAGGTTTTCTACAATTGCTTAAAGCTTCCAAGTATTGTTTGTAAAGGATATAAACTGTTATTTATAATAGAAGGAGATGCTATGGAGTGGATCATGTTTCTTAATGAGATCATGAATGCATTTTCCCAAAATATTTATTATATGGATTTAATATCCATCGAGGAAAACTGAATTTTTAGTTGGAAATATGATTTTATTTGAGAAGTTGGTTGTGTTTACATTTTTTTTGCTTCCACCTTTATAGGATTATAGAAGTGGAGTGGAGTGATGTAGTCTAACTCGAGTGACCAGGATAGTGTTGGTGTGAGTCATATTCCACATCATCAGGTGAGTCATCTCATTTAGGTGAGATCATAGGTTTTCGTGTCATTTAGGGGTCATTATGATATTTCCTTACACATCAGTGCATCAGTTGCATTAGTGGGAGTTACTTCCCATTCTAGGAATGTAACTCTCCCTCTCGACTTGAGAGGTCATAATTATGGAATTGGGGGTTACTCAACATCATCTATATGTATACTTCTTTATATCTATGATATTAGAGTGGATTTATTTCCTTAATGAGGTTCTTCCAATTTTTTGAATCCTGTATACACTTTCAATAGATTCTCTATCTTCTCGAGATCTCATCACGCTATCATTTTCACTTATGTCGATGTTCATGATATCCCTTATGATATTCGTGCTTTTATTTTTCACACAATCTTTCATGGTATTAGAGAAGACGTCATCTGGATCTATGCAAATATTCAATTTTCATGTTTTTCAACTTTCTATCATGAAAAATAGGTATTTTTTGCATTCGTCATAATGGTTATTCCTTACATGATCTCTGTGAATTGAATTAGGGTTTTATATATTTTTCGAGTGCTTGTTCATGGTTCATTTTTTGAGTTTTCATGGGTTTTACAGGTTTTTTAGGTTTGCATACAACTTTGGAAGTTCTTTACCATTTCAGGTTGCATCTTTGGAGTGTTTAAAAGTTTTAGTTATGAGTTTGAAAGTTTTGATTGGTGTTTTAAGGAAGCTAGAAGAGCCACTTAAGGGCCTAACTCGGCCCCATATCACCAATCCAGGAATCGAGTTGTCCCTAGCTCCCTCTACTTTGGTCACCAAATTACTTTTGTTTCTATTTTTATAGCTCATTGGTTGCTATTATGTGACTCATGTTTTGTGCTTCACACCACTCCTTTGGTCGTTCTTCCACTCGTTCTCCTATGTGACTCCTGAGCTTGGCCCTGTGTGATTAGCCTTGCTGTGTTACTATTTGGCCTTCTAGGGTCGTCCTATTTTTTTCTTTACACAACCCCCAAGGGTCGTGCTCTCTCCTCATTTGTTGGCACTCTGTTTGGATCGTACTCCTATATTAACCTCTTTTCTTCATGTTTCATGTCTGTTCTTGGTCACTCATGGTTTGGAATCTTCTCAGTGTTTTAGACCTGATGTGTGCTTGGAATGGTTTTGGTTGGTTTGTCATTATGTCACTGACTACCATTTCCACTCTGTGGGTTTACTAATCACCTATAGAATTATCTTTCGAGTCGACTATTCTCAAAGTATCGCTACCACATGGGGGCATGTAACCATTTTTCAGTTTCACTATAGGTTTCGATTCCCTGACACTGGCAACCACCATTTGGCATGTGGCCTCCTTCATCGGTTCAACTACGACATCCAACTCGACCTCTTTGACGATCCTCTATCTCGGCCACATGGCCTAACTCACTACAATAACTTGGTGACTTGTGTTCCAACCCTCATTAGAGCTCCCTACCACGATGTTCCTCACTTTCTGCCCACCATAAAATCAACTTTCTCAGGACTTTCCAAGTATTTTTCAGCTCACCAAGCTCTATTCGGTCCACCGCCAAGTTACCTCACCTCTAATCTCTCCTAGATCACTGAAATGCCTCTGATTTGGCCATGTCCCTACACCCTAGTGAACTCCAAGACACCTTTCTCACCCTTTCTTTGGAGTTTTTTGTGTTTTCTCATTTTTAATCATTTTCTAGCCAGTGTAAAGGGAAAAACTCTTAAAAATTCATTATTTTAGGGGGGATTTTTTGGGGCTCTTATTGGGATTTCCAAGTCACTTTTTCTATATTTTCTTTACCTTCAGATAATGGATGTATTTTTGATAGCCTTGTGGAAAGATATCCTTCTTATTTACATTGTGAGATGCCTTTTCTCTCACATTGAGCAATGTACCCTTATATTGATTTTTCACATTTTTTGCCTAATTATGTGTGTTCCTCTATATCCGACTAGGAATTCATTATGGCCTCCAGTCTCGTGTGAATTGTCACCTATTGCAAGGTGAGTGGTAAACTATCTGACATCGCATGAACGCACCCTATTATAGTCACACACTATCTTATAAAGTACCAAAGATAGGGAGGTTATCATTGTCCTTATCGGGTGTCATGTTGCTTGCAGATGCATTATCAGATGAGTACAATGTTTTATAATATTGCATGCTTCTTCTTATGCACCTTGCACTTCTTACTTCTAATTTGACATCATGGTGGATACTCTTTCTAGACTTGAGCATCACAGGATCACGTTACATCCTCCACCACTTCTTATTGGGAGAGAGAACTACACATCATGGCGTGCTTTTATGGAATGCTACTTTTCCTATGAGGGTCTTACACACTTCTTACTTGGATCTGTTCTTGCACACATATATTCTAGTTGTCTTAATGAATTTCTAGACACTTATGACCATGTTTTTGGTCACCTAACATTTTCTGTCACTTGATCTCTCCACATTCATGTGGTAGACTTAGTTCCTCCCCACCACATCTGAAGTATATTTTAGTCTTTGTCTGGAGACCCTTCACTTACTGCCACGACTATAGAGCTCATTGTTGACCATGTTCATGCTTCCATTCACTCTTCTCACTTGTGTTCCATTTGAGACCCTTTCTATGAGAAAAATGTGACCATTTCCCCTTATGGTCCCTCAAATTTTGATTTCTTAGTTGATGAAACTCTCCCTACACTTGTTGCTTCCACTGAGTGCCATGTTGCTTCACCTTGGCTTTCTAGTAGTGCTCTAAAGTAGTATTATCTAATTGTCTCCTATTATTATTCATGCGATGGTAGTTTTTCTAAATCATACTCACTTGATTATTATTATGATGATGAGGATTGTGCTCCCAATTTTGATGCTGAGAGTATGGCTGAGGACTCCTCTCCTCCTTTGCTCACTATTATAGAGTGCATTAACACCCCTCCCATCTCATCTCATACATTCATTTCACTAGCCTCCTTTCCACTTTTAGTATGTGAGGCCCCTTCCACTCCTCTTCCTTCATGTATAGATGACTTATACCTGTCTAACATCACTCTTCTGTTTGTTGACCCCCTCATTGGGATGAGTATCTACCCAACCTTGGTCTTCTTTTTACAGAGCCCGCTTGTGATGTACCATAGGTTCCTTATCCTTTTACAATTTTTTTAGAGGAATTCATCATCTCCATTATTGGGAGTGCCAATTCTACAACTCTTATCTCTTCCACTTTTCAAGAGATCTTCATTGAACCACCCTTACTTGTGGATGCTCTTTTTTTTGTGGGGGTTGTTTTATTTCCTTCACATCACTTAGAAATCATATCTATGGATGTTCCTCTTCTCCACTCTAACATTTCTGCGCTCATGACATTACCTTCGGTTCCTTGACACTCTATTACTAGACCTATGTTACACTTCCATGGACTAGAATCAAATTTCTTCATGTTGCTACCTTCAGTTTCCTTCACGGAGTGGGTCAAATTACAACAATATATATTTTCCCTTCCTAAGGGAAGGAACACATTTTGGTGTTGGTGGCTCTTCTTCAGTCTAGCAAAAAAAGACCACCTCATCTACACTCTTCTAAGTGAATTCATATAGTTGTAGAGTTCAAATCCATCCATGGCATCTTTTGTGTTCTTCTCATCTCCCTCTTCTATTTTCTTATTCTTTTCAAGATATTTCCTTTTTATACATGGGCACCTCATCAGGCTTATTAGTGGCAGGGACCCATCTTTGGCATCTTTCTTAGATTAGAGAATGTATTTTTCTCTTATGGTGGATGTTTTTCCCACTGGGTTTTCCTCCATTTCCTGGGACCCCTTTTTATGCTTGGGTACTATGTGAAAGAATTAGTTATCTATTCAAATATAATTAGGACTAACACCTAGTAGTCCTAAAATAAAGCTATACCAAAATCTATGCACCATCATGCTTAGAGATAAACAAGTATAATATACCAACATATTTGTATTAGAACATGAATTAATATCCAAACTAATATGCTAAACAATTTCCTCATTTTTATATATTAGAACAAGTAATTTTTTTTTTGATAAATGCTTCCTGGTTCTAAATACATAATTTAGATCTCACAAATCAAAACAACCATTCTTATAACAGATAACCATATGCAGCTGTAATGACTCGGAGTACCTCCGATCTATTCATTCCATGACTCGGTAATCTACCAATCTATTCATGTGTATTAAGAGTTGGCGTTTTCACTTTAACACAATACTCTTGCGGTTCTCTTCCCTAATCTGGGATTTAGAATGCTCTGTCTAAGGAACCTATCTGAATAATTGTTACCATTATTCATCGGCATCTCATCCCTTAGACTAGGTGACTTAGGACAACGCAATCAGCAGCTTGCGATACTTTGGCCAAAGATTTGAAACATACTGCTTATGTCTCGTATTCCTTAACGGCATACTCGTCAATCTGGAATACGTCCTTCACCCCATTCCTATGTTATGTAGAATGTCTTATACTGACTTCTGTCAGTCCCTCCTATCCCAAGTTATTCACTCGGAAATGGATTAGTAAGGTGACAACGTTATATGGATGCTCCCGAGGACTAGGGATACGATGACATACTGGGTCAACCCTAGTTAAACCAGTGTGTCAAGATACCCCGAGTCTCCTAGGCAGCCTTATAACGTGACCACATTCCTAATCGGTCCCAGAGTAACTTGTTCGAGTTTAAGGTGTAAATCTTAACGATCAATGCAAAGGGTGTCGTCATAAGTCACCTGCATTGTTGTATCTTCGAGAAGATCCTAATCTTCTCGAAGGTACAACCCTGCAGTTGACTTGTGCCGTCAACCTTTAAATCCGCCTCGAAAAGATCTACTTATTAAAAAGTGTTACATACGTTGAGTTAAATTATACCATAAGACGCTCCCTTTAAGGGTAGTCTTTCCCAATCCCTGGGTTCCTCACCTTAGAATGACCTTTCTTAATAAAACCCAATACACAAGAGAAGTTATTAAGACTAGAGGTCCCATCAAGGAGTTCATAGAATATACATAATTCTAAATCAACGAAATTGGACAATTACTCCCATCCTTCACATGAGATTGCTAACCAAACCCTTTTTAGGTTTATATCAGTTCTCATAACTGAATTTATATCTTACTTATTAGTATCAAGATATAATGATTAAGAATCCAATTAAACGTTGTCCTGGCTTAATCAAGACTAGGAATTAATAATTTAATTCAGCTTGTTTAGCGTCCTGCTTAGGTTTATTTTTACCCTAGCTTCCAGAAAGACAGTGATCTAAATTTCAATTTAGCTTTAGATAGAACATACTAGAACTGCTAAACAATCATAAGTATTCAGTCACATATTCTTGCAAGCTTACATTGATAATCACAAAAGTCTCCAAATTATACAATAATAACAAGCTCTCAAGATCATTTGAACCGAAGAAGGTCAAACTATCAAGATAAGAATACAAACACATAAGTAACAAATATCTCTCTTTATTCCCTTCAGGCTAATCAAATACATTTTATGCTTTCAGCATACTTGATACAATTATTTCAACAGAAAAAGAACATCTTTCCTCATATAGTACATTTAGAGAATCAAGCTGTAATTCATCATAAAACCAAATTAAACAATCTGAACATCCTATCAGATCTGCGTGCTTTTACCACTTACGGCAACCATCTGCAAAAATTGTCAACATGGGTCAGTTCGATGAACTGAGCATGATAAGCACTAACTCTTAAAACAATTGCAATCCACCAACTGTTTTCATTAAACAACCTGTTTAAATGAGTAAACATATTTCAGACTATGCTCTTGACAACAAACTATAGCGTAACTCACATTATAGTCACTAAATAGTCCTAGATACCTTTCAAATATTTCATCAAAACGTTAGTGACCAAGAAGACAAATGCATCTAAACAACTATCCATCTGAATCCCAAGGACAACAACATCAGACGGACTAATATATTCAACATAATAAATGAATATCATAACCTTTCATGATTCCATCAGCATGTTAGAACAATTCCAAAAGTTAGATAAAAATTATATCAACATATACTTTACAACAGAAGAGAAATAAAATGAATCATACATATTTCCCTCAGAACAAGCTCATGACTGTACCGTCTCTCCAAGAGCAAAGCATTCACCTTAAACACATGCGAATAAATCAGACGAGACCACCAGAAGCATCACAGTTTGGTTAATATTTAAATTAAACAATATCCTGTAGCTTACTAGCAGTACAGCAGCTCTCGCGCCAAGGCAGTGATGAGTATTCTATCCTAAATAGACTCCACATAACCTTCCATATTATTATAGGAACGAGAAAATAGCTAGCGCAATCACTTGTCAAGGCACAACTGTTAACTCTTTATCTCAGTCAAGCACAAGACAAGAAAACCTCAACAACAAAGACGTAATCACGCACAAACACGACAACAATCCCTCTCAGCAACATACAGCTCATTCTAATCCCTACTAACACTGTAAGGCTTTAGATCCAAGGTCGAAATCAAAAGAACTTCTCTTTTATCGCAGTCAACAAGAGACTCATTATCATTAAAGCAAATGATGTTTCCCTATGACTATGCAGAGATATTCATACGAAATCCACGCAACATGCACAGCCTCATTTAACTGGAATTATTCAGAAAGGAAACATAACATACCGTATTCACATCTGAACTCATTCAGAGGTTGAAAAGTATGGTATTCACGACCCACTTCTACAGAGGCCAAGATACATGATATCTATATATAAATTAAGGAATCCAACAGAGCCAAAAATAATAAGTGTTCATAATCAAGCTTATATAGAAGCAGAAACACTGGTTACCTATCAAGGATTTCAACTGAATCCAAACAACAGTATTCACGATAAAGCTTCTACAGAAACCGATGTACAAGATAAATATAAGTTAAGGATTCCAACCGTGCCAACAATGGTAAATATTCACAATCAGGCTTATACAGAAGCTAAATACTGATTTCGTAACAAGGAATCCAACTGAGCCTCTACAACAATATTCGCTCAAGCTTACACAGATAGGAAACGTAAAAAGTACACCAACTGAGTCTGTACCAAAGTTTCATTGCTAAACGAAGGTATTCATTACAAGATAACAGAAGTCGTAATACCAGTTACCCCTCCAGGACTCCGACAGAATCAAACTACCAGTATTCACATACATGGCTTCTACAGTAGTCCTTAATATACGTACCATTCCATGGACTCCACAGAGTCATTTTGTATATAAATAAATATATTGCAAACTATCAACGGGTTGAATCCCATAATCGCAACACAAGGGGGGGGGGGGAAACAACTTCTACAAGGTCGCATTGAAATACTGTAAACACAGCAAGTTATCCGCTCACAAATAACTTTAAGTATCATAGCGAAACCCAACAAGATTCAGTAACCACCACCTCTAATAACCATGACAGAACTTACAAAGAAGTCGAATTATACTGAACATTCAAACAAAAATCCAACAGTATCCTTTCCGACAAGTATCAACAACAAGTATCAACTGTAGCCTGAACCCAACAAGGAAACAATTCATGGGCTCTCAAAGAGCAGGTTTAGTATACCTTCTTGCATGCATTTCACAAACTTTATCCGGAATGCAAAACACAACGAGATAGTGCAACAGTTCGAAACACAATACACACCCATCAAGGGTTAAATTGAAAAAATCGAACCAGCAAGAAGATACAGTAATAAAATCACACAAAGCTACCATAAAAACCATCTGAACCCAAAAATCATCTGAACAGAGTTGTTCTAATGAAATCATTTGAAAGAGAGCAAGATTTTTAAAGGTTAGGGCCTAACATGCCTGGTTATTTGCTTAAAAATCCGAAGAAGACCACTGAAAGAGCTCGAGCCTTCTCCTCTTTTTCCAAGTTAGATTCACCAACAAAAATTTGTTATTTCCATGACTTATAAATTTTCCTTGCCAGAGAAAAGAGTGAGTTACACTCATATTTGCCATGCAACTCCAAGAAGACTGGTGCGAAGAACCAGTGATCAGACAGAGGGAAAACCGGAGCGCATGAAAAACCAAACAAACTACTAGTTTTCCATTTTGCATGCCTTCCCGTGAAACCCGAGCTCGAAGACCGAGCTCATTAATTGCATTTACTCCAAATTTCCCGCTCAATCTCCATTGCCACCGACCACCATAGTTGGCGATGGACAAATGAAATTCAAAGACCATTTCTAACTTTGGCGACTTGCCACGTCGGCTCTTGCTAGCCGTTAAAACTTCTACCAAATTACCTGTCCTTCATGCTTATCCATACCTATTTAATGCCATAGAAACTGCCGCCCATGGCTCGCACCCTTCCATAGGTCCCCTTTCTTCCTTGTTCATTAGTTAGGTTAGTAACATAGGTTAGGATTTAAGATGCGACTTAGTCTAACCTCCATAGCACAAAGTTACTAACTTAGAACATTTAGCTTATAGCTTAGGCCTAGGTTAGATTAACACTAATCTAACCCATAGATCATAGTTTAGTTTTAGGTTACTAACCTTAATAAATCCAGTTTAGGTCTAACATTTCAAATGCTCAGAAAAAGAACCTACAACATACATTCACGAACAGGATTCACTCCTGCACTGCCAATAGGCTAGTGAATTAAATGTATCTGAATTATTACCTGGTCCACGATCAAGACCTTCCTGATATTACGATATCGGGAACCAATTCATTTAACACGATCAGCCTGAGTTAGACTCCGGAACAGTTTATTCAACGCATTCAGACCTTGCAACCTGCGAAAGGTCTATAATTTTAGTTCATCCCGAATAAACTTAAAGCATTACTTGGATCAATGCCACTGATCCAAGGCTGGGTCTTATAGATGGATAACTCCATAATTCATTCCGAGATCAGATTAAACTCAGGTGTAAAATGAAAGAATTAAAAGAGTCCAATTATATTCCGACTCAGTCAAAGATCTGCAATTTCAAAGAAGATACAGTCCATATCAAGCATGACTTCTCAATCAAAGGAACACATCCTTTTTACAAAAGAAATCACATATCAACACTTGTATGCTCAGGAGGAAGTAACAACAGTTCAGGGTGTTACATGCTTCCCTCCTAAAAGATTCATCGTCCCGATGATTAAATATTCAATTAACCTTCAGGTCAACCAATTTATTAGTTCACAAAACAATGCGACTATTTTCCAACTTAAATAGTTCCAGAAATCAATGTCACAACACATTTTATTCAGCCTGAATAATGTTTGCCTCCATCTGGCTTTCATATAAACTTAAAAAAAATAAGTTCATAAAAGAAATGTTTTGTCAACAGATTTCATTCTGTTGAAAAAGAGAAGGAAAAGCAATTTTCATCTCTTCCAGATTTTCCCAAGTTGCACTTTCTTCGTTAAACTGGTCCCACTAGACCTTACATTGCTGTATTTCACGATTTCTCAAATGCAATTGGTGAGTTTCCAGCACTCGTGTGGGTTTAACCACGATTATTCCTGGGTCTTGGACCTGCAAGGAATTCCAATTTAAAACATGTGACAGATCTGAAACGTATTTCTTAAGCAAAGAAATATGGAAAACATCATGCATGCGAGATAAAGCAGGTGGTAATGCTAAACGATAAGCTACAGGATTGATTATTTCGACAATTTCGAAAGGTCCCACGAATCGAGGTGACAACTTGGCAGCCTTGCCAAAAGTTATAGAACTCTTTCTGGGTTTAACACGAAGAAAAACCTTCTCACCAAGCTCAAACCTTCGATCAACCCGCTTAAGGTCAGCATAGCTCTTCTGCCTATCCGCTGCTTCCTTTAATCGTTCACGAATCAGCTTAACTTGCTGTTCCATTTCTGTGAGAATCTCTGGTCCAATTACCACTCTATCCTCAACACTATCCCAGCTAACAGGAGTTCTGCACTTTCTTCCATAAAGTGCTTCAAATGGTGCCATTTTAAGAGATGAGTGATAAGTGTTGTTGTATGCGAACTCAACTAATGGAAGATACTCTTCCCATTTATACTGTTGATCCATGCAATACATTCGCAACATGTCCTCCAACACTTGATTTACCCTCTCAGTTTGTCCATCCGTTTCCGGATGATATGCAGAACTGAAGTTTAGTTTCGTTCCAAGAGCTGTGTTAAGCGTTTGCCAAAATCTTGACGTCATTCTTGGATCCCTGTCAGATATAATCAATTCTGGTACACCATGTAATCTGAAAATTTCGTGTACGAATCTTTTGGCCAGCACTGGTGAATCATCCTTTAGATTTCCAGCGATGAAATGAGCTACCTTAGTCAGTTTATCTACAACTACCAGGATAACATCATGTTTATTCCTGGACATGGGTAATCCTTGTACAAAGTCCATGGTTATTACTTGCCATTTGTACTGCGGTATGCTATGAGGATATAACAGTCCAGCAGGGTGCATATGTTCTGCCTTAACCCGCTGACACTCCAAACAATGAGTCACAAAATTAATGACATCCTTTTTCATACCTTTCCAAAAGTATTGTTGTTTCAGATCAGCAAGCATTTTTGTGATACCCGGGTGTCCAGAGAAAGGTGAATTATGAAATTCAACTAACAACTTCTTTCTCAAATCATTCAGCATAGGTACATATACTCTGTTTTCATAACGCAAGATTCCTTCATCATCAAAATGAAAACCTTTATACCTTTCATCATTAGGTTCTGCAGCAAGCGCTGCTTTTACTTGCTGAAAGTAAATATCAGATTCTGAGGCACTTTTTACCTCATCCTTAAACTGAGTTCTTAATGTTATAAGAGTAGAAATGTGCCTCCTACGACTTAGAGCATCAGCTACTCTATTCTCCTTCCCTTTGATGTAGCTAATATCAAAATCATATTGTGATAAAAATTCTAACCACCTTCTCTGTCTAGCATTAAGATTAGGCTGAGTGAAAATATATTTCAGTCCTAAGTGATCAGTTTTCAACTCAAAAGGTTTCCCAAGTAAATAGTGTCTCCAGACTTGAAGTGCATGAACAATGGCAGCAAGCTCCAAATCATGAGGAGCATAATTCAGCTCATGTAATTTAAGTTTTCTACTTTCATATGCTATGACTTGATCATTTTGTAGCAAAACACCTCCAAGGCCTTCCCCAGAAGCATCCGTTACAACAGTAAAACTCCCATTAGGGTCTGGTACAGCTAATATAGGTGCAGAAGTCAACTGGCCTTTCAGACTTTTGAAAGCCGCTTCGCACTTATCATTCCATATGAATTTCTTATCCTTCTTCTGCAATGAAGTTATTGGTGCAGCTACTTTAGAAAAATCCTTAACAAATTTTCTATAGTAACCAGCAAGACCCATGAAGCTTCTTACTTCGTGCACATTCTTTGGTGCAGGCCACTCAGTTATTGCCACTATTTTTGAAGGATCTACAGCAATTCCTTCTTTGCTAATGACATGACCCAAATAGTGAACTTCTGAATCAAAGAAAGAACATTTGGATAACTTACCATACAACTTTCTTTTTCTCAAAATTCCCAAAACTATCTTCAAATGCTCATTGTGCTCCTCAACGCTTTTAGAATAAATGAGAATATCATCCAAGAATACAAGTACAAACTTGTCCAGATATTCTTGAAAAATATTGTTCATTAAGTTCATAAAGGCTGCGGGTGCATTAGTTAATCCAAAGGGTAGAACCGTGAATTCATAATGTCCGTACCTTGTTCGGAAAGCTGTTTTATGAATATCTTCTTCTCTAATCCTTAACTGATGATAACCAGATCGAAGATCTATCTTAGAATAAACCGCTGCCCCACGCATCTGATCAAATAGATCGTCGATCCTTGGAAGTGGATATCTGTTCTTGATTGTTGCTTTGTTCAACATCCGATAATCGATACACAGCCTAAGTGTTCCATCCTTCTTTTTCACAAATATTACGGGCGCTCCCCAAGGTGAAACACTTGGTCTAATCAAACCTTTAGACAAAAGTTCTTGCAACTGTGCCTTAAGCTCGACTAACTCTGTAGTAGTCATCCGATAAGGTGCTTTGGAAATAGGTTCTGTTCCTGGTTTGATTTCGATGGTGAAGTCAAATTCCCTCTTAGGTGGTAACCCTGGTAATTCCTCAGGAAAAACATCCCTGAAACTTTGTAACAGAGGAAATCGTTTCATGTAATCACCATCTTCTTCTGAAAATTCAGATATCTTTACTGCATAAAGGGTACATCCTTTGTTTTTAGCCTTTTTAAGCTGCATAGCTGACAGTTTTCTAACTGAAATTTCCCGTTTCACACCTTGAATCTCTGCTGTTTCCAGCTGATCATCTAAACATTTTATGTTCTTTTCATAGCAGTCTACCTTTGCTTTATGGTCAGCTAACCAATTGACACCGATGACAATGTCATACGATCCCAAAGGTGTAACATAGAGGTCAACTTCCGTGGAGAAATTAGGTAAGTCAAGGACTGCCCCAAAAAGACACATACTCACTGTATGAACAGAGTTATTACCATACTGTACAGTCCAAGATTTATCCATTTTTCCAGCTTTTCTCTTAAGTTTAGAAGCAAGTTTATTAGAAATGAAACATTCAGTAGCTCCTGTATCAAAAAGAATAGTGACAGGTATGCCAAATAACTTACCCGGAACTTCTATAGGTGTCACTTGCTTTTCAGCTTGCTTGTCTGCTACTGCAGCATGTATCTTATGCTGCTGATTACGATCATCCTTCTTCAAAGGGCACTGATTTGCGTAGTGGTCTTTGCCACAATTGTAGCAGCCTCCTACAGGTCCCTTTTTAGGCTCAAAATTGCCTCCAGCCTTGTAATTGTCACGTTGTCCTCCATAGGGCTTCTGCCCATTGTTATAATTTTTGGCAAAATTATCCCTTACATTTCCAGCAGGCTTAGTTGCCACTGCTTTCTTACTATTATCCCCTGGAAACTTACTTTTGTTTCCAAACTTTTTCCATGGTCCCTTTTTGGGTGCAAGAGAGGTTGAAGAAGGGTTTGCAGTCTTCTTCCGCACTTCCTCCTTATGAGCAGAAATAGCCTTTAATTTCTGTTCTTGTCTTATGGCCTTTTCAACAACTCCTTCCATAGTGGTTGGACTGTGAACATCGACCTCTCCCCCTATCACGGGATTCAATCCCATGATGAATTTCCGTATTCTGAACTTCTCGTCAGTTTGATACTGCGGTACATACTTGAGGAGTTTTGTAAACCGCTCCCAGTATTCAGTTACCGTTAGCTTCCCTTGAGCTAAGTTCTGGAATTCTGTCATTTTCTGATCATAGAAAAGTTGTGGCAGCCAACGTTGCCTAAAATAGCCTTTAAATTGATCCCAAGTAATATTGGTCTCATCAATATTTAGCTCTGCTTTACGGCTATCCCACCACGAAGATGCTTCGTGGGAAAGCTGATAGGCTCCCCAAATAGCTTTGGTTTCCTCAGAGAAGTTTCTTATTGCAAAGTACTTCTCCATTTCGCTGAGCCAGTTCTCAGCTCCATCTCCTAATGTGGTGCCATCATACTTAGGTGGACTTATCCTTTTTATATCATTAGTGAGTTCTGCTGCCAACCTGGCCTTTTTGTTTTCTGGTTGGACAGGTGCATTCCCAGCATTAACATCAACACCCATATCGGGGTTGTCCTCAGGAGGTTGCTGATTGTTATTACCAGCTTCTTCATCCTCCTCATTTCCCATCACCTGCTGTTCAAGTACAGCTAAACGATCTCTTGTGTCCAACAGGGCAGCAAGGATCTCATCAAGTTTTTGGGTTGTTGCCGCCCCTCCTTCAGGTGGAGCATTATTCGCAACGTTCCCTCTTGTTCTAACCATTTTCTGTTACAAGAAAATTCAGGTTTTCATCAGATTATGGACACAATAGGTCCAAGAGCTGCAACCTTCAGCTCTGATACCAAGATGTAACATCCTCATTTTTATATATTAGAACAAGTAATTTTTTTTTTTTTTTTCATAAATGCTTCCTTGTTCTAAATACATAATTTAGATCTCACAAATCAAAACAACCATTCTTATAACAGATAACCATATGCAGCTGTAATGACTCGGAGTACCTCCGATCTATTCATTCCATGACTCGGTAATCTACCGATCTATTCATGTGTATTAAGAGTTGGCATTTTCACTTTAACACAATACTCTTGTGGTTCTCTTCCCTAATCTGGGATTTAGAATGCTCTGTCCAAGGAACCTATCTGAATAATTGTTACCATTATTCATCGGCATCTCATCCCTTAGACTAGGTGACTTAGGACAACGCAATCAGCAGCTTGCGATACTTTGGCCAAAGATTTGAAACATACTGCTTATGTCTCGTATTCCTTAACGGCATACTCGTCAATCTGGAATACGTCCTTCACCCCATTCCTATGTTATGTAGAATGTCTTATACTGACTTCTGTCAGTCCCTCCTATCCCAAGTTATTCACTCGGAAATGGATTAGTAAGGTGACAACGTTATATGGATGCTCCCGAGGACTAGGGATACGATGACATACTGGGTCAACCCTAGTTAAACCAGTGTGTCAAGATACCCCGAGTCTCCTAGGCAGCCTTATAACGTGACCACATTCCTAATCGGTCCCAGAGTAACTTGTTCGAGTTTAAGGTGTAAATCTTAACGATCAATGCAAAGGGTGTCGTCATAAGTCACCTGCATTGTTGTATCTTCGAGAAGATCCTAATCTTCTCGAAGGTACAACCCTGCAGTTGACTTGTGCCGTCAACCTTTAAATCCGCCTCGAAAAGATCTACTTATTAAAAAGTGTTACATACGTTGAGTTAAATTATACCATAAGACGCTCCCTTTAAGGGTAGTCTTTCCCAATCCCTGGGTTCCTCACCTTAGAATGACCTTTCTTAATAAAACCCAATACACAAGAGAAGTTATTAAGACTAGAGGTCCCATCAAGGAGTTCATAGAATATACATAATTCTAAATCAACGAAATTGGACAATTACTCCCATCCTTCACATGAGATTGCTAACCAAACCCTTTTTAGGTTTATATCAGTTCTCATAACTGAATTTATATCTTACTTATTAGTATCAAGATATAATGATTAAGAATCCAATTAAACGTTGTCCTGGCTTAATCAAGACTAGGAATTAATAATTTAATTCAGCTTGTTTAGCGTCCTGCTTAGGTTTATTTTTACCCTAGCTTCCAGAAAGACAGTGATCTAAATTTCAATTTAGCTTTAGATAGAACATACTAGAACTGCTAAACAATCATAAGTATTCAGTCACATATTCTTGCAAGCTTACATTGATAATCACAAAAGTCTCCAAATTATACAATAATAACAATGCTCTTAAGATCATTTGAACCGAAGAAGGTCAATCTATCAAGATACGAATACAAACATATATGTATCAAATATCTATCTTTATTCCCTTCAGGCTAATCAAATACATTTTATGCTTTCAGCATACTTGATACAATTACTTCAACAGAAAAAGAACATCTTTCCTCATATAGTACATTTAGAGAATCAAGCTGTAATTCATCATAAAACCAAATTAAACAATCTGAACATCCTATCAGATCTGCGTGCTTTTACCACTTACGGCAACCATCTGCAAAAATTGTCAACATGGGTCAGTTCGATGAACTGAGCATGATAAGCACTAACTCTTAAAACAATTGCAATCCACCAACTGTTTTCATTAAACAACCTGTTTAAATGAGTAAACATATTTCAGACTATGCTCTTGTAATACAAACAAACTATATAGGTGTAACTCACATTATAGTCACTAAATAGTCCTAGATACCTTTCAAATATTTCATCAAAACGTTAGTGACCAAGAAGACAAATGCATCTAAACAACTATCCATCTGAATCCCAAGGACAGCAACATCAGACGGACTAATATATTCAACATAATAAATGAATATCATAACCTTTCATGATTCCATCAGCATGTTAGAACAATTCCAAAAGTTAGATAAAAATTATATCAACCTATACTTTACAACAGAAGAGAAATAAAACGAATCATACATATTTCCCTCAGAACAAGCTCATGACTGTACCGTCTCTCCAAGAGCAAAGCATTCACCTTAAACACATGCGAATAAATCAGACGAGACCACCAGAAGCATCACAGTTTGGTTAAAATTTAAATTAAACAATATCCTGTAGCTTACTAGCAGTACAACAGCTCTCGCGCCAAGGCAGTGATGAGTATTCTATCCTAAATAGACTCCACATAACCTTCCATATTATTATAGGAACGAGAAAATAGCTAGCGCAATCGCTTGTCAAGGCACAACTGTTAACTCTTTATCTCAGTCAAGCACAAGACAAGAAAACCTCAACAACAAAGACGTAATCACGCACAAACACGACAACAATCCCTCTCAGCAACATACAGCTCATTCTAATCCCTACTAACACTGTAAGGCTTTAGATCCAAGGTCGAAATCAAAAGAACTTCTCTTTTATCGCAGTCAACAAGAGACTCATTAACATTAAAGCAAATGATGTTTCCCTATGACTATGCAGAGATATTCATACGAAATCCACGCAACATGCACAGCCTCATTTAACTGGAATTATTCAGAAAGGAAACATAACATACCGTATTCACATCTGAACTCATTCAGAGGTTGAAAAGTATGGTATTCACGACCCACTTCTACAGAGGCCAAGATACATGATATCTATATATAAATTAAGGAATCCAACAGAGCCAAAAATAATAAGTGTTCATAATCAAGCTTATATAGAAGCAGAAACACTGGTTACCTATCAAGGATTTCAACTGAATCCAAACAACAGTATTCACGATAAAGCTTCTACAGAAACCGATGTACAAGATAAATATAAGTTAAGGATTCCAACCGTGCCAACAATGGTAAATATTCACAATCAGGCTTATACAGAAGCTAAATACTGATTTCGTAACAAGGAATCCAACTGAGCCTCTACAACAATATTCGCTCAAGCTTACACAGATAGGAAACGTAAAAAGTACACCAACTGAGTCTGTACCAAAGTTTCATTGCTAAACGAAGGTATTCATTACAAGATAACAGAAGTCGTAATACCAGTTACCCCTCCAGGACTCCGACAGAATCAAACTACCAGTATTCACATACATGGCTTCTACAGTAGTCCTTAATATACGTACCATTCCATGGACTCCACAGAGTCATTTTGTATATAAATAAATATATTGCAAACTATCAACGGGTTGAATCCCATAATCGCAACACAAGGGGGGGGGAAACAACTTCTACAAGGTCGCATTGAAATACTGTAAACACAGCAAGTTATCCGCTCACAAATAACTTTAAGTATCATAGCGAAACCCAACAAGATTCAGTAACCACCACCTCTAATAACCACGACAGAACTTACAAAGAAGTCGAATTATACTGAACATTCAAACAAAAATCCAACAGTATCCTTTCCGACAAGTATCAACAACAAGTATCAACTGTAGCCTGAACCCAACAAGGAAACAATTCATGGGCTCTCAAAGAGCAGGTTTAGTATACCTTCTTGCATGCATTTCAAAAACTTTATCTGGAATGCAAAACACAAGGAGATAGTGCAACAGTTCGAAACACAATACACACCCATCAAGGGTTAAATTGAAAAAATCGAACCAGCAAGAAGATACAGTAATAAAATCACACAAAGCTACCATAAAAACCATCTGAACCCAAAAATCATCTGAACAGAGTTGTTCTAATGAAATCATTTGAAAGAGAGCAAGATTTTTAAAGGTTAGGGCCTAACATGCCTGGTTATTTGCTTAAAAATCCGAAGAAGACCACTGAAAGAGCTCGAGCCTTCTCCTCTTTTTCCAAGTTAGATTCACCAACAAAAATTTGTTATTTCCATGACTTATAAATTTTCCTTGCCAGAGAAAAGAGTGAGTTACACTCATATTTTCCATGCAACTCCAAGAAGACTGGTGCGAAGAACCAGTGATCAGACAGAGGGAAAACCGGAGCGCATGAAAAACCAAACAAACTACTAGTTTTCCATTTTGCATGCCTTCCCGTGAAACCCGAGCTCGAAGACCGAGCTCATTAATTGCATTTACTCCAAATTTCCCACTCAATCTCCATTGCCACCGACCGCCATAATTGGCGATGGACAAATGAAATTCAAAGACCATATCTAACTTTGGCGACTCTGCCACGTCGGCTCTTGCTAGCCGTTTAAACTTCTACCATCTCATCTGTCCTTCATGCTTATCTATCCATTTAATGCCATAGAAACTGCCGCCCATGGCTCGCACCCTTCCATAGGTCCCCTTTCTTCCTTGTTCATTAGTTAGGTTAGTAACATAGGTTAGGATTTAAGATGCGACTTAGTCTAACCTCCATAGCACAAAGTTACTAACTTAGAACATTTAGCTTATAGCTTAGGCCTAGGTTAGATTAACACTAATCTAACCCATAGATCATAGTTTAGTTTTAGGTTACTAACCTTAATAAATCTAGTTTAGGTCTAACATTTCAAATGCTCAGAAAAAGAACCTACAACATACATTCACGAACAGGATTCACTCCTGCACTGCCAATAGGCTAGTGAATTAAATGTATCTGAATTATTACCTGGTCCACGATCAAGACCTTCCTGATATTACGATATCGGGAACCAATTCATTTAACACAATCAGCCTGAGTTAGACTCCGGAACAGTTTATTCAATGCATTCAGACCTTGCAACCTGCGAAAGGTCTATAATTTTAGTTCATCCCGAATAAACTTAAAGCATTACTTGGATCAATGCCACTGATCCAAGGCTGGGTCTTATAGATGGATAACTCCATAATTCATTCCGAGATCAGATTAAACTCAGGTGTAAAATGAAAGAATTAAAAGAGTCCAATTATATTCCGACTCAGTCAAAGATCTGTAATTTCAAAGAAGATACAGTCCATATCAAGCATGACTTCTCAATCAAAGGAACACATCCTTTTTACAAAAGAAATCACATATGGTTGAGTCAACCTTAGGAGAGTTTAGTTTTTCCTTTAGTGACTCATGGGGTTTGAGGGGATTTATTAATTAACCAAAGTGATTAATTAATAGGTGAGCAAGCTTATAGAAGATTTTAATAAGAATAATTATTATGATTTAGAGGATAATAAGGATTTAATCAAATAAATGATGATTTATTAATCTAATAGAAGAGGAAACTTAATTAATTAATTCAGGTAAAAAGGGGTTTATTTAACGGAAGGTCATTAATTGTCATCTTTGTTGGATAGAAGGTATAATTAACTAGCATAATGTAGTTGATTAATGATCATATAAGAGAAAATTTGTGATATTGACGATATGTCATCAATTTGCAAGAAAGGGTATAATTAGCACAATTTAAGTATTTAAATTGTTGTAGCTAAATTATGGTGTCTACATTTTCCCCTCTTTGGGGTGGCATAATTGACGCCACTTCAAAGATAGTAGAAAAGTAAAATTTTGAAGGGGTAGAAGAAAACTTTGTAGAAGTGAGATATTTCCCCTTGAGTGTTGATGGTGTAATGAAAGAAGGTGATCGACGATAAAAAAAGGTGACAAAAATGGATAGAAAAATGGGTAGGGGCACGATGCCCCAGGAAAATTAGAAGAATATTGTTGAGAGGGGAATGATCAAGAAGAAAGAGATGAAGAAGGACATGGAAGAATCAATCTTGCATCCATTGTAGAACAACTTTTGTATCATCATATTGCCAAGGATCTACGTCATCGGTCCTTATTAAAAATGTAAGCATACAAAAAAGTAGAATGGCATGAAAATTCATACTAAGAAAAAAATTTCCATTGCTGAAAACAAAAACTCAATGCAACATACTGAAAGCAATGCAATACGAGAAGAAAAAAAACTCATTTAACAGTGAAACAAGTACAAAAACACATACTCAAACCAAAAATGGTCAAGGTTATTGTACAAACATTTTATTATCAAGATAAAGATCCCCAAATGTTCACTATTAAAGAAAAGGGTAAGAAATGATGCCCCAAGAAAGGATACATGTGAGGGAAACTGATGAAGGAGACAATGTCCAATGATAAATCTTTGTGTACACCGAAACAATACTAGGCAATAGGATGTGCCCCAGAGTACTAATGAAGCAAATAGGCTAGCTTTGCAGGTGGTTGTAGATATGACGATCCACGAGTCATTTGATTTGTGAACATGTGAAAATACTAACAAGATATGGGATGAATAATGTACTCCAAATACGAGTTTCAACCATCATGGGCTTGTCATAATTTTTTACAAATTTTTTGAGTGTTTTTATGATTTTTAGGATTTTTGAGAAATGTTTAGGATTTTTCTATTTTCTTTATTTATTTGGAAAATTTTAATTTTTGGAATTTTTATGGATTTTTGATTTTTATAGAAGAAATAGGAAGGTAGGAGATCACCTGAAAGCAAGAAAATTGCCTCGGTGAGAATAAATAGGCACTAGATAGCAAAATATGCCCCAACATGGCAAAAATTAGTTAAAAAATGATTATTTCATAAAAATAATCATCATAGTGGATAGAAGAAGTGTTATAAAAACAATGGTGGTCAAAATACGTCCCTAAGACATTACGATGGGTTAAAATAACTAGATATACTAGACATGCGGGTGGGGTTAAACCATTCAGCTCATTTGTTACTAATCCCTATCAAAATTCTTACCATGAGTTACCGCGAGCAACAATCAAGATGGCCAGGGTTCAGAGTCACCACAGATGTGCCAATACTATTTGAGAGTATGTCCAATATGATAACGATGGACCATTTGTGAGTTCCCTGACCTTTCTTCATCCTTTTAGCATTAATGTTTTATATTTATTACACTTATTAGGGTAGGGTTAGGTGTGTACACATGCCCTAGGGTGCATATGTAGCCAAAGGGGTGCATACACACATCAAAAGTGTGTACGCATGGGCATATATCCAAAATAAGCATGTACGCATTTGTGTATGGATCAAAAGGGGGTGTATATACTAGTTAGTAGGAAACAGGTACACCGAGGCGTACATGAGTAGAAGGGAACGTATGTGGCAAAAGGGCTATGTATGCACTAGGGTAGGTGTTAGACATGGGTACACATGCACACACACACAAAGAGACACGTATGCGCCATTATAGGTGCATATACAAGGACACACGTATACACCCATGGGGGCGCATACACATGTAAAGGGGGGAGTATGCACCAAAGAAGTGAAAAAAATCCCTTCTTCCCAGTGGTAGAAGAATTGTTAGTGAATGAAAAAGAGAAAATTTAGATGAAAAATTAGTTAGATAGAAGAAAGTAGAAAGAATTAGAATTGAAGAAAATCGTAACATCTCCATTTTCCTTTTGTAGTATCATTTACCATCACTTTAGATGAGGGAGCAATACAACCAATTAGCCACCATAAAGGCTGGCTTCAATTCACATGACCGATGGATGTTGGTTATCTTGTTATACATGAATAAATTGTCTTATGTGACACAGATTCCTACGATCACTTTAGACCATGGTCTCCTTACAGCTTTGGCCGAGAGATAGCACTCAAAGAGTTAGTGATTCCAACTCCTGATAGGGGAGATGACCGTTACACTTGAGGATGTCTAGCATATATTTTGTGTTCCCATTTTTGGTCAGTTAGTTGAGTACATTAGCGGGGATGAGGATATCGTGGGTAACACGCGTGAGGTGTTTAGTTATATTGATATACCTCACTGAGGGATGATGGTTTATCTGAGCCATTGTATTGCAGACTCCCATTTTCATTATATCAATGTATACTTTATGGCTCTTGTCAGTGGCATCCCCCTGACAAGACAAGTGCTACCTTTCTGCTTGGCCTCATTGGAGTTATAATAGGTTTACTAGGAATTGAGAGATATTGTTAGGGAAAGTGTATGTTAGCTCACTTGTACTGGGATTTGAATCGTATTACCTATCACAGTCAAAATACCGTGGGTCCAAAACATTTGTTATAGATCTGGTCATGGGACCATATATCTATTTCTTGCCATGTAGGTGAGTTACGGACTCGAGATCGAGAGGATCTATCTATTATGGGATGGGTCTCGACAGGTGGTGACGTTCGAGGACACGTGGGTGATACCTATCACTATAGGTGAGATTTTGATGATTTTACGCATCAGATGATACTATGGAGGCCCTATCACTATTATCAGTGGGCTGAGGATGTTGATTAACTTAGTGTAGTGATGGTAGAGCACTTCTTGATAGGTAGTAAGGGATACATTATAGAGTACTATTGTGTGGACTGATGTGCTTGATAGTTTGGGGGTGTTCAGGATGTTCCTGACCCTGATATGTGGTATGCCCATAGGGATGCCAAGAGATTCAACATGGGGCCCCAAATTCAGCTAGCCAGGGCTTGGGCTAGGTTTGATCAGATGGTTCCACAACAGTGGGTTCCATTGAGGAACATTAGAGATGTTGGGGCCACTATTTAGTATTCTCCTTAGTATTTGACAGTATTACCGCACCGTCTTAGGATTCCACTGATAGCATGGGCTTTAAGAGTTAGGGAACCTATAGAGGATGAGTGTTAGGATGATGATGATGGGAAGGAGGAAGAAGAGGAGGATGATTAGGGAAAATGATAGGTTGGTGGTGGGGGATAGGGTCCTCCACCAGTATAGCAACAGGTGCAGAGACAACGAGTCTGGGTATGATAGATTGAGATTCCTCAAGTGGGCATGGTTGTAGGATTAGATGTCCCACTACAGTAGGTGCTAGTATAGAGAGTGCTATAGGGTCCTCTTGCAGGAGGAGTTCCACAACAGGGGCCACTTCCTAGTCCACTGAGGGATGGTGGAGGTGGAGGAGATTAGAGAGGTGGGTGAAGATGGGGGATATATAACTATGCTTCAATTGCAGCTACAACATGTCATATCTATCCAACTATAGGTTACACCAGATAGGGAATAGGCCATGGCCCGAGTACAGGCATTGATAGTTGAGCGGGACAAGGCCAGGGTCTAGGTATAGACACTAACAACTAAGTGGAACAAGGCCAGGGCACAAGAATTTTAGGGAGGATATGGTGCCGCATGGTTTCAATAGATACAATAGATGGCAACCTAGATGTCTCAATTCATGAGTGTACTACAACACGCACAAGTCTAAGTCCTCACTATTACTACAAATATGGATAGACATGTTGCTTTATTGACACAAGAACATGCTGATGTAGCCTAGGTTATATGAAAGTGGGATGATGCCATAGAGGTAGCCACAACAGTTGGATAGATAGATATGCTATCAAGTATCATGAGAGACAATGGAGAAGCTACCTATTACAAGGCATCTTACCTCAAGGAAGTTCTGGAGGGTCAAAGGATTGCACCTTTTAAGAATCTTGTTGTTATTAGGTTGAGGAACAAATCCCATAGGACATCTAGATATTTTTGCTCATTACTGCAGCTAGTTGTGTAACAAAGTATAGTGACATGGCCTTCTCATCAACAACAATGAATTCCACCTTAGCGCCCTAGTCTAGGTAGTCCAGGTGAGGGAGAGAGAGCCACAAATGACTCTTCCTCTTTGACTTATGTATTTTTGTAGATGTACATGATGTATGCCTCTTATGAAGGCTTAGTTTTAATTGATTGACATGCTGTATTATTGTCACGCCTTGCGATGAAGGATTATTTTGATCTAGGCCCATGATGGCTGGATTTTTATCCAGATGATGTACATTTTGAGACATAAATGTATACAAACATTTTCCTTTTTATATTTATGATGATGTTGATGATGATTATGGACTCTATGTTATTGATGATGTATTCACATGTTTATTGATTCATGATATATTTGTAGATGCTATCAGTTGTTATTGTATATGTGATGTTGTTTTGATTTATTGCATATGATATGATGATACTGGTACAGGGGATATATTTTGATATTTACGATCCCTCTTGCCCCCATTTGGTGATACGATATGTGATGATTATCTTAGTGTAAATATATGATGTATAGATGATGTTAGATGTGATGATATAGATGGAGATATAATGATGTGATAACAAAAATATGTACAAGTAACAAACAAGCACAAGAAAATTCTAACCAATCTACTGAATATACATATGAAAGTAACCCATGCTAGGAATTTTTACAAATGGACTTCATAAGTGGTAAAAGGAGACAAGATATTTTATGATGTTATTTTTGTTTACCAAAGAGAATCGATATTTTATGATAAAATATGAATCATTGTTGAAAAGTATTTGTGGAAAGGAAAATTGTATTCATAATTGAGCTTATTGATATTGTTTGACACTAAATATGTCTGAAGTGTTTGAACTTGTAATGTATGAATTCCACTTTGATGAATGGAAAAGATTGTGGGTTTATCTGTATTTGATGTGCCATCCTTTTGGTATATTCTTTGAATGGAAATGATAATCTTATCTCTATTATTTAAATCTATATACATGTAATAAAACCTCTCAGGTTGATTTAAAATGAACTAGAGGATAAAGGTACTAGATTTAATACCCTCTTATTAATGCATCTTATTAAGTTGGCATACATGATTTTTTATTCAACTAATCACTATGGTTTTTTCTAAAATGATGTTAATGGGTAAATGGAATATTGATAAAAACTTTTAAAATGTCATGAGGTTCCAAATGAACCCTAAATCTTAATAAGTAAAAGGAAAGGCAATATCCTACAATGTTAAGCATCCTATTTAAGTCCTTTTGGAATTAAATCCTAATGTTATTTTGGAAAGAGGAAGGTGTGCTTCCTCTCGATTAATTCCTTAATCCGAGTAAAACAAATGAAAAGAATTTATAGATAATAAGTAGATTTCATCTTAATGAAGTCTATTATAAAAGGATATGATTCAAAACTTAAAAAAGCTAAAACTTGGATAAGTTAAATAAGTTAACCTCACTTTTAGTATGATGATTTTGTTTGTAAAACTGAATCTTAAATTAGGAAGTTAGTGATGAAAAAAAATATTTGATGTATCTACATAGGAATTAAAATTCATTTATTGCTTGCAATCCTAATGGTTAATGAAACTAGGCATTCAACATGACATCTGTAATTAGACTTTAGTTAAATGAAATAATTAAGTAATTAAATTCTTTCATGGGTATGTACATCCAAATGGGATGACTCAGTAAGATGTTGGCACATGCCAACTATAGCACCGTACCTCCATGAAGACTTGGGTCTTCATGAGGATATTATGTTGCAATTGACATGTTGTAACACCCTTTAAAGTTGAATCATCTAGATCTACATAAACTTGGACTTGATCTTATTTATACCTTAGGTTAGGTTGGAAGCACGATCTAGTGTCAAGGGAAACTCATGATGAATTAGGATAACTAGACACACACAATCGACTTAGGTCGATTGAGTATGTCTATGCACCCTTAGTCACTGCGAGTAGTCTTCTACACTAAACTATGTTGCTAACCTTGGTTAGGGTTAAACCTTGAACAAGTGAACCGACAGGAGTTAGTGAAGACCATTATAGATAAAAAATGAAGTGGGGTGAAGGATGTATTCCATTTGACAAGTATGTCGTCTAGGAATATTAACATCAATAGTATGGTAAAAATATTTGGCCAAAGTATCACAAGCTACTAGTTGCATTGTCCTATGTCACCTAATTTTAAGAAGTGATATTTCAAATAAATATTGGTAACAAATATTTAGATAGGCCTCTTAAACAAAACAATTAATACCCCAAAAAGGGTATGAGAACCAATTATACCTAGTATAATATTCATTGAGTTAACATGAGAGATTGGTATGATACCGAGTCATTAAATGAGAGATCAATGTTTCACCGAGTCATTATAGCTATATATGGTTATCTGTTATGAGATTGATTGGCATGGAATGTGTGTTCTAAATTATGATTATTTAGAACAGAGAAAATTATTTGTAAAAAAAATAAAATCCCTCGTTTCTAAAGTCTTAAAATGGGAATGTTACATGATTGGTGAATATAAGAATCTTGTGCACCAAGGTAAGTGAGAATAGAATCATCGTCGTGACATTAAATGATGTTAATAGAAGGGTTATCATCATCAATCATGCCAGGATATAAGAAGGGAAGAGAAGATGGAGCATTGCCATAATGTTGATAAATCAGAGGTCCTAGGGTATCGGTGTTCACGATTTTTTTTTAAGACAAATGGATTATGGGTCCATATACTTTGTAGCTGAAGGTGGTGAACTTGGTGAATGGGGTGGGGAATGTTATCATCCTATATAAGTTAAACTCGGGCCTTCCTAGAAGGTGGTTCAGAAAATCCAATAACATTACAGTCTTTATGATTATGAGTGGTTCAAGGAATTCAAGTATGGCATCCTTCATAGAAACCAAAGTCAAATCCCTTCTAAGCACATTGATGAAGGAAGGCATGGACAAAGTGGCAGTTGGTGAGAGTTTGAAGGTCAGAGGAAAATGGTTGAGTTTGGGAAGATGGCTCAGGAAAGTATGTAGAAGCATCAAGTCCCCCATACATTAAGATGGTGTGAAGATGGGAAGGACTGTAGTGAAAAACCTCTCTTATGCGGTGATCATAGCACGGATGTTGGTGAATTTTACCATACTCTTGAGTAGTAAGGAATGTGTCAATGTTATAAAGGTAGTACTCCCATAGAGTGAGGCATTGAAAAACACCTTCTAAGGGATTAGTAGGTTATATGTGGGTAGCTGGAATGGATGAATCACTAGACAATTGGGAAGAAGAAGAATTAGTTGTTTGAGAAGTAGATGGGTTAGCTATGGATCAGATACACAAGCTGCAACAACAGTGGAAATAGAGAAGTTAGTTGTGTAAGATATAGTTGCAGAATTGGTGGATGAGGTAGTGGCTGAAGAAGAAATGGTAGCGGTGGTAGATGCCTTAACTAGGATAAGGACATCATTGGGTTAATACAACATGTTATAGGTCTTGAATGATGAAGGGTAAGATATAATGGTATAGTTGTGTCCTTTGTGTCTAAATTTTAAATAAAAATTTAAGGTTGAAGTAACACAACCCATGGCGTGAATCTAGGGTCAGAAAAGTAGCATGTTGTACTGGAATTCCCCCTCTAAGATAGAATAATTAAAGAATGGCACGAGGGGCTACATGAATTTGGAGAATGATGGTTCTAAGGGTGGAAGTCATGGCATCGTTGAATGAATGCAAAATAACTGGGTTATTATACATGAAATTGGTAGTGATGTGCATTTTTTTGTACACATGGGAAGAAATGATGTTAATACTGACACCTCCATCAAAAATAATGCATTGAACACGTATATTACCAACATAGAAATAAATAGGGTGGGATCAGGATCATCCGATTGGAGAGGTACAATCTCATCATTAGATAAACTTAGAGTGTCTACTTGATGAGTGGTAGTGAGAATAGAGGAAGGGGGAAAAGTGGTGAGAGAGGCCACATGGTGAGTTGTGATAATTGATGCAATAGGATTAGGGTCATTAGATAGAATCTTGATAAATTACAGGACCTCAATGAGGGTTTAACTATGAGACCCAAAGGTTTGGAAAAGGTTGTACAAATACATTTTGAGAGGAGATTGGTGTAACTATTTAAGCATTGTATGATGGGAAACCCCATCAGAAATAGGTTATGTGGGTCCATAGATGGTGATTTTTGGTGTAGGTGCATATGATATATTGGGTAAAAGAGTAGTGGATGAACTAGTTGTTTTATCCTTTCCTTTGTCCTTTTAGGCTCAAGTGGAAATTTGAACCATATTAAGTTTTGGTAAAGGAGAAAGTGAGTGTGATAGGTGTAGCGATAGGATGGGAAAAAATATGTTGAGGGGATATACTGGTTTTGTGAAAACAATGTAGCATATTGGCATTTTGGCAGAGGTTTTGCTAGCTCTCTTATGTGGACCATATTAATCTCAAATGTTGGAAGGGGATAAAAGGGTTTTGGAGGTGGAGATGAAGGTTTCTGAATAGGTAAGAGATGAGGATGTGTGGTGATTGGTGAAGGTGGAATAGGGTCCTCATTTAAAAGATCATCATCGTCAAATCTTTCTTCGAGAGGAAATAGTTGGAGAAGAATAGTCTTAAGAGCCTTAGAACATTCCACATCATTCATTGGAACATGATGGTAAGTGCAAATTTTGGTAACGTCAAACTCCTCTAGTTTAGGTTTAAGTGGGTCGTAATGTCTAAGAGGTGACAACGTGATGACATAGGTTTCTAAAAGGTTAGCTGAGATGTTGGAGTAAGACTCTACCAATGGGTCACAATGTGAAGTAAGGGTGGGTCTGAATGGAAACGTGGGTGAATTTTGTGGGAGAGGTGCTACTAGAGGTGGAATCATAGGTTGAGTAAGTTTGACCACCTATTTGGTAGATAGTACAGTTTTAGGTTTGGATTGCACCTTCTTGGGTAAAGATGTAGCAGGTGAACTAGTTATTAAAGGTGGTGTAGGTTTAAATACCTCTTTGGAGGGTAGTGGGTTCTTGGGATTTGGTTGCACCTTCTTGGGTAAAGGTGAATAAGAAGTGTGTGATGTAGAAGGGAACGCAGATGGCGAAAGGGGATGAGTTAGCCAAGGCGATAATAGAGGTGCAGTGAAGGTTGTAGTAAGAGGAAAGGTTGAAGGTATTGGTTAAAGATAAGGGAATAACAAAGGAAATGATGAGGATACTAGAAGTGGTGCATGTATAGGATGTAGAAAGGATGTAGGTGAAGATGAAGGCATAAGATGTGTAGGTAATTTGGGTGTAGTAAAGGATCATGATGAGGTATACTACTATGTTTTTGGTTTACTCTGGGTAGGAGGATGCTTGGCCAAGGTTGATGGGTGGGGACCTAGGATAGATGGAAGTGGTGAAGGTGACAGAGGATTAGTGGTTGAAGCCGATGTATGTAGACTAAGTGGTTGGGTCTTCCTCTTAGGTGGGGGAATAGTCTTTGTGATAGCTTGTGAGGATGTGGCTAAATCTAGTTTGAAAGGAGGATGGACTAGGCTTGATGTTGGCATTACTCCCAATGTAGCAATGGGTCAGGACGCGGAGGAAGATAGAGGTATAGGTAAGGTTGTAGGCATAGGAAAAATTTCATTTGATGGTAAAGGTTTAGGTGTGGATGAGGGTGATGAAGAAGGGGTCGCTACAACTAGCATGGGCATGATGGGTTTGGTTGTCTAAAATACCTTTGGATAGATTGTGGAAGTATTAACAAATAAAATTTGCATTTGAGTTGAGACTGGAAGATGAAGGTGTCCCCAAAGCATGGAATTGTCAACATAATCCAAGTGGTTAGCCAAACATGAAAATGACACCACTGTAGGGGGGGTTGATGTTGATTTCCTAGTAATACCTATAAATAATGTCTGTGAGACATGGAAATGGTTATCTTCAGACTCTGTGGGTAAAAGAGATGAGAGAAAATCAATAGGATCCTTGAAAGCCAATGGATAATTATCACCAATAGGAAGTGATGCTGCTAATGGATCCCCTTTGGGTAGGGGAGATGACAAGTTGGATGAGGTAAGTTCATCTTTTGGTGAAGAAGAAGGTAAGCATGAATCTCCCATGGGTAGAAGAGTAAGTATTGTGGGTTGATTGTCAGGTTGAGAGGTGAGTTGGGAAACTACATCGACAGATATGGTGGAATCCTCCATGGGTGAAGGAGGAGATAAGAGAGAATCCTCTATGGGTAAAGGAATAGATGAAACAAGTCCCTCTATGGATGGAGCTCGTGTAAGAATATTATCGATAGATGGAGTAGGGGAAAATTGAGTAGGAAGATATAGTATGATGTCGAAAACAACATGAACCTCATGAATGTTATTATCATTGGTAAAGGTTTTTCTAGTTTGGTTAGATGATTGGGTGTGATTTGAGAACAACTTCTTGAAGATGTGAAGGTTCTGATTATCCAGTGCATTAGGATTATCCAAGATGAGATCTCCATTATCTAACATTTCTTGGACAATATTTTTGAAAGTTATACAATTACCATCGTTATGACCTCTAATGCGATAATAGTTGTAATAATCATTTTCTTTGTACCATGCAGGCATAGGATGAGAGGGGTCAAAACCAGTATGTGGTTTGATAGGTGGAAGAGTGACTGCTCTAACTTTTAGAAGTTTTTATAAAACTGAAGAGTAGGGTTCTCCTATGGGAGTATATTTTCATTTCTCTCACTTGAATTAGGAATCTTGAACATGAGAAAGATTGGAAGAAGCCTTTGATTGGTTGGATGGATGAGATGGACCGGCTTACAAAACTACTGCATTGGGAGATCCTTTTTCTTTAGAATAATTATTTTTCAGTTTGGAAGAACAAGAGGTATTATTTGGTTTAAATGAAACTTTCTTGTTATGTAATTGTATTTTCTTCTCTTTAATGGCTCAAATTTCAAGTTTTCATGCCATGGTGAATGGCTCATCAAATGTGTGGAAGGTTTAAACTTGGAGAGTTAGTGTTGGGCCCCATAATATTGGTCGAGTATAAGAATGTGCGTGGGTACATGGGACCCAGTTGGATAAGGGTGCACGGGTTGAAGGTGCATAGGGAAGGGTTCTAGTAGGGTTTTACAGAACACACAGTGCACACGCGTAAGACAAGATGAGTTTTGGACTTAGCCATATTTGATGTCCTAGGAAACACATGAGAAATGTGTGGCGCATATAACATGTGGAGTGGATAAGGTGCCATCCTGACAAAAGTAGGATCAAAAAGGGAATATTCAATGTATGTGATGGAAGGTTCCAGAAGAGCATCATTATGCATAGTGGAGAGCTTGGATAAAAGGAGGAATGCTCCATTGGAGGATCACTTGGAAACTTGGTAGCCAATCTGTTACCTCAGAAGGCATGGAGGTGGAGGTAGAAAAGCTATATATAGGTGTGTAGGGAGATTGGTATGTGTGCTAACACAAGATAGAGAGTGATTAGTGTGGTAGACTGGTGGAAGAGAGGTGAAGCTCTGCAATAATATAATGAAGAATTCTATGGGATGGGATTAGAGAAAATATAGGAGTGGTGGCATATTTAGAGGGATGGGTCTGTATTCTTCTTTTTAATGTGAAGGCCATAGGGTAGTTCTGATACATGAATTTGTTCTACATTATCATATGGGTATGTTATGACCTCAAGGAATATAATGTGGATTATTGAACATGTTAATATGAATATAAGGCTATATTATGAATCATATATGTGTTTATGAGTATAATCTTTATACATTTCCTTTGTGTATGAATCATTTCCATATGTTGTTATTTCTCTTTTCTAGATGCAATGAGATGAAAACTTGTTCTAGGTTCTCAGATTATTGCATGGTTCTTTTCTATTCTTTTACACTTTATTATCTGTCATATGATGATGTATTATCACAAGACTCACATAAAGGAGAGACTCAACACCTACGCATTCCTCGGGTGAGTACCCAACACCCAATGGATGATAGGCCGATGTGAATGGGATTAGACTATTAGTTTAAGAGTATAAAAAATGACTGCATCTTGGTTCCATTTCCAGGAAATATTTTCGAAGTTGTTGTGAGAAATGGCATGCATCTTCATCCCTGTGATGCGTGATGATAGAACGTCTGACCTTGGAAAGTGTTGAAATATGGTTCAGGAACACAAAGCACACATTTTCTCAAAGATTCAACACTGGACCTGAGTTCACTGCGTGTAGATGGGTAGAAGAGAACCTATACCATGAGTTATATGAGACATTCTTCTATTATTTCCTAGTATAACTATATGGATGGATTTTAAAATATGCATCTAGATCAAGATGGTACTATAGATCACGTGTATGTACGCAAGATGATTATTAGAGGTTGTAGGATGAAGAACTGACCTAGATGCATACTATTGATCATTGGTGGAAAGGAGTGCTAATCAGTTATACTCTTGAATATGCCATTTCTACATATTCTTTCCTAGAAGTTGTTGAGTTTGAGTTTTTGAGGGATCCCAGAGGATCATTTTTGCATGTTATTCCTTTGGCTATGAAGATCTTGGTCATTACTTTGAGTTTAGAGGCATTCCCCATGGCTGGCTAAGCTTCTCTAAGTATTGGGAGAGGAAGCTAGGGTGGAGGAAGATGGAAGAAATTGTGGCTGAAAAGCAAAGGGAGGAGAGGTTACTCAAGTATAGCAAAGCTCATGAAAAGGAGATGAGTAGACAATGTGAGGTTACAAGTGTGATGGATCCATGGAGGTAGACATTGTGGGAATGAGTTGAGGTTCACAGAGAGGATGTGGAACTTGAGAAGTGTGTGCTACCCCATCTTGGAAAGAATGTGAGAGAAGCCCCTTTAGATTCTGATGAGAGTTTGTCGCATAGAGAAAGGAGATCCGTCGATACACATCTGAACCCACCTGGTTACCAAACCCTAGTGCTTGGTTTTCTAGATCAAGGAAGAAGTATTTATAACCCAGTTGACATTGGTGGGAATAAATTATCTGCGCCCAAGAGATATAATTTATCATTTGGAACATCTAAGGTTGTACAGACCATTACGGTATTTGGAGGAATTTTTGGGAAAGGTACAAGTACACAAGGTTTGGGTATCGCGTCTAGGAGAGGCATGTGACACACAACTAGAAGTGGTACAATATAACAATACATTGGTACATAGTTCAGTGGGACACTGAGAACACTTGGCGGGACCACTTTGGGCCATTTACTGATTATAGGAGGTGGATCTGGTGGGTCAAGAGGAAAATGACTTGGAGGATTCAGTGGATCTGGTGGAGGAAGAAAAACTAGAGGAAATTAAGGCTCTGGATCAGGAGGACAAGGGACTCAACCACCTCTACAAGTATTTTTTGATATGCATTTGCACTTACCAGACTATAGGGGTATTGAAGATGTTGCAGAGCATGTGAAAAAGTGTGAATTACTATGGCAAATGAAAGGGATCACTACCCTAGAGAGGAAGGAAAGTTTGTTTGCAACAATGTTGTAAGGGTATGCACATAGTTGGTATAGGAAGTATGACCCCCATCAGATGATGGTAGACTACACCACATTAAAGAACACCTTCCTAGCAGAGTTCCATTTCCCTAAGTTTGAGAAAAATATTATAAGTGCTCTGAAGGAGATCCAATAAGGAATGACAGAGAGTGTGTGGGAGTATGACACATGTTTCAATACTCTCTTGTCAAAACTATCCTATGAAATTCATCATTATCAACATGCTCAATGGTTTTTTGGAGGATTGATAACACCATTTAGAAGGGATATGTCACACAAAACTTTCACAGACCTACACGAGGCATTGGAAGATTCCCTACATACTGAGGCTATTGGGAGCATTGATACTGTTGTTAGTCCTTTTATGGAGGGTCAAATTTCTGCAATGGCCAAGCAGTTCGAGAAGCTATCTACAAACTTAGCGCATGAGGTTCGTAGTGGGATTTGGTGTAAAAATTGTGAAGTAGAAGGGCATGCAAAGGATATTTTCCCTCAAAAGTTGGTATGCGTTGTAGTGGTAGATTGTGAGATCTACCATGGGGATCATGATGCAAGTAGATTCCCTCTACTACAATGCGCAAACCACAAGAATGTTTCTTTCTATTGTAAGATGTGTACCTCTACAAAACATGATACTAGGGATTACAAATTGATTGATCATATCTATGATGCTATTTATCTTGATGTGTGCTAAACTAGTCTTACAAGCAATTTCAAGGATGATGATAATTGTTATGAAGAGTGCGTAGATGGAGAAGTGCATGGAAGATGTTTTCACAAAGGATTTCATGGTTGTGGTAACCACAGAGGAGGAGGAAGTGAACTCCCATGAGGAATATATTATGGTTATGGATCTACAAAGCATTACAAACGTGAGTGTCTTGATCTGTTACAATTCTCATGGTGTGGAAAGAAACATAAGTATAAAGAGTGTCTAGTAATTTATGAGTATATAAACTAGTAGCACTAGAAGGACAAAGGAACTGAGATGGTGAGCATAAAGAAGGCTAATTCACAGTGGATGCCATGAGTGGTGTGTGAGTTAGGGCTATAACCTATACTGGTGATGATGTGAGTAGAGGCCACACATGCCAAGGATATTCCAAGACAAAGGACACTAGTTTTAAGAGAGGAAGTGGTACATGGAAAGTATCCAGGGCCTACTCATCAAAAGGAGGTGTATCAAGATACTATGGAAGTGATTCGAAGTTTGCGAGAAGATTTTTATCCAAACAACTCTCCTAGTTATTCAGGTAACTTATATACATATTTTGGCTCTCAGTTACCCATTAAAGGCTATGCATACTCAAGTTCAATTGACATAACTCCTTGGTTACAGTTTCTCCTTAGTGCCTCTTCTTTTTCCTTGAGTGCCCTTGTGCACTTTCTGTTCACTCCTTCCATTTTCCTTTTCCTCTTTGCTCCACTCCTCCCTTTTTCCCACCTTCTGCACTTTCTCCTTCTTCCTAAGTAAGTTCTTCACCTTGTGCATGTCTCAAACTTGCTTCAAACTGCTAAGTCCCTAGCCCACTCGCATGTCACGCCCATCACTTTGTAATAGTTTCACCTTCACCATACATTATATGCTCACAATTTACCTCATTTTCCCCCTGTGTGAGGCCTTTCACACCTTCCCTCCACCTTATTCCCGCAGATCATTCTTCCGTAATGTACCTACATGCCCTCCTTTATGCCCTTCTCTTCCAGGTCATCTTCTGACATGTTTGAGTGTGCCACGGGAAACCATTCAAAGCATGACAATAGGGCCATGAATCCTTGTAATAGATCAGTAAGTGACACATGGTAGAAACGATAAATATTTTCCTAGTTGGCACTCATTTCAGCCAATCCGCAAGTGCCACATGTTTGGCATGCACTGATGACTCTAACATCTTCTGACAGCCATATATTTTACTAAAAATCTCAAATTAGCACACACTGGACTTGTCAGAAAGCTGCTAACATTAGCTACGGTGCTAGAAATTCAAATTCAAATTATTGGCATATCTAGTAGGTGAGAAATGGTAAAAAGTCTCTCTAAGCATTAATTATCCACCCTCCTTTCTTCTTCAACACACCAAACATGATTGGGGAAGTGTATTTCATAGATCTCCAGGAATATTCATAGGTATTCAATGCTTCTTGTTGGTGTTTGCATTGCAAATTCAAGTTTTCCAATTGGGCTTCATGGGACTTCTTCCTCCATGGATTCATCTATAAATAAAAGAGATAGACTCATTTTTTAGTTTGAACGGTCTAGATCCTTATGCTTTTTGCTAAGGACTCCATACTTTCTGTATTTTGAGTTTTAGACCTCTAGATCTAGATCCTGCATGTGGATATCAACCTCCATCATTGTAACATCTCTGTGTATTTCTTGAATTAATAGAAGCATTGATTTGTGACTATTCTCTGTCAAAACATGTTTGAATTATTTTATCTTGCATTTTCTTGTGTGTTGCATGTTGGTTGTGCTGTTTCATGTCCCCTGTAGTTCTTTATTCAATTGTGTTCCATGAGAATGATATGGTGAATTTGTTTTTAGTTGTGATACTTGATCCTAGCCTCCTTTCACACATTTCCTTTCGTTCTCACTTAGAGCAGATAGTGTCCATCCCTCTTTTCTTGTGTAATCTCATTTTAGTGTAGTTTCCTTTCATGTCATTCTTTTATCCCTGGTCCCTGAGGCATTATCTCCTAAACCATTGCAAAACTTTCCCTTTGAGCACTAAGATGCCAGTAGTAGATAGCAACTTACAAATCATTGATCTCATGGATTACACAACCTGTTATGACATCCGTCCTTAGCGGACATGCGTCACACAGGTGAGGTTCTGATTATGGTCTCAAGTGAATTACCTGGAATGGCTGATCTTCAATGCTCCAACTGCAGGATTCGATATTGTGAGTGAAACCAATAGTTTCTGGCATGCTACCAGTGGGACCAACATTGACAAGTGATCAAGTTGTGCCATTCTAATTCTGGTCTGTAGAATCCTAGTGTTGGACCCTAAATGAAAGGCTACTATAATTTCAGGTGAGAGGAGTCTGGTGACATGCCTAATGAATTGGTGGAGATGGAGACCTCTGGATTCTCCTCAGTCTTGAGCTCACTATTCATGGAAGAGTACACACAAGAAGAAGTGTCAAACAAGTGAGGATCTATCCTCTCTAAGCTCTTGACCTTGTGTTGATTCTTCTCATGTATATTTTCAGGTCTGCAGAAAACCTATGAGTACTTCCCCATTGGAGTGCCAGACCCATTTAGAGCATCTTCAAAGACAAGGAAATTTGTGCAGAAGATGGCACATCAACAACCTCCTCCACTGATGAAAATGATACCTACTACTTGAGGGATTCCCTTACTGCTGGCAATGCAACTGTTGGTGCAAATCAGCAACACCCCCTGGATGCAAATCATGTTTCTAAGTTGATGTTTCAGGCATCCAGTGTGATTGCACAACATTGAAACCTCTCTCCAAGTGTGGGACTTGTAAAATGAGAGAGGAATCTCCAGATTAGAGGCTGGTTCCTCAAACTCCTCTGATCAGATCTGTTATTTGCACAATTGCAGAGGTTTGAATCCTAATCCTACTCTAAATTCCAAGGAGACAGAGATAGAAAGTGCAAAAATTGAAACTAAACTAATAGGTGATACACCAAAGGAGTGGTGAACACTTCTTGTTCATGCAAATTGACACAATTTCATGAAATGCAACATGAAACATCATACACATGCTGATAAGATGCAATTAGAGGTCTGAAATGAAGCAAGACAATACAAACAAAGGACTGAAAATTGATCACAGAGTCTGCACTGTCATTTTCACTGTCAAAATCCTTGCATTTACAACATCAAAGAGGCAGAAACCTGTTACAATCATGAAGAAGGTCTGATACTTGCAAAAATCACTTGTTGAAGGTGAAAGAAGAAGCTTGCTATCCAAAAAAAATGTTCAACCCCAAAAAATGAGCCAAATCTGGCTTTTTACAATGCATGGGTCGAGCCCAGGAGAGAGAAAATGTGTAAAAAATGTGGGAGCCATTCCCCATTGAATGAAGATGCATTAAAAAAGCATGGGCATCCTTACAGACCCATGCCCTGACATTTTTGGCCATGCTGAAGAAGAATGCGACCCATTTTGCATTAAAACTGGTTGTTGAAACGTCATTTCTGGCCATTACCACGTGCCAGAGATGTTTCTTGATTTTATCTCTCCAAACTAAACCAAAATGCAAAAATGACCATGGAATCTTGTAGATAATTTCACCAGCTTTCCATTGATATAAAGAACGTGAAAATCTGAGCTCTGGATCGAAAGTTATGGTGATTTGAAAATTTAGGGCAAAACAGGGCCAAATCGGGTCGGCGGGCAAAAAATTTGAATTTTTTACCTTTTTGGTCATTTGGAAAATTTTCAAAAAATTCCCCATGCCCCACTAGTTCAGGTGCCATGTGGCACGTTTTAATTGGTCGTGGGCCCTTCCTGCTCCATTTTACTTCATTTTTTCCTTTGGAAAAATTTTCAAAATTTCCCCGCCGGGCCGATGAGGTGAAGACACGTGGCGAGATGTGATTGGCTCGGGCCTGTCTCTCCTGAATTTTCCGTGGGTCGCTTCGATATTTTTGCTTGGACACGTGTCAAAACCCCATTAGGTGTGGTTTTGACCCTCCAAAATTCCCATGCGGGCTTGCTCTGAATTTTTCCCCCCAACTAGACACGTGGCGAGATTCTATTGGCTCGCAATAAGGGGGGCGGGCCTTTCCTCTTGAATTTTCCATTATTTTCCCTTTGGGAAAATTTCCCAAGTTCTCCCATGCTCCACCCTGTCAGGACACATGGTACGTTCTTATTCGTTGGCGGGGGTAGTAGGCCAAAACTTCACCTTTTGTATTTTTGGCAAAACACTTTGCCAAAATTTCAACTTTTCCTCCGCCCTCTGAAACTCTGACTCCTGGTGACACGTGTCGTGTTCTGGTTCATCGGTGGGTAGGCAGATCACAATTTACTTTTGGATTTTTTGGCAAAACATTTTGGAAAAAATTTCTAACTCCCCTCTGCACCCCACTTTTCCGGCCCCTTAGGACACGTGTCTTGTTTTAATTTTCTGCGGGGCCATCTCTCCAAAATTTCCCTGCGCAAACACTTAGCCAAATTTTCCAATTTTCGCCCCTAGACACGTGGCAGCTCCTGATTCGTCGGTGGGTCCCGCGGGAAAAATTTTCCTTTTAAAACCTACACTAAAACACTTGGAAAAAAACCAAATTCTCCTCTGACCGCCGCCACTTCCTAGACACGTGGCACGTCTTGATTGGCTGCGGGCCTTTTAGGGGAAAATTTCCCACAAAAACTCTGCTGAGCCATAACTTGAAAAATACGTGGAGTTAGGAGGAAAAATTCACCTTTCTGGATAGGTGAGAAAGAGTTCTATCCAATGGTGCCATTTCCAGAAGATTTTGAGTGCCTGAAAAGAAAATTTTTATGTCTGAGGCACAAGAGAAGGAAAGATGAAAGGAGTTAGCCAGAAAATGAGCAGGGGGGCACATTTTGGGTAACAATTTTGGCAACTCAGAGGGGTCATCTGCCTGCTAGATTAAGATACCAGTTACCTGAAGCAGCCCATTGGGCATGGAGTCACCTGATTCTTTGTTTAATACCCCTACTGACTAGAACGTTGCAAGGAGGAAGATGGAATATCACCTGATGCAAGCAAGGACTGCAAAACATCTCCAGGGACAGCAAGCCTGTGCCAAAGCACTTAGGGAAAGCAAAACAACCTACAACAAAACAATGTGCACAAGCACTTGGAGGAATGAAAACCTAAGCTAATATTTACAAGGTGGAGAATTTCCCTTTAGTGGCAATGCTTTAGATAGATTCCATTGACTGGAATCTACAGTTCTTCACCATCCAATGAAGACAATTGGAAGGCATTGCTGTCCTTACACTTTGTGACCATGTATGGGCCACTCCAAATGGCATCAAATTTTGAATTCCTTCCCGATTTTTCTCTATCTGCATCCCATTTTAACACTAGATCTCCAACTTGGAAATATATACTCTTGGCCTTCCTATAAAAGGTCTTCTTTATCAAAGCTTGATCCTTCTCCATGGCTTGGGATGCCTGATCTCTGATCTCTTGGAGCTCCATCAACTTTGCATATCTCACCTCCATGGGCCCAAATTCTAGCAACTCTAACTGCTTCATGAGTTCTAATGTTGGCAACTCAAGTGACATGGGCAAGATTGCCTCTCTTCCATAAACAAGCCTGAATGGAGAGTTACCTGTGGATCTCTTGGGAGTTATCCTATCAGCCCATAAGGCTGATTTCAGTTTGGTATGCCAAGACCTCTGATTCTCATCAAGAGTTCTCCTAATGATCCTCAACAAGTTCTTATTTGTAGATTCAGCCTGGCCATTACCCTGAGGGTAGTAGTTTGATGAAGTAATTAGGTAGATCCCGTTCTTGACAGCCCACTCAGTCACCTTGGATCCAATGAATGCTAATGCATTATCTGAGATTATTGTAGTAGGTATGCCAAATCTGGTTACTATCCCCTCATAGAAGTCTAAGATGCTAGACTCATTTGCTTCCTTGAGTGCTACTGCTTCAGTCCACTTGGTGAAGTAGTCTGTGGTTGTCAAAATCCACTTATGCCCTTGGCTTGAATTGGGATTAATGACTCCAATGAAGTCCAAACCCCATTGCATGAATGGTTGGTCAACTGAAATTGGATGCAATGGAAGGGCAACAAGCCACTCTTTACCTGTGAAGAATGCACAATTCTTGCACCTTTTGATCCACGCAAAGCAATCACTAAAAATCTTGGGCCAATAATAACCAGCCTTCATGATTTTTAGAGCTGTCACTCTTGGTGCAAAATGACCACCAGCTGGTCCACCATGGAACTCTTCCAACACCCTATGAATCTGATTTGTGCTAATGCATCTCAGCAGCACCCCATTCACATCTTTCTTGAACAAAACACCGTCTACTATGGCATGTGGGACAACTTGCAATCTGAAGTGTCTTCTTTGGGTCTTGTTCATCTATGGAGGGAATAGGCCTGTGCTTAGGAAGTGCATTATACCTTGGGTCCAACAAGGAGTGGGGACAACATTATCCTCTTCTTGAGTGCTACCTTGCACATGGTTGTCTTAAACTGTCAAAATAGCCTATTCTTTATTGCATACTCCTTTTTTCTTGCCCAAAATTAGCTGCTCACACAATCCTTTTCCTCTTACCAGCTTGGTGACCTTGATCTCAATGTCATACTCCATGACACAAGTGATCCAGCCTGCCCTTTTCTCATTCAAATCCTTGTTGAGGAGGAAGTCCTTTACTCCCGCATGAGAGACCAACAACTGAACCTTGTTGTTTGAGACTAGATGCTTGAATTTCTTCAAGATTATGATTACTGCAAGAACATGCTTTTCAATAAAAGAATACCTCACCTCATAGTCCTTCAGGCTTTGGCTTAAGAAAGTAATAGGCTACTCATCATTGTCCTTGTTCTGATGTACCAAAACGGCAGAAATAGTATCATTACCTCCAAATGCATAGAGGATGAAATCCTTGGAGAAATCCGGGTTGATGAGAGTTGGTGCTTGGGAGATGGCTTCTTTGATTGCTTTAAAACTCTCCTTGCCTTCTACTATCCACTTGAAAGCCATGCTTTTCTTTAACATTTTGGTGATAGGTTTGACAAGGGCTGCAAAATCTGGGACAAACCTCCGAACAAAGTTTATTCTCCCCAAAAAACTCTGAAGGGCCTTCTTGTGGCTTGGCAATGGTAGTGCTCTTATGGCTTCAACCCTCTCTGGATCAATTGCTAATCCTTCTTTGGAGACAATATTGCCAAGGATCTCTCCTTCATGTGCTAGGAAGATACACTTCTTAAGATTCAAAGACACTCCAAATCTCCTGCGCCTTTGGAAGACTTGTCTCAAATGAGAGAGGTGGTCTGCTACATTCTTTGAAAAAACGGTGATATCATCAAGGTATATCAACACCATGTTGTTAATCAAACCTTTGAACGCCATGTCCATTACTCTTTGGAAGGTAGCTCCAGCGTTGGACATCCCAAATGGCATTTTCCTGTATGCATAAGTTCCCCATTTGGTTATGAAGGCTGTCTTGAACTGATCTTCTTCCTTCACCATAATATGATTGTAGCCCGAGTAGCCATCAAGTAGTGAAAACCTCTCGGAGCCAGCCACAACTTGTAAAATTTTCTCCATAGAAGGGAGTGGGTAATGGTCCTTGAGAGATGCTCTATTCAAGTCTCTGAAGTCAACACATAATTTGATCTCTCCACTCTTCTTTTTGACTGGAACTAAGTTAGCAACCCAACTCGAATGCTTGATTGGGAATCTGATTCTTGACTCAATCAACTTGTTCAATTCCTTCCTCATGAGAGGTTCCATGTGTGGATTGACTGGCCTTTGTTTCTACCTGATGGGCTTAGTATTTGGATCCAACTCAATGGTGTGCTGAGCTAACTTGGGATTGAAACCTTTCAAATCTTTGTAGCTCCAAGCAAACACATCAGGGAACTCTTGACACAGCTGTATGAACTCATACCTTTCTTGTTCAGTTGTCATCTTTCTAATTTGCAATGGTTTGTTCTCTTCCACCAAGATGGATACTGAATCTTCTCTCTTGACCTGAATGTTTGCTTTCTCTTTCCTAAACTGATCATTGGGATTGAAAATGGACTCCAAAGTGATAAGTCCCTTGGGCAGCTTGTTAGTTCTCAGCTGTACCACTTGGTCACCATACTTCTGTTCCAATTTTTCTTGATTTTTAGCTGAGAATTTAGCTTCTTCTTATAAGAAATGGATGATTTGCTGGTCATTCTCAAACACTTGCCAACTTACATTGTTATCTGGCACTGAAGGCCTCACAATCACATGGATGTTTGGCTATACCTTGTCCTTTTGAATGCTTTCCACAATATCAAAGGCTGCCCCGAATGCTGTAAGCCTGTCAGCAACTTGGTTTTCTTTTCTAGGAATGAATTTTATGTTAAAGCCCTCAAAATCTTCAATGAGGTCCCACACCCTGTTCTTGTAGCACTTGATTAGATTATTCTTGACAGCATACTGCCCCTTAACTTGGTTTACAATCAATTCACTATCACCAAAGACTTGCAAGTTATTTATTCCTCTCTTTATTGCCCAATGCATCCCTTGCACCAAGGCTTCATATTCAGTAGTGTTATTGGAGCATGCAAACTGAAATCTAAAAGTTGAATAGTACTTTACTCCTTGAGGTGAAATAAGCATAGCTCCACCTCCTGCACCTTGTCTACTCCTTGATCCATCAAAAAATAGCTGCCATACCTCATTGTCATCCTTGTGGTTTGGCTTGGTGATGCTAGGAATGGGCTGATCTTCTTGATGTATGCAATAGACCCCTAGCTTAGATTCTTCTACTTCTTGATAAGGATCAAAAGCATGCACCTTGTTTTCCCATTCATCAAGAGTTAGATCTAGGATGCTTCCAACCTTGGTGTCAGCTTCATCAGTGCTTGGGTGATCTTCTTAATCAAATGCTGAATAGTTGGCATTGATATGACTTGGAGTGTAGGGCTCAATGTGGAAGTTTGCAATAGGTTCAGACCTGATTGTACCTTTGGTTCCATACCTCGTTCTGAACAGCATGTGTGACCAATCAGAAGACAAATATCCTCCAATCTTGGCTGTGAAATCTCTTGACAAACATAGGGCAAAGAGTGGTGGAAGGTCTATAACTGATACATCTTTTAAAACAACAACATTTGGACATGCATGCAAGGTAAGACTCAAGTTTCTAATCACCCAAACTGTTGTTACTACTATCCCATCCAATTGCACTACCCCTTTGGATATGGTTTCATATTGAAGTCCTAGCTGATCAGCTATTTGCTTGGGCATCACTGAGCTACTTGCCCCAGAATCAATCATGTAATTGTGCACCAATTGGTTTCCAATGATTAATGACACATAAAAAGGAGGGGGCTTCAACATTTTACCTTTCTGTCCTCCATGATTCCCTTCAGGCTGGGCAGCATTTGTGAGCACCTTCTCTTGCATTTTGACTTGCTGATTCGAAGTTGGCCAGTCCTTCATCGTAGCTTGTAGCAAATCTCTCTTTCCTGGGATAGATAGGGATTTCCACATTGATATATTTACATTTGTCTTCTTCATCTGATCAATGATACTAAATGGTGATAAAGGATCTCTTTGCTGTCCCTTGGTTTGCATATTCATCCCTTGTATGTGGGCAGCAACAACTAGTACTTGAGTTGGTCTAGGAGCTATTCTTGGCTGCCCTTGTACATTTACAACTGGATTTTGTTTGCCAACCATTTGTGGAGCCATAAAAGGTTGTGGATTGGTTGGATCTAATGGCTGTTCTTCACCCAAATTCCTTCTTTTTGACCTTGTGTTGGCTGCAACACCTTGAGAGACTGTTTGATTTATGCCACAAAAATCCTCTGCCTGCCAGTTCACAAGTGTGGTGTCATTTGGAGCTGATTGCTGCTGGAATGTTTCTTGTTGTTGGTTGTTTCCTTGACTACCCTCACCCTCCACACCAGTAGTTGTCACCATTAATGCTTGATTCAAGGCACCATTGAAGCACATAGATTGGTTGTGAGGTTCATTTCATGGAAAACACCAATCATACTCCTGAGCAACATTGTTTTGTGTTGGCACCAATGCCTTAGAGGTAGATATAGAATTTGGATTATAGGGCTGAAATGGGTCTGTTGGCAGGAGGCCTTTCTTGATTTAGATTTATAGCTGGATTGGGTGGTCTATGAGGTTGATATGGCTGCCTGTTAGGCTGAGCTTGAGGCTGGAAGGAAGGTATAAAACTTTGGGCTTGTTGCCTCTTGAGAGTAACCAAATCATTACCTAAATTTTGCAATTGCTTCATGACTTCTTGAAGCTCATTTGGGGCACTTGGAGATGAAGTAGAAGCTTCATTTGAACTCTGATTTCTAGGAGTGGGAGAAGGAGCCAAATTAGATGCTTGATTAGTGTTTGGGCTCTCTAAACTTGGAAACAATGGCATGGGAGGTCTAGGGGCTAGTTTTCCAGCTTGGATCAAACAATTTTCAGCCCTAATGGCAATGCTATAAGCCATAGGGATAGTTATGCCTCCCATGGACTGAATCAACATAGAAATATCAAAATTTAGAGCTTTGAGATAGTAAAGAAAAGCACCTTCTGCTGTTGGCCTGACTGCCACTGGAATTCTCTCCCAAGTCCTTTGAAATTTGAAGTTGAAATCAGTCAGCTGCTCATTGGGAGCTCTCTTGATGGTTGTCAGCTGCTCCAAAAGAGACAAGTTGTCTCCCTTCTCTCCAAATTGCTCATGAAGTGCTTCACATAGCTAGTTCCAATTTTGAATAGAACCTGAGGCAAGGCTTCTAAAACCATTGCAAAGCCTTCCCCTTGAATGAAGATACCAACAATTTGACAACAACTTGCATCTCATTGATTTCATGAATTGCAAAAAGGTTGGCAATGACTTTAACATGATCACCAGGAGTAGTCTAATTCTCTCCAGTGAACTATGGAATGTTCTTCAAGGCTGCAATTGGAATTAGATTTTGTGCATTGAGAGCAAGTG